>JAGXJF010005568.1:0-37563 GCA_019208055.1 Stipa capillata
CCGTGACAGCTCACCCCGAGCACTGTCCCACTCGGCTAAATCAAGGGCCCTAGGTGACTTGGTCCCCGCCTAGGACGAAGCAGAAGTGCTCGGGGGAGCCCCCGAGCACTCGAGCAGAAGTGCTCGGGGTGAGCAGAAGTGCTCGGGGGTTCACCCGAGTACCCGAGAAGAAGTGCTCGGGGGCTCACCCCCGAGCACCCAGGGTGACTCGGCCCCCGCCCGGGGTGCCGAGTGCCTCGCCCAGATGATGGAGCGGCCGAGGAGGTGTGCTCGGGGCCTCCGATCCCGGGAGCCCCGAGCACCCCTTGAGGGCCCCTCCTCAATCCGCGTGGCCCAATAGGCGGATTTAATGCCTGTGTCGGGTGCATTAAATGCCCGTCTACTCCAAGTCCTTGCAGACTAGAGGCAGTGTCCTGACCGGTTCCCATCCCCCAAGTGATAAGCCCTGTCAGCTATCAGTCTTGGAGGGAATGGAGAGGTCTGACACCCTTTTTGACTTTAAGGGCGCGCCTTTGCACGCCCATACGCATGCCCTCTGCATCTGGTCCGTGAGGCCCGGGTAGATGCAGCATAGCCCGTGTCAGGAGACGTCAAGTCTTCACCTCCTGACACGCCCTCATCATGATGATCCGGTTCCCAACCAAGGCGTGACCGGCACTGTTCCGCTACAGCAAATCTCAACCACCGACGTGGCTTGCCCATACCGGGTTTCTTCCGCGACAAGCTTCATGGCAAGATATTTACCTTTCGGCCACTGTGGTGATCCCCGGATATATATGGGGAGAGCCGCGGCCATGCAAGGAGAGGCTCTCTGGATCGGCTCTGATCGAACGAATCGGACCCTGAGATCTTTTCTTAGGCAAGCACAACCTTAGGCATACAAAACCCTAGAGGAAGAAGAACTGGAGCGCCTGTGCTGCTAGTTCATTGTAATCTCTCCACATATTCTCAAATACACTCAAAACAGGATGTAGGGTTTTACACCTAGAAGTTGGCCTGAACCTGGGTAAATCACTGTGTATTTCCTATTCCCATATCCTGCCAAGCTCTAGCTCCAGCGTAGCTCCGTAGATCTGCAACTCCCCAGCTGAATCCCAAAGGGGGTCCTTCCGGACCACCGATACCGGCGTTTGTACGTCGACCGACATCTGGCATGCCAGGTAGGGGAGGCCAAGTTCTCGAAACTACACCGCTCATGTCAGGCCAGCAGTCATCTTCCCAGTGTGGGGGACGACAGTAGTCATCCGCTTCGACACGTACGGCGTCCTCTCAAGAGGAGGGGCGTCATGCCATGCCCACCGGCACCGCAGCAGCAGCTGCTGTGTTGTCAATGTTGCGGCACCTAGCAGGCGAAGGCGGATCGCAAGCCGATCCAGCCTTCGTCGAGCTCCCCCAGCCGATTCGGCGCTGACTGGACTTTGATGAGCCGGGCGAAGCAGGCACGCTGCATACCGCATAGCTTCTCCTCTGGCACCCTCCGGTCCAGGAGGAAGGCATATCTCCTGTGGGCCCTTGGCTCCAGGAGGTAGCCAACCTGGTCGACACCGCTTGCTGTCAGGCAGCGGCCACGAGTTCCCATACCTCTTCGAGGCATGGCGACCCCCATATGGCCCCTCAGCGGTGCCTCCGTCATTACCGCCACGTCCCCGACGTGGTGAAGTGACGGAGCCCGCGGCGGGTCCCACCGTTCGGTCGTCTCTCCTATTCTAGGAGACGGCCTAGACCTTCGCCACCGCATCAACCAGCGGCAAGAGGGTCATGAACCTTCCCCCGAGCTCCATTCGCTCATGGGAGCACCTCTGCCACCAGTTCGTGTCCAACTTCTAGGGCATTTTCGAGCGCCCCGGCATGGAGAGCGATCTCCACACCATTAAGCAGTAGCAAGGGGAGACGTTGCGGCACTTCATCCAGCATTTTAGCCAGGTTCGCAACACCATCCCCAAGATTTCTCCTCAAGCGGTTATCGTCGCATTCCAGCAAGGTGTACGCGACGAAAAGATGCTTGAGAAGCTGGGCACGCACGACATCCAGTCCACGGCGGATCTATTCGCAGTCGTGGACAGGTGCGCCAAGGTGACTGAGGCTCGCATGTGGCACAGACTGTGCCCCGATCAAACAACGGTCGACGGTGCGGGTTCCTCCCGTCCCCCCGGAGGGTGGGATAAGAAGAAGAACAAGAAGCGCAAGTCTGAGCCCGTCGTGGCGGCGGATCCCAAGGCGTGGTAGCCACCACGCGCCGGTCCAGGCGGCGGTGGCAAGAAACCATCCAGGGCCCCCGAGCGGGGCCCTAGCGGGTGGTATGAGATACATCACACCGACCGGCACGACCTATCTGAGTGCCGGACGGTGAAGTTCCTCGCCGAGAGGAACAAGAAAGAGCGCGAGGAGCGCTGTGGAAGCGGCGACGACAAGCACGACGGGGAGGAACAAGAAGGAGGCCTCGGGTTCCAGGAACTTGAGGCTGTGGCGTGCTTCAACAGGGGTGCCTCCACGCCCACTTTGCGCTGCCAGTTTAAGGTAATGGCGCGCGAGGTGTGCTCAGCGAACCCGAGCACCGGATCATCCCGCATGCTAGTCGACGGGGGCGCAGGACTTAACCTCCTGTCCCCCGAGATTTTTAGAAAAATGCAGGTACCATCCGGATAGCTGAAGCCGACAATGCCCTTCTTCGGCGTCACCCCAGGCCTTGCCATGCCCCTCGGGCAGGTGTCCCTGATGGTTACGTTTAGGACCAGGGAAAACTTCCGGACGGAGAGCGTCGTCTTCGACGTCGCCGAATTCGACCTCCTGTACAACGCATCCTTGGCCACTCGGCCCTCGCCAAGTTCATGGTAGCGTCCCACTACGCCTACCTCACCATCAAGATGCCTGGGCCCAACGGCACAATCACAGTGCCGGCCGACCTCCAGGGCTCCGTTCTTTGCACCGAGCAGCTGTTCTCGGCCGCCTTCGCCGCGGCCGAGGACATCGGTGAGCGCCCGAGTGCTCGGGTCTGCCCCCGACCAAACTCAAGATCGCCGCAGATGACTCCGTCCCCATCAAAGAGGTGGTCCTGGGTGAAGACGCGTCTAGGACCGTCAAGATCGGCGGCCGCCTGGCGGCCAAATAGGAAAGCGCGCTCATCGCCTTCCTCAGGGCGAATGTTGACGTGTTTGCTTGGCAACCATCAGACATGCCCGGGGTCCCTAAGGAGGTGATCGAGCACTGCCTCGCCGTGCGTCCTGATGCACGGCCCATTCGGCAGAAGGTGCACCGTCAAGCACTAGAAAGACAAGAGTTCATCGGGCGGAAGTCGGCAAGCTCCTTGCCGCCGGCTTCATTCATGAAGTCCTCCACCCAGATTGGCTCGCCAACCCCGTCGTCGTGCCGAAAGCCAACGGCAAGCTGAGGATGTGCGTGGACTACACTGACCTCAACAAGGCATGTCCAAAAGATCCTTTTTCCTTTACCCCGCATTGATCAAATAGTTGACTCCACTGCTGGATGCGACCTTTTGTGCTTTTTAGATGCATACTCTGGCTATCATCAGATTAGTATGTCAGTAAAGGATGTGGAAAAAACTTCATTTACAACCCCTGTGGGGACGTATTGCTATGTTCGCATGCCTTTTGGGTTAAAAAATGCTGGGCCTACGTACCAGCGTGCCATGCGCATTACATTACAATCTTAGATAGGTCGCAATATCGAGGCCTACATCGACGATCTCGTTGTCAAGACAAGGGACCAAGCGATGCTCCTCGAGGATCTAGTGGAGACTTTCGACAGTCTCCGCAGTACTCGCATGAAGCTGAACCCCGAGAAGTGCGTCTTTGGGATTCCCTCGGGCAAGCTCCTCGGTTTCCTGGTCTTGAATCGGGGAATAGAGGCCAACCCCGAGAAAATCTGAGCTATCGACCAGATGCGCCCACCGGCTCGTCTCAAGGACGTGCAGCGCCTAACGGGCTGCATGGCGGCCTTGGGACGCTTCATCTCCAAGCTCGGGGATCGGGGCCTTCCCCTATTCAAGCTCCTCAAGAAGTTGGGCTGTTTCGAGTGGACCCCGGAGGCCGAGCAAGCCCTCTAGGACCTCAAGAAGTACCTCACTTCGCCTCCGGTCTTGGTGGCGCCGAGACCCGAGGAGCCTCTGCTGCTCTACATCTCAGCTACTCCCCGGGTGGTGAGTGCGGTCCTCGTGGTCGAGCGAGAGGTCGGGTCCGAGCTCCCGACAACTCCCACGAGGGCGGAAGCTTTCGGGTTCGAGCTACCAATAAGTGATGAATCTAAGGCAACGCCCGGGTCCGAGCTCCCGGGCAACCCCCAACAGTCGGGAGTGCTCAGGTCCGAGCTCCCGAGTGACCCCGAGTAGTCAGGCGTGCTCAGGGCAAAACTCCCAGCAAACGACGAGTCCAAGGCAAAGTCCGGGTCTGAGCTCCCGGGCGAACCCGAACAGCTAGGAGTGTTCGGGGCCGAGTCCGGGTCTGAGCTCTCGGGCGAACCCAAGCAGCTAGGAGTGCTCGTGGCCGAGTCCGGGTCCGAGCTCCCGGGTGAACCCGAGCAGCCAGGAGTGCTCGGGAACCATCCCGACCCCCTGGGTCTAGTACTCGGAGAGGTCCCAAGCAAGGGCCGTGTCCAGTAGCGTCCCATATACTTCATTAGTGAAGTGTTACGCAATGCCAAGACGCGCTACCCACAAGCCCAGAAGATGCTCTACACAATCCTCGTTGCGTCGAGAAAGCTACGCCACTATTTCCAAGCGCACGAGGTCCTGGTGGTTACGGCCTACCCCCTCGAGCGCATCCTGCACAATGGAGAAGCCACTAGCCGCGTGGTCGAGTGGGCGATTGAACTCGCCGAATTCAACCTCCGCTTTGTAAGCAACCAGGCGATCAAAAGCAGAGCTCTGGCCAACTTCGTGGTCGAGTGGACACCGGTGCCTGAAGACGAAGGGGAGGAGCTGTCCGCGAATCCGGGACATGAAGGAGCCAGACATTGGGTGATGCACTTCAACGGTTCTCTCACGCTCAATGGCACGGGGGCTGGAGTAGTTCTCACCTCCCCGACAGGTGAAGTACGTACTGCACTATGTCATGCAGCTCCACTTCCGCACCACCAACAACATGGCCGAGTACGAGGGACTTCTCGCAGGGCTCCGAGCCACCGCGTCCCTTGGAATCCGCCATTTGCTTGTTAAAGGCGACTCTCAGCTGGTCGTCAATCAGGTATCCAAGGAGTACCAATGCTCCGACCCACAAATAGCAGCGTACCTAAGCGAAGTTAGGAAGTTGGAGTGGCGTTTCGACGGGTTGGAACTCCAACACGTCCCGCGCCACTACAACGAACCCGCCGACTACTTATCACGACTGGCATCCTCTCGGGAGCCGGTCCCAGCTGGGACCTTCGAAGAAAGGCTCTCCCGGCCGTCCGTCGAGGCTGCCAACCAAGACGAAGGGGAAACCTCGTGCTCAAGCGAGGCTACCCCGGCAGCACCTTCAGTGGGAAATCCCATCAGGTCGCTGCCACCCGGCGAGCACCCCGTGCTCACCACTTGTTCTCAGGAGCCTTCCTAGATATCCGAGATCCAGGGGTACCTGAAAGAAAATATCCTTCCCGAAGATGATGCTACAGTAGAAAGGATTGCACGCCAAGCCAAGTGCTACGCCCTAGTAGACGGGGATCTCTACCGGCGTGGCACCAACGGCGTCTTTCTAAAGTGCATTTCCCAGGAGGAAGGTCGTGACTTGCTCGCGGATATCCATGAGGGCGAGTGTGGTAGCCATGCATCGTCCCACACGCTTGTCGGGAAGGCATTTCGGCAAGGCTTCTACTGGCCGACAGCCCTCCAGGACGCCATCGAGCTGGTTCGGCGCTGCGAAGCATGTCATTACCATGCAAAGCAGTCACATCAACCAGCTCAGGCCCTCCAAACCATCCCTCTATCATGGCCCTTCGCGGTCTGGGGACTGGATATCGTTGGACCATTCCCCGAGCAGCCGGGGGCTACGAGTACATCTACGTCGCCATCGACAAGTTCACCAAGTGGACAGAAGCAGAGCCGGTCGTCAAGATCACCAAGCACACTGTGATCAAATTCATCCAAGGAATCGTAAGCCGCTTCGGGGTGCCCAATCGGATCATCACCGACAATGGCACGCAGTTCACCAGTGATGCATTCCTGGAGTACTGCGAAACATCGGCATCAAAATCTTCTTCCCATCGGTCGCTCAGCATGCCAGGTCCTCAAAGGACTCAAGACACAAACCTTTGATCGGCTCAAGAAGTGTGGCGCCGGCTAGATGGACGAGCTCCCTGCCGTCCTCTGGTCGATTCGGACGTCCCCCAGCAGGGCAACCAGTGAGACGCCCTTCTTACTCGTATACGGGCCAGAGGTGGTCCTCCCCTCCGAGATCACCTTCGGCTCGCCTCGGGTCGGAGCCTATTCGGAAGGCGACCAGGAGCAGAGAAGGCTCGATGACGTCAACTACCTCGAAGAGCACCGGTGCAGAGCCGCTCTCAATGCCGCCAGATATCAACAGGGCCTAAGGCGCTATCATCAGCGCCACGTTCAGGCCCGGTCGCTGGAAGTCGGGGATCTAGTACTTTGCCACATCCAATCGCGGGAAGGAAAGAACAAACTCTCCCCCATGTGGGTGGGAGGGCCCCTACTGAGTGACTGGTGTCTCCCGACTGGGCTTTGTTCGATTGACCACAAACGAAGGCTTGCCACTGCCCAATGCGTGGAACATCGAGCATCTGCGCAAGTTTTATCCGTAAGTTTTTCCACTTTGCATTAGGTCAGTTGCCCGAGTAGCAAAGAGTCTTGGGAGGTTCCGGGTCTGTCGCCTAAGCCCTGGTCGCCCCGCTTGGTTCCTACACCCCGGGCACCAGTCCGGCCAAAGGCTGCCCGAGTATCCCAGGCGCTTGCGTGCAATCCTCGAGGGCTCCCTTGTATCAAAAGCTATTTTAATAGCAGCAGCAATTTTAATATAAGCAGTGTTCGCATTTGCAATTACTTGTCAATTCTTTCTATTCCCTCGCTTGCTCACAAAAGAAATCACTCGCGCGAGTATCAGACTCCCGTGTCCCCTTTGCATGAGTAGATCCCGACTAGTCTGCAGTACGAGGAGTCGGGGTAATCTAGTCTCTGTTCGCAGGCAGTCGGTGCTCGGTCGACCACTTGTATCCCGAGCAGACCCGAGTCAGGGCAAATAAGCCCCCGACCACCCGTGCTCGGCCTGGTCAATGGCCCCGGGCACCACCGAGCCTCAGAGTACTTGGATAACTCTACCTCTCGTACCCCCGACCAGTCGGCCGACTCGAAAGCCTTCGGGTCCTGACAGCGGAAAGTTTCAGGAAAACTCAGGGCAGTGGCATCTTTTGCCAGCAGCTTGCTATATAATTGCCTACGAGTTTATAGACTCACCATGGTGAAGTTCCCGGGTGACAATGACCATATCAAGTCAAAAATCCCAGGGTGAAAAGCTTCCGTGGATTCAACACTACAAATAAGCTAAGTTTTCTCACGCATTTGCCTTGGCTTTAAAGCTTTCTTTTACCATCTCCGTGAATAGTTTCTCACACCAACGATCCCCTGCACCACTCTTTCATAAAGTGGGGATGTTCGGGAGTAACAATGTGAGTCACGGGGAATGTTCTGGGTCGTCGCCCAAAGCCCTGGTCGCCTCGCTTGGTTTCCAAACCCTGGGCACCAGCCTGGCCAAAAGCCGCCCGAGTATCCTACGCGCTCGCACTTGTGCTCTGGGGCCCCCAATAGATGGACTAGCGGCGCAAGGGATCTGTGCTGTGCGAGAACCTCGCCGCATAAGAGAGGAACCCGTTGAAACTAAGTGAAAAAATCAGCATAGTGAGACGTCCGCTGATGCCTAAGCCACTCGTAAAACCGTCCCGAGCATGAGTGCTCGAACGAGCTTGCAGGAGCATCTAATCCCGAAGGTGCGCACTCCCGAGCGCCACAGATCGCCCTTGGGGACCTAGGGTCCTCTGGGTCCCGAAGTGCGACGTCCCCAAGAAGAAGGCCGAAGCCTCCAGCTTCTCGGGGACATGGGGTCATCGGGCTCCCAAAGTGCGACCTGCCAAAGTAATAAGTTCGAAGCATCCAGCTCTCGGGGGCTGGAGTCCTCGGGGCAGACTGCTCGGGCAAGAGCCAGATGCATCAAAAAAAAGAAAAAGAAAAAAAAGAAAGCTATGTGGAGCCAAGTCCACACTTAGCAGAAAACAAAAAGAAGCGGTATGGGGCCAAGTCCATGCTTAGTAGAAATTCAAAAGGAAGCTATGTGGAGCCAAGTCCACACTTAGCATTTCATCAATCAAGTTGTTTACAGAGAGGCCTTTCGGCCTTAATAAAAAGAACGAAAAGGAAAAGATACAAAGGAGCTACTCCTTGCCGTCACCCCCCGGGGCCGCCGGCGTCATCTTCCCGAGAGAAGTGTTGGGGCGATCTCCTCAGCCACTTCATGGACGGCATCGCGGGCTTCCTCCTCCTCCTCTTTGACGATCCCGAGCCTCACCGGCTCCAAGGAGAAGGCTGGGTCGCGGCTGCGGTAGCATGCCAGAACATGCTCCGCCACCACGGTCGCCAGCTCGCGCCCTTCTAGGGCCATCGCGTCCTTCACGGCTGCCGCCACCATCTTCAGACGGTCGGTGATCGTGTCGAAGGCAAAGACGAAGTGGCCGAGGGTGTCGAGGGACTGCCCCCCATGGTGACGTTGCCAAGGCCGGCAGCTCTCACCGCGCGCTGCACCCGGTGGAAGATGTCGCGCATCATATTAGTGGTTTCGAGCCTCTCGGCGTGCAGCTCCTGGAGCATCTCCCGCTCCCTGGCCACCTCCGTCTCTCGGCGGCACGCCTCCTCCTGTAGCTCCTGGATCCGCTCCATGAGCTTCTGCTTGGTCGCGCGGCCGTCTTCGAGGCGCTGCTCCACGTCTCGGATGTGGCGATCCCGCTCCTCCTCGGCCCGACGGACTTGCGCATGGACTTCCTCCAGCTCCTTGGAGAACTCTGCGTAGGCGGTGTCGACGCGCCGCCGCACTTCGTCCTCCAGCGCCGTGGTCCGTTGGCCCAGCAAGTTCTCGGCCTCCTCGAGAGATTGCTCGTGGAGGATCTTCGCGGACTCCCTCTGGTGCTCGGCCTTAGCGATCTGAGCATGTTTGAGGAAGTTCTCCCCGGCCTCCGTGAGACCAGCCTCCCGCTCCTCCAGAGCAGCCTCTCGATCTTCCAACGCCTTCCTCTCCGCAGCGATGGAGGCCTGGACTCGATCGATCATGCATGGCGCGCGCCACGTCGAACGCCTCAGGGAACGGCTCCCGAGGTGCCTCAACCTGGCGCACGAAGTCTCATCTCCTCGGCGGGACAGTCAGAGCCGTGATCCCCCCGAGCACCTCCGGCGAGCTCTTGGGCTGCCCCCGAGCTGCCGGGCCCCGGGCGTCCTCTCCGCCCTCGCGGCCTCGGCCGTCGCGGCAGGTGGCAGAGTGGGGTTAGCCTTCGGTGCTGCTCTTATGGCTTCAGCCCTTGGGGCGGCCTCGGGCCTCGGGGCGACTTCGGCCCCGGGGTAGCCTCAGTGCTCGGGGCGGGTTTCACTCTCGGGGTGGTCCGAGTCTTCTTGGACCCCCTAAAAAAAGCAGCACAAGGAAGCCCGGGTTAGTACCCGAGCATTATGCTTGGCCAGGTAAACGGAGAATGAATCTCTCGTCTTGCCTCGGCAAAGAACCCGTGTACTTCCAGTAGCCCCTTGGAACCTTGAATCCCGGGCTCATCGGTCGTGGCGGGTCCTTCCTCTTCTTCCCAGCTGCCGCATCCGTGGTGGCCTCCATGCTTGCCGGTGCCGGGCCTCCGACCGGCGCCGGATGGGTGCTGCCCCACCCAGAGTTGCTGCCCCCGGTGCCTGTCGTCCACTGGCCGGAAGGCGGAGGAGGGGGTGGCGGTGGTGAAGGTGGCGGCGGTGAAGGAGAAGATTGGGGGGAGGGCGGCCGCGGCTTCATGCCCTTCGGATCGGCGGGATCCTCGCGGGTGGCACAGGTCCCCGAAGCCCCTGCGGTAGGCCCTCCGCCTGCGTCGTCGTCATCTCCCAGAATCCTCATCGATCCGGTCGTCTTTTGTGGGTCCACTGGCTTGATCCCCTTGGGGTCAAACTCCGGTAATGCCGCGTGGATTGTGTTCCACTGTGAGTTCACGCAGAGCACAAGATCCGCCCATGGCAATTCAGTGGCTGCGATGTCTCCGGTGCCTAGGAGGATCCGCAGCAACGCCTTCAGCGCATCGGGAGAAAAGTCTCCCACCTCGCCGATCACCATCCGGGCGATGTCCCGCGGGTTGGTGTACATCCAGGCCAGCTGGCCCCGCTCCCATAGCGGCGCTAGCCGCCGCCGGAGAAAATCGACGATGACCATGGTTGCCATCAAACCCTCGGCCCGTAGCTGCGCAATCCGCTCCACCACCGGTCGCAGCAGATGGTCGTTCTCCGGCAAATACTCCCACGACTTCCTGTGCGCCAGCGCTGGCCCGTCGGGAAGCAGGATCTGGGCGTGCGGATCAGTGGAGATGTAGCACCACTGGTTGCGCCAGTCGTCCCACTTATTCCACAGCTCCTACGGAATGTAGTGGTCGCCGATCTTCTCCCGAAGGCGGAAGTTGCAGCTCCCCGCGGCCTCCACCCAGTCGGAGCCTCTGCTCTTCCCCGCTGACCGGAGTATGAAGAAGTGGCGGAAGAGCATTACCGAAGGCATCACGCCCACGAACATCTCACAGAAGTGGGCGAAGATGGCCAGCATCAGGACGGAGTTGGGGGAGAGATGGATGAGGTGGATCCCAAACTCCGTCAACACCTCGAGGAAGAAGGATGAGAAGAGCGGCATTAGGCCCGCCGTGATGAAGCTGATGAAAATCACCGTCTCCTCCGGCTTCGGATCTGGCGAGTACGTGACTGGCCTCACCGTCGCCGCCCCCTCTGGCTCTGTGGAGCCAGCAGCTTCTGCACACGGTACATGCTCTCCTTGTTGAGGAGGTGGGACTTGGGGATGACAGCGTCGACGATGGGAGGTGGAGGAGCGTAGCATTTTTCGCGTCTCGACATGGCAGCGGTGTAGCGTGGAAGTTGAGGAGGCGAAAAGGCGTGTGAGCAAAGAAGGCAAGGAGGCGAAAGGGCACAGTGAAAAGGAAGGAGGCATTTGTGCAAGAAGGCGAAGGAGATGAGGAGGCGCGAAAATGGCGAAGCCTTTAAAGAAAAGCGACCCAGAATTTGAACCGTTGCGTGACGTGGGGACGGTGTCAGTTCTGTTTCTCTGACAGGGTGCACACCCCCACGACGTGCGGGAATCGAGGCGTCTTTTCCTTGTTCGGCAGATGTGCGCGGCGCCCCACGTCACGCAAAAAAACGAAGCGGTTCCCCTGAAAGGACCTCAGATGCCGACTAGAGGGAGGGTGAATAGGAGGCTAACAAAAATTACTTCTTTTAACTAGATTGTTTAGATTAAGCCTTATGCAGAGGCAAGGATTAGCTAGCTATGTGACAGGTGAGTGACACAGGTAAGTTGCGATGTGTTAATTACCATGCAGCTGTCACACAAGTGCCTAGCACAGGTGGGCTAATGACTTAGCAAAATGATAAGCAATCAAAGTGTCTGTGTAACAGGTAGCTGACACAGGTGTGAGATATGATCTATACCAACTGTGAGACAGCTAACAAGACACAAGTGTAACGGTGATCTAAGCAGATAAACAGAATATCTATATGAGCATACAAGCAAACAGATACAGCAAGAAGCAAGGAGTAAAACAACAAGTACTCAGGAGATAGAGTATTTTTCACCGAAGTTCAAAGCTCTTCGCAGAGTGGTACATCTCCGTTGGAGAGGCGACTCCGAAGAGATCACCAGCACTGAATCGTGCTTGTTCTCTGAGTACCTAATCTCAGGCCTCTTCCTTTGCTTGTGGAAGTCCTTTTGCTTGCAGCAGGTCGACTTCAATCACCTTCACAGACTACTGGTCCAGCCCACACAAGCTTGGGTGGTACCAGCAACTCCTATGCCCGTCTAGGAGTAGACACTTCAAGAGTAATAGATTCAGCAGTAACAACTCTTGGAGGAACCAATGCTCTTTGCTCAAGAACTCTAACCCTTCCCGAACTGACACTTAGGAAACTTGGCTTTCGTTTGGTGGAAAGAGGCTTTGCAATAGTCGAATGTGAGTTACTGATTGGCTCATTTGTTGTGGTCGAAGACCTCCCCTAGTCCCATATATATAGGGTTCACAGGCACTTGACCATTACACTGTTGCCACGTAAGATTAAGTGAATCACCGGTGTCAGCCACCGGTGACACAGCCAATCACTCCGCCCAACTATAATCGGCTCAAGCAGACCGATACCTGTGTCACCAACGGCACACACAGGTAAACCCTAAACTGACGCAGCCACATTGCTCAGCCCGGTCTTGGCACATGACATGCCCTCAGCGCACACACTCTCTGAAACCTATAAGGAGAGAACCTCCGACAGCCCTTCGACTCAGTAAACAAGCTATCGCAGCACAGGTTCCTTAGCGTTTACAAGCTCTCCCCTGGTGCAGAGATGTACCTGAGTCATAGAGCATTGGACCACCTGTGACACCACTGTGTCACACCGGTGACTCTAATCCCTAGGGTTTTCTACTGCTAGCACTGCAGAGTGCCAGCTCCAACCAGTTTCATACTTAAGAAAAACTATTGACAAAGGGCACTAACCTCAAAGCATTAGTGCCACTGTCCAACATCCTGAGCATTGAGCAACTAGAACCTCCACAGAACATCACTGCTTCATCCCTCTTGATAGTACGAACTTTTCCTATGGACTCAAAGAAACTAGCAAATCTAGGCTTTACCTACCCACGGTGTAGTCACGGCCCTTAACGCATCAAGCCACCATCACCTTGCTTGCAACTCCTTTCACAGCACCGGCTTCTTCACAGCTGCGGCACAGCTGCCTAGCACAGCCATTCCTTAGTTCCGGAAACCACCCTTGTACCCTTTTTGGTGGTCATCCTTTCCTTGATGACCCTTCTTCCAGGAACCTACAAACCTGCTTACACTCACTGTAAATGTTAGATTCCAGTTTGAGTTGCCATTAACCATCAAAACCAACTTGGGGCCTAGATGCTCTTTCAATCTCCCCCTTTTTGTTGGTTAGTGGCAACCCATTCAACAAATTCGCATATCAATTTGAATAGAAGGTATATGTGCAGGTTGTAGAGAATATACTCCCCCTGAAGCTATGCACAAGGGATTAGTTTTTAACTTGCCAGTGCACAGATTATGATTTTTGGATATGGGTAGCATTTTCTTACAACTTACACTCTTATCAGTTCAGAACAATAAGTGTATCAGAGAATAATGAGATGAACTGAAATATTTTTCTCTTGATGCATTTGCAAGGACCAGAGCATATGAAAATGTTTCAGAGCATCTGAATATATATTTTAGAGCATATAAGAATATTAGAGAGCAAATTCACTATTGATATATGTATCAGAGCCAAACAAATTACTGGTCATATGTATCAGAGTGCCAATGGGCATATATATCAGAGCGAGAGCTCTAACATGAATATGTGAATTAGAGCATATGTTTAATATGAATATGTGAATCAGAGCATAAGTCAATGAGCATAGGCTAGACATGAATCAGAGCATAGATTAATCATGAGTATATGAATCAGAGGAAGCAGACTAATCAGAGCAAAAACAGTGTAGACCTATGCATCAGAACATTGGACATATGCATCAGAGCAACACACTTGGCACACTGAAATATTTCAGCATCAGAGTAAAATGAGCAAAATAAGACTTAGTATTAATTGTAATCAAGGCAGAAGAATCAGAAATAGAACAAGCCTTGAGTACACTAGAAAATAATTGGTCTTTCTCCCCCTTCCTCTATTCTCTCCCCCTTTGTACAAATCTCTCCCCCTATGTATGAATCTCTCCCCTTTGACACTAAAACACCAGAAAGGGGTGAGGAAGAGACACATTCAGAGCTTTGACTTCAACAGCTAGAGAACTTCTGACATCTAAGCCTGCAACTGATCAACTTTTGATTGTAGACTAGAGACTTCTGATCTGAGCTAAAAGTTCTCTCGGCGCAGAGCTACAAACTGTGCGGGCATTACTTTGTTCTGATAAGCTCTGGCTGCTACTTGAGACATCAGAGAGGAGGACAGAGTGCCATCTTCTGCCACCTGTGTCACAGATACTAACTCAGCTGGGTCAGCTATGGGAGTATCAGCGGTGACACCGGTGGGGACTTGGACTCGAGGCACAGGCACGGAGGGAGCAGGCGCTTGAGGAGCTATTGGAGTAGCTGTGTCACCGGGGAGCTGACACAGCTGGTTCAGGGGATTCTCCAAACAAAGCTGGAACAACAACCTCATCAGGATGGTCATCAGCCTGAGGCTTGAGCTGGGTCTTGATGGTCTTTACTGTCATGTGAAAGTTGGAATCCAGAAGACCTGTTCTCTGAAGGATCATGTACATGATGTACGATCCATACCTCAGCTTAGCTTTCTTGTCCTTCTGAACAGCATCTATCTCATGGAATATATATCTAGCCATATCAAAATGAATGTTCTTTGCTATGTGCACCAGCACCTGCCATACTGAATTGTATACTGCATCTGTATTTCCTCCTTTGGGCTAGAGGGTGACATGAAAGATCTTGACTAGATGCTTTGCTGTGATTGTGATTCCCTTGAAGTACACATGATCTGAAGGAGCATTGGCAGGGAATGTAAAATTCCTTGGATAGAATCTTCTTCTGTCAGTATTTGAGACAGGCTCTAGCTTGAACAAATTTGGTATACCAGGCTCTATTGGTGCATGAAGCAAACTGTTGAATTCTAGAGCTGTGATTGAGAGCAGCTAGCCTCATGTCTTCCATAGCATGACATCTTGATTTTCTTGATCTACCTAGACAGTGGCATAGAATTCCTTAATGATTTCTGGGTCATAATCTTGTTGAAGACCTGAGGCTTGGATGAGAGATTGAAGACTCCTCAGTCTGGGATCAGTTAGAGCAGACCAGTCTATGGCCTTGCAATCTACAAATCCCTTGGAAGCAAGGATTTCATGGTAGACACCCCTTTGAAGATTAGTGTGAAATCTGGGGTCTGAGCAAGATGCATCCTGAAACTCCTTGTCTTCATTGAAATATGGGCAAGTTGACCTCATTCTTATGAAAGCACTTGTGCTCATGGAGGCAACTTTGCTTCTTTATTTCTGGGGATCACTTTTGGGTAACTTCTTGGCCACAACTCGGGAGATGAACTGCATTTGATTCGCCTCAGTCCTCAAAGCATGAGAGAAGATGTAATAATACTTAGTTTCCAGATCTTCTTCTCCAACTGAGAGACTGGGTGAGCTATCTGCTTGTTCAGCCTCTTCTTCCTCTTCCTCTTCTTCGTCAGCTGATTCTGTAATTGGAGATGATCTCTCGGCTTGGTAATCTTCATTTGAATCAGCTCTAGCTTCTCTCGGCCTGGGAGGGGTAACAGACACACCTCTGCCATCATCTGATGAGCTCTTAGAGCTTTCTTCTTGCTCAGCTGACTTACTTGCCTGTGCCACAGGTGATGACACAGTTGCTTGAACTAAAGGGGCTGGGTCAGCTGGCAGTGGCACAAGTGATTTAGACAGGTTAGGCTCTTGGGCCTGAGCTTCTTCTACCTGTGACACAGCTGGTTGAGGCAGCTGTGGACTTGTTGGTTTGGCAGCTTCCAAAGACGTCACAGATCCAGCCTTTGGTGATGGGAGAACATGGGCCTCTTGGTTGTCTGTTTCTTCGGCCTCAGACACCAGAAATTGGGATGGAGACATCTGTTTCTGGACATCTAGGGAGAAAATGGATTCTACACTAGTAGAACTTTGAGATTTTCTGCTTCTCCTCTGGTATGTCTACAGATTTGACTTAGCTGGGCTAGCCACCAGTGACACCGGTGGTGGCATCTCCTTCAATTCTTGAAATGGCAGACGTCTGTTGTTCAAATTGAACTTTTAAGGATGGCTTAGAGCTTGAGTAGGAGCAGTAGTAGGAGGCGATGTAGGCTTGGAAACCTTTGGAAGCATAGCCTTTTTAAGCTTGAGCTCAGCTCTCAAAGCAGTTTTCTCAGGATCATTTGGCATGTTTCTGAGCCTTTCGAGAATATCATTTATCTCCATCATAAGAATATCATCTGCAGCTATGGGAGGAATCCTTGATTCTAAACTGGCAATAGGAGGAGCTGCCCTTTGAGATTTGAACTCAGGAGACAGCAGACCTCGCTTGAGTTTGATTTCAGCTTGAATGGAAGTCCTCTCAAGGCCTTTTGGCAGAGTGTTAGCCTTCTTGGTTAACTCACTGATTTCAAGGACGAGATGCCTATCTCTAGCATCAGTATGCTGAAGTTCCAGAGGTTTGTGAGACCCTTCTGCCAAGCATTTTGTTGAAAGTTGATCCTGCTTCTCAAGAATCTTCTTTCGCAACTCAGATTCTTCTGAATAAGATTGGCTTGACTGCATCTGCTTGTGCAAATCTGCAATTTTCCTCAAGATAGCCTTATCTGCTTCTGGTGGTTCTGGAATTGCCATAGATACAGGCCTTGACAATTCTGAAAGCTCAAAGCTTTTGGCTGTGTATATGGTGGATAGCTGCTTCTTTACTGTTTCATCAGTTGTTTCTCTCATCTGAGCTGCCAGCTTATCCAACTCCTCCAGAATCAGCTTATCATGCTTGAGATCTTCTTGAGATATTTGGGATTCTGGAACAAGTCCTCGGATGGTGAGTGTGCCTCTTGGTAGCACCACATTTACAATGGAAGGCTTTGAACCTCTCTTAGCTGGTTGCTTCTGCTTCTTAGCTGCTTCCTTTCCCAAGGATGTGTGCTCAACAGCAGCTGAGGATCTTGTCCTCTTGGGTGGAGCACGCTGAGCCGAACTGGATTTACTAGCTTGAGAAGCTGATTTCTTTGCAACTGCTTTTCTCTGCCTGTAAGCCCTTTGGCTTGCCTTTCTTCTCTCAGCAACCTCTGCTTTCTGTCTCAGCCTCTCTCTTTCCTGATCTGAATCTGAAATGGTAATCTCAAAGCTGGATGCTTCTGGGTCAGACCACTGCATCCCACTGTCAGCTTTCTCAGATCCTGAAGACATCTGTAGAAGCCAGATAGATAAGACAGAATATAGGTAAGAGGTGTTCCTGAGATGCAAAGGTAGTAGCTATGTGAGACACCTGTGTGAGAACAGAGAGACACAGGTGAGGACTTGGTAACAAACCGAGGTCTCAGCCTATTGAATAGACTTGCCTGTGTGACAGGTGAGACCCTAGCGTGATACAGCTACGTGCGGAGGCGGACGGCAGATTTTAGAAATCTAGAGATTTACTGGTTTTCGGTGGTTAATTTCGAGCAATATAGGTTCTGAAAGATTATCAGGAGCTAAACCACCCTAACAACTAACAATGCACTAATGGATTAGGCTTAGAGCAAAAACATAAGCCCTAAGCAAGAACAGGCGCAAAGTAGGGCTGGCGAAAGCTTACTTTCAGCAAAGATTGATAATGTGCGGATGAATTGTTGCTGGAGCTCTACAGAAAGCTTTCTCCGATGCTTTGAAAGATTTGGAGGGGCGAAAACGTCAATTTCGTCGAGAATTTGGAGTTTGGCGCACGGCGGAAGTTTGGGTTTTTAACATAGAACGTGGGTTCTGTGAAAAATGTATTGACGTCTTATATAGGCTGAAGGGGTATAAGGTGGCTGTGTCACAGCTGATAGAGGAACCTGTGACATAGGTGAGTAGACAAATATCCTAGGGCCTACGGAAATCAAAAGCATTCACCTGAGATATAGATGGATAGCCCAGGTGACAAGTATTTCATCCATAGAACACCAAGACAGAGAGAATTTGATAAGAGAGCAAGCATATGGGCACTATCAGGAGATCCTTATGCAATCTTCCCAATGTCAGTTTGCTAGAAAATCAATCAAGCAAAACTAAACTGAAATGAGTCGATTTTGAAAATAGGTACACAATAATGTGCACACACAGCTGAAAGATCTCTACACTATGCATAAAACACATACACCTGTGACACAGGTGATCAACACAGATGAGCATGTAAGGCATATAAATGGCAGAACATATGAGTTAGACACCAAGCCAATCCTTTTATTGAAGATTAGAGACATCAATGATATTCAATTCACTCCTCAGAGCACAGAACATAGTCTTATCTAAGGGCTTGGTGAAAATATCAGCTAATTGTTTTTCAGTCCTTACATGGCACAGCTGTATATCTCCCTTCTCAACATGATCTCTTAGGAAGTGGTGCCTCACTTCAATGTGTTTGGATCTTTGGTGGTGCACTGGGTTGTTTGCTAACTTAATTGCACTTTCATTATCACAGAAGAGGGGTACTTGATTAAAAGATACGTTAAAATCTTTCAAGGTCTGCCTCATCCATAATAACTGAGCACAACAACTACCAGTAGCTATATACTCAGCTTCTGCAGTGGAAAGGGCTACTGAGTTTTGTTTCTTGGATGACCAGGACACTAAGGAATGCCCTAGAAATTGACAAGTACCAGAGGTGCTTTTTCGTTCAACCTTACACCCTGCATAGTCACTATCAGAATAGCCAACTAGCTCAAAATTTGTGCCTTTAGGATACCATAAACCAAAACCTGAGGTTTGAATCAAGTGTCTCAGTATCCTTCTTACTGCAACTCTGTGACAGTCCTTAGGATTAGCTTGAAATCTAGCACACATGCATATACTCAACATAATGTCTGGCCTAGATGCACATAAGTAGAGCAGGGATCCTATCATGGATCTGAACTCTTTCTGATCAGCAGACTTACCTTCGATGTTTAGGTCCAGATGACCATTTGTTTGCATGGGAGTATGAATAGACTTTGCATCCTTCATGCCAAACTTAGTGATGATGTCTTTGGTGAAATTTCTTGTGAAACGAATATACCTTCCTTGAGTTGTTTGATCTGAAGTCCTAGAAAGTACTTGAATTCACCATCCAAAGACATCTCAAACCTTTTGGTCATCATCTGGCTAAACTCATCACTCATGGAGCGGTTAGTACTGCCAAATATTATGTCATTGACATATATTTGGCACACAAATAAATCATTTCCATTTTTCTTAGTGAATAGAGTTGTGTCCACTAAACCCATTTTAAATCCATTCTTGATTAGAAATTCTTTCAATGTATCATACCATGCTCTAGGTGCTTGTTTTAAGCCATAGAGTGCTTTGTGTAGTTTATAGACATGGTGTGGTTTTCTTATCATCTTCAAAACCAGGTGGCTATTCAACATAAACAAGTCCAGAGAGTTTACCATTCAGGAAAGTAGACTTCACATCCATCTGATAAAGTTTGATGTTATGATGAACAGCATAAGCAAGGAGGATCCTGATGGCTTCAAGTCTTGCTACTGGAGCAAAGGTTTTCTCCAAAGTCCAGACCCTCCACTTGTGTAAACCCTTGAGCCACAAGTTTGGCTTTGTTCCTTACCACTTGTCCATTTGTATCTTGCTTATTCCTGAAGACCCATTTTGTTCCAATCACATTATGATCATTGGGTCTTTCTACCAGGGACCACACTGATTTCTCTCAAACTGATTCAACTCTTCATGCATAGCATTTATCCAATCAGCATCCATGAGAGCTTCCTTGATGTTCCTCGGTTCAACACTGGAAACAAAAGAGTAATGTTCACAAAAATTAGCAATTCGAGAATGAGTAGTCACTCTCCTATTAATGGCACCGATGATGTTGTCTACAGGGTGATCCTTCTGCAGCCTGCTGATCACAAGGGGTTCGGGGTCAACCACCGGTGTCACAGCTGATGGTGTTGCCTGTGACACAGCTGGTTCTTCCTGCGACACAGCTGGCTGAGACAGGTACTCTGCATCCAAGAGATCATTGGCTGGGTTGTACTCAAGCTCGATGTCTTCATCTCCAGTGTCTTCATTCAGTGATGGAGAAAGTGGTTCTTTATCACTTGGTGAGACAGGTTCTTCCTTAACAGTAGGTCTGATCTCACAAGTTGACTTCTTTTGAATGTCCACATTCCCTACATCATTAGCAATTTGCTCTTCTTGGGAGCCATAAGACTCATCAAAGTTCACATCTACAGATTCTTCAACAACCTTTGTGAGAGTGTTGAATACTCTATAGGCATGAGAGTTAGTAGCATAGCCAAGGAATATACCAACATCAGATTTAGCTTCAAATTTAGTAAGGCGCTTGCTCTTCCTAAGGATGTAGCACTTACAACCGAATACTCTGAAGTATGAGACATTTGGCTTTGTGTTGGTGAGCAGCTCGTATGGAGTCTTCTTGAGTAGTGGATGTAGATATATCCTGTTGATGGAGTGGCAGGCAGTGTTGACAGCTTCAGCCCAAAATCTTGGTGAAGTCTTGTACTCATCTAGCAGTGTTCTTGCTATCTCTATCAGGGTTCTGTTCTTCCTTTCCACTACTCCATTTTGCTGTGGAGCATATGGACTTGATAGCTCATGCTTGATTCCATGCTTGTCCAGAAATGCTTCCACCTTTGAGTTTTTGAACTCAGTCTCATTGTCACTCCTGACCTTGACAAGGTTTACCTTCCACTCATTTTGTACTCTGACAATGAGGTGCTTGAATTTCTTGTAAACCTGTGTCTTCTCCTTCAAAAAGAACACCAATGTAATCCCCAAACTTAACGATTAAGCATTCATGCATACATGGCATCACCCCGCACTACCTCATTTAAACTCGAAAAGGGTATAACTGTAATTTATAGAATATGTTAATATCTCATCCTCGGTGGAAATTCATACAAACACCAATCAATTTATTTGAAGTATTCGAAGTAACAAAATCGTCGTTAAGGGTGGTGGAAATCATCGAACCCTTCAAAGAATCTCCGTCCCTAACCCTAAAACCCTAACGGTGCCAAAATTAGGGTTCGTCGATAGAACAACCTTAATGAGTCCAAACCTCCCCAAACTTCACAAATAGCTTGGAAAGTGAAAACCCTAGCCCCTTGTCAATTTTCATGAATTTTTGGGAAAATTTAAATCCTAGTCGCAGTGTAAACCCTAATTCGAACCCTAATTCCAATTTGAACTGGACACCCATTCAAATCTTCCCCAAATTGATTCAAACTCCCCCAGCAGCTCCCAAATAATATTATGAAGCTTCTGTAAAAATTTCAAATTAATTGGAGGAGAAATTGTACATAAAATGTCGTGGGGAGTGGATCTGTATAAAAGAAAAACAAAAAGAAAAACCAAAACCCTAGCTACTCGGGCCGACAGCCCACTCGGCCGGCCCAGTCGGCCAGCCCATTTTCTCCCGCGCGCGCCCCGCGCCTCCCCTCTCCCGCTGACAGGGCGGCCCCGCACGTCAGCCCCTCCCCCTCTACTGCCGCTGCTCGGGCCCGCCTGCCAGATCCGTCCCCTCCACGTCGCCGCCGGCCAGAGGCCGAGCGGGGCGGCGCCTGTCGTTCCGACCAGACCCGCCGCCCTATAAAGCCGCCTCTCCGACAGCCTCCTTCCCCCTCTCCTCTCGTGCCAGAACCCTAACCCTATTCCCCTTCTTTCTCACCGAGTTCCTCCAACCACCGCCTCCTTCCCGAGCTCCGGCGTCTGCTCCGACGAGCAATTACCGTCGGTAGGGTGCTCCCCGAGCTCCTCCGACCACTCCCTGAGCTCCCTCTCCTCTCTGGCTAACCCCCTGCTCCTCCATTTCATAGATCCGCCCCCTGGGAGCTCCTCGTCGCCTCGGTCTTCTCCGCCTTCTTCCCCAGCCCCGACCACAGCTCCGGTGAGCTCTCGCCTCGGCTTCAGAGGCCCCCGCGTCCCATCTTCTAGCTCCCGAGGACCCACTCCTCTCCCTTAACCTCCCCATCCCCTTTTCCTTGCAGCTCCGAGCCCGGAACGCCCCCGACGCCGACGACCCGAAGCCCTCGCCGCCGGTCCTCGTCGCCGACCCCCTTCCCGGCCTCCTCCTTCCTCCCAAGCAACCGAAGCCTCCTCGGGGTGAGCCACTGATCCTCCCCGGCGTTTCCCCGAGCCCAACCGAGCCCCGGAGCAAGCTCCGGTGAGCTCTCCGGCGAGCCCCCGCCGCCTGGACCTCGCCTCCGGCCGACCCCGCGTGAGAGAGAGAGAGAGATATCAGAGGGAGAGCCACGTGGCCTCCTCTGATTTGCCCCGAGAGCCCGGTCAGCTGCTGACTGGGAGTCCCTGCCCAGTCAGCACTGCCCCGGAGACCCCACCTGTCAGTTGGGGCAGTTTATGTGTTGAGGTTTTGATGTGAGCTGAGGCTGGGTACGCGTAGGGTTTGCGGGTTAGGGTTGGGTAGCCTTCGGGTAGATCTAGCATTTAGGGTTTTGAACTGTTTAGGGTAATTTTTGGTTTGAAATCCAAACAGCCATAACTTTTAAACCACTCATCCAAATTTGACAAACTTTATATGGTTGGAAAGCTTATGAAATCCTCTACAATATGGCTGAATCAAAAATTTATTTCGGTTACATGCACAGGGTGATATTTAGGGTGGAAGTTTGCTACGTCCGAGAGTCCGTTAACCCTAGAATCTTCACCCTAGCTCCGATTTCGACGATCTTTACATTTCTGGAATCCTCGCGAGATATCCTACGACATGGGACCACTGAAACTCCAGTAAGGCTACATGCACGATAGACTTCGAGTTGATTAGCCTTTTATCGTCGTACCACGTAAACCCTAACTCGACAATTATAACCATAATTGCATTGAACCCATGACTTGTACTACAGGTGTTATACTAACCTAACCAGCACATTGCCATGCCTTGTCATCAATACTATTAACCCTAATTCATCGAGACCCCTTAACCTGTCATGCATGCATAATTAGTGTTCCCCTTAGCTTCGACGAGATAACCTAACACCATGTGTTCTAGTAGTAAATACCTAACCCTAACTCAACATAAAGGTTAACATTACATACATGCATGCGCCAGGCATTAGGATAACATCAACTGCTTAGTTGTATATACCTTGTCGTAACGAAACCCTAGTCATCCAAGCCTCGCCATGACATGCATATTCTACCTAAAGATCATGCATACATGCTGAATCTTAATATTTTCCTTATCGTTTCTTTTCCGGTTCTTCGTATTGCTTATAAAAGAACCTGAAGAGGAAGACCACCAGGCTTACGACCCCTCGCAAGAACAGGAACAACCAGAATCAGGCAAGCAGAGCTTGTTGCATCTTTACCTTCCGTACTCTTGTGTATGCCCTTGTTATATGTGCTATGTGTATGAATGTTTATCTGTGAATTGTCGCAAGTTGCGTACACTAGCATGTGTAGGATGTGTCTTACGTCGAGAACATCGGATGGCTCTTCAACTAAATGGTTAAGTGAGTTGCGAGAGCCGAGGGCGTGCACAATGGGTACGGTTGGTGTTCATCGTAGTTTGATGGCGACGCGGGAGTAAGTAGAGTTTTAGTCGTCACACCAACCCTATCTTCAGCGTGTCACCATCCCTTATCACACGTGAACGCTAGCGAGAACCAACACTGAGGATAGCTGGGGTAAGCCTCCATGCACTTTGTGAGGCTCGCTACCTCCAAACTGTTATGCACCCACTATGCCGGCAGGGGTTGAGTTGTCGGTAGTAGTTCGAGAGATTTAAAATGAATATGTGAGGATTGGATCAAATTGGAATTATTAACTCATGTATGGATTGGATCAGTTTGGATTTTACTTAGGGGCTGCCCTAATCGGATCGGATAATGTTTAATGGATCGAATTGGATTGGATACACGGGCTGCCCCGATGGAATTGGAGTTGATGGTTTGATTTGGTGGTACACATGGGTGTGATGTGTTGTGTTATGAGTTAGTTGGTACTTAGTTGTCCTACTTCACCTTATTAATGTCATGTTCTTAAGTTGTATATTGTTACTCTGAGAAGCATTCATGTTTAATTAATGTTGTACTAGTATGAGTAGGACATTTAATCAAGCACGGATAAGTCTTGCGAGTACGTTCGTACTCACCCAGGTTACCCCTGGAGCTTGCAGGTGAGCCGGTGGTGGAAGATTATTTCGATGATGCTTGAACTTGCGTTTCCTCGGTTGTGTTCGATTGTTGGGATAGTTATAGCTTTTGTTCAGCGGTCGCTAAGCCGCTGTGGGACTCATCCACTTGTTTCCGCTGTCGTTTAATTTCTCCGTACTCGGATATGCTTTCAGTTATGTCTGGATTATGTAAGGTGTTGTCCCATCGTGGGCAGTTAATATTAATACCGTATTTGTAGAGCTTTGTTATGATATCCGAGTTGTTAATCCCAGGCTGCCCTTACGCAATGCGTGTATGATATGAAGCGTTTTGGGTATGCCGTGACGAGTAGAGGCTGTACCTTGTTCTACTAAGTCGAGCAGGAAGCGGTTGAGTGACCCGCTGGCTGAGATGCTGTGCCGGCCAGGCAGGGTGTGGGCGTGTTCTACCGGGCTTTCGAGCGACCCACTAGCCTCCGGGCTAGGTTAGGGTGTGGGTAGAACTGCCGGGCTCCTCCGACCTTGTTTGTCGTGGTAGGATTTGGGAACGACTCTGACTCTTCACCGGATTACGGAACCGTATGTGGTTTTGGGAAGAGTAGTCGCTTCCGGCCGGCTCGCACGTGGCGGGTGTCGGATCGCTCTACCTTGGTGCGTACGGCGCAGGTACCGTGCCACCGGGTTGGCGAGTCCTTCGGTCCTTGGCGACTTCGCGTTCCCCTAATCATATGTTTTTCCGGGTCCATGACAGCCTACCCCTATCAACGTGAGTCAAGTGCGTAGCTTTCATGGCCTAGCAAGTTTTTACCGCCGTTTTGTCAAAGATTTTAGTGCTATTGCTTCCCCTTTGAATGAATTGACTAGGAAGAACATTCCTTTTGTATGGGGGCAATCTCAAGAGAATGCTTTTCAAGAATTAAAGAAACGCTTAACCGAGGCACCCTTGCTTGCTTTACCGGATTTTGCTAAAACCTTTGAAGTTGAATGTGATGCTAGTGGAATCGGTATAGGGGGTGTGCTCATGCAAGAAGGTAAACCAGTCGCTTACTTTAGTGAGAAATTGAATGGTGCTCAACTCAATTATCTGGTTTATGATAAAGAATTGTATGCTTTGGTTCGTATTCTAGAAGTTTGGCAACACTATCTTTGGCCAAAAGAATTTGTTATCCATTCCGATCATGAATCCTTGAAATACCTTAAGGGCCAAGCTAAATTGAACCGATGCAAAATGGGTTGAATTTATTGAAACCTTTCCCTACATAGTCAAATACAAAAAGGGTAAAGAAAATGTTGTGGCGGACGCTCTTTCCCGCAAAATGACCCTCTTGAATCAACTCAAAGTTAAAGTTTTGGGTTTAGAGTGCTTGAAAGATTTATATGCTAATGACCCTGAATTTGCTTCCCCTTTTGCTAGTTGTAGAGAATGAAAGGGTTGGGACAAATATCATGTGCATGAGGGCTTTCTGTTTCGAGCTAACAAACTATGCATTCCCGAGTCGTCCGTGTGTTTGCTACTTTGCCAGGAATCTCACGGCGGCGGCTTGATGGGACATTTTGGGCGGGACAAGACCTACATGATGCTGTCCAACCACTATTATTGGGCGAAAATGTGAAGAGATGTGGAGAGATTCGTCCAACGATGCATCACATGCCACAAAGCTAAGTCAAAGTTAAACCCTCATGGTCTTTATACTCCACTTCCTATTCCTAATGCACCTTGGGAGGATATTAGCATGGACTTTGTTTTAGGATTGCCTAGGACCAAAACAGGGAGGGACTCGGTCTTTGTGGTTGTGGATAGATTCACAAAAATGGCACATTTCATTCCTTGTCACAAGACCGATGATGCTTCACATGTTGCTAATTTGTTTTTCAGGGAAATTGTGAGGCTTCACGGTGTGCCCAAGACCATCGTCTCCGACCGCAACATCAAGTTCCTCAGCTATTTTTGGAAGACATTGTGGGCCAAGTTGGGAGTCAAGCTTCTCTTCTCCACAACTTGCCACCCACAAACCGATGGGCAAACCGAGGTCGTCAACCGAACCTTGTCAGCTCTCCTCCGCACAATGGGAAGAATGCATTCCCCATGTGGAGTTCGCCTACAATCGAGCGGTCCATTCTACTACAAGCATGAGCCCATTCGAAGTGGTGTATGGCTTCAACCCCTCTACACCACTCGACCTTCTTCCACTACCACTACACGAGCGCGTCAACATGGATGCTTCCAAGCGAGCCGCTTTCATCAGAAGACTCCATGAGACAACAAGAGCTACAATCGAGCAACAAGTGCTTCGACACGCCAACAAGGTCAACAAGAGCAAGAAGAAGATGGTTTTTGACCCCGGTGATCTTGTGTGGGTTCACCTCCGCAAGGAGCACTTTCCCGAAGAACGCAAATCCAAGCTGATGCCCCGCGGCGATGGACCTTTCTAAGTGCTTCAACGTATCAGCGACAACGCCTACAAGATTGACCTTTCACCGGACAAGTATTCGGTGAGCAACACCTTCAACATCGCAGATCTTTCACCCTTCCATGGCTACAACGAGTTGGAGTCGAGGTCGACTCCTTTTCAAGGAGGGAATGATGCGGACATCACCTCCATCAAGGATGACAAGAGCCCAAATCCACCTTTGCACGAGTCAAGGCTACACAACATGAGGTGACTCTATTCCTTGATACATCTCCACTTGATTTGAGTATGAATGGTATGCTACCTAATGCTTTGATTCTTTGCTTGCTAAGGTATGAAGGAGCAACCAAGTGGAAGAACCAACTGACGAGCAACGGGACTGAGGGAGAGACGTCAAGAATCAAGTCCCCAAGCTCCAAGCCGAACCCCAGCCAGACTGCTACTTCGGAACCCCCGGATGTGCATTAGCAGTGAAGACCCGGACTGTCCGGCTGAGGCCCGGACCCTCCGGGCGGGTATCTGGATCTCCTCTGGAAAACCCAGACCTCAACCCGGACACTCCGGCTGAGTGTCCGGATCTCCTCTGGAAAACCCGGACCTCAACCCAGACACTCCGGCTGAGTGTCTGGATCTCCTCTGGAAATCCCGGACCTCAACCCGGACACTCTGGCTGAGTGTCCGGATCCCCTCTGGAAATCCCGGACATCAGCCCGGACCCTCCGACCTCAATCCGGACAGTCCGGATTCTGCCTGCGAGCAGTAAAACAGGTTGCGGCCCATGTATCCAAGGGTTACGGGGTAGGACTATAAATACCCGTACCCAAGCACTAATTAGGGTTAGACTGGTTGTTTAGACTTAAGTGAGCTTAGCTCCTAATCTAGGGTTCATCCCTCTAGATTAGGGCTTCCACCACAGATCTTGCTTTCTCTTGTGGATTGTAAGGACCGGCGTGTGCCCCGGGTGGAAATCGTGGCATTCAATCGAGAGTGTAGTTGATATGGTTTCCTAGTTTTCCAAAGGCTTTCTCGTTGGAGTTTGTTGTTGGGGTGGGATTTCCATTTAGGCTACACTAGTTATCCAATCCAAATCGTGAAGATCGGGAGCCCCCGTATCACTACCCATATCTATCTAGAAAATAATTATCCTTTCTAGGTGAAGGAGATTTGGACACATATATATGATATACTAATAATCTGATATCTCTGCTCAAACCTATTTGCTTCCTGTGGATTCAGTAAACCTTAGAATAATTTCGAGGTGAAATGCTGCAACAACTCTTCCATGCACTTGAGGCCAGAAGATTAGCCAACAAACATTTCTAGTGCCTTTGCCAAGGAAGCAACTTTGAGCTAGAGATATTAATTATCCCTGTATCTATATGGTATCCAATTTCCTTAACCCCTACCCTATTTGTTTCTTTTCTCTTCTACTTGAGTAGGGCATTGCATGTCTAGTTTCTCTCTTCCTAAAAACTTGCGAGCTAACCCCGAGAAAAATCTTAAGAGAGACCAGTTCTACACTCAAGAAAACCCTGGACCAGCCTAAGAAGCTTTTTGCAACGAAACAATTTGGTGATCTAGCAACTTCTCCTTCTTCAGCTCTAGAGAGTCCTCGTCCAACCCCACAGTCCAAATCCCATGGTTATCCACCAATGACTATGGTCGAGAAGACCCTGTAGCAATACTCTGCACCAAGCAACAATAATGTCCCCCCTGTGGCATTGCCAACTGTCGAGGCCGAGAACTTTGAGCTTAAGCTAGCTCTCATCCATTGGTTAGCAATTCTCCCTTCTATGGAAAGCCGTCAGAGGACGCCAACATGCATCTCCAGAAATTCTTGGAGATCTGTAGCAGCTGCCAAAACCATCCGTCTCAAGCATTTTTCATTCTATCTTCTCAAAAAAGCCAAACATTGGTTTCACTCACTCCCTGCTTCTGAAATTGAGTCCTCAAAAAAGTGTTCTAATGCCTTCCTCACCAAGTACTTCCCTCCTGGGAGAATCAACCAACTGAGGAACAAGATCGCTAATTTCCAGCAGACTCATGACGAATCCATCTCAGAAGTTTGGAAGAGATTCTAGGAAAGTATTCTATCATGTCCTCATCGTGGCATGGAGGAGTGGCTCTTGATTCAAACCTTCTACATTGGACTCGTGAGGAGCACTCGTGAGCATCTTGATGCTGCCGCCGAAGGAGCTTTGACGACACTCAACATCACTCGAGCCAAGTCTCTCATCAACAGGATGGTCACAAACCAAGGATGGGAAATTGAGTGCTTGCAATCAAGCCGAACCCAAGAAGTTCACTCGCTGGAAGGCATGGATTTCCTCGCCGCCAAAGTAGAAGAACTGTGCAAAAAGATCAAGGCTCTTCCTGCATCCGCCAAGATTGTGAAGGCAAGCGACGCAAGGATGAATTGTGAAGAATGTCGAAACAGGGTCACATGGGGATAGACCATCCCATAAGATAGGATGAAGACATAAACAATGTCAACAACTATAATCCCCGTGAGAATGAAGGCTGCCAACCCGGCTAAAGGAATCAACTGAACCTCCAATTTTGGCAGCAAGGGTAACAACGGTAACACCTTCCTTCCTTCTCAAAATTCATTTCATACTACCACTCTTAATCCTACCCTTAAGGAATATATCGATGCTCAATCTATGGCAATAGCAAGAAATTCTGTGGCAATGATGAAATCCTAGAGGGTATAGATACAAAAATAGAGAATCTTGCTACTTCTGTTTAGTAGCAGTTGAGCCACAACAAAATGCTAGAGACCCAAATTGCACATCTTGCCACTTCCATTCCAAAAAGCAATGCAGAATGTCTACCAGGAAAGCTGGAGGCCAACCCTCGTGAGCAAGTCAACGCTGTCGTTACTAGATCTGGTAAAATTCTCAAGGATCCGGGGTAGCAAGAAGGAACCAAGACTCAAGAAGGACAAGGAGGAGCAACCACAAGAAAACTCTGCACCTGCTCCCAGGAGCAGCCTGCATGAGTATTTTGATAGTACTGTGCTGCCATTTCCTCCACGTACCCACAAAAGCAACTTGAAAAAACAGTATGGTAATTTTGTTGAAGTAACTAAAAAGCTTTATGTCAATACCCATTCCTAGATGCCAAGTAGGTTCCGACTTATCCAAGATACCTAAAAGACATATTTCTCATCAAATGTCTGATCCCCCGGTTCAAACAGTCAACTTGACGGAGGAATGCAGCACGGAATGCTACCCCTACCAAGAAGAGTGACCTAGGCCTTCCGACGGTCACATGTTCCATTGGATCTGAATTCTTCGAGAGAGTACTCTGCGATCTAGGAGCAGGCGTCAGCGTCATGACCAAATTGGTCACTATCCATTGATAGGGCATGACCCAATAATTCCACTTGCTTTTCCAAAATTCATATTTGGAAAAACTTGCATAAAAATGATGCTTGCGGAGTTTTTCCAGCACCAATCGCAAGTGTTCGCCATGTTCTTCCTTGGATTGGGAGAATATTACCACAAAAAATTTTAAATACTCCATGAAGATGGTATTCATATGTTGCATAATGGTGTACTTGTACAAGCTGTATCGAGTGGTAAACGTAGTTTTAGGAATGCGTTCAGATCTGATTTTTATTTGATGGTAGACTAATCTGAGATCAGTGTTGGAGAAAATCCTAGCTCTGGTCAATTGAGTCATCAATCTGAGGAAGAGAGTAATTATATTTTATCGTACCCTCATGGATGATAATCGACTGCCATTCGTAGTCAGTTGTCATTTTTCTTCACAAACAAGGCTGGAAAACTCCATAGAGAAGAGCTAGGCCTAATATATCCTTCGTCTTCCAACTCCTTCAAATGCTTCTTCATTTTGATAAATTTATTCGGAGGGATCCGATATGGCCGTTTTGAAATTGGAGTGGTTCTAGTTGGAAGTTTGATGATGAATTCAGCATCACGGTCGGGTGGCATGCCCAAAAACTCATTGAAAAATGCAACCAAAAATTTGCATACCAATGGAACATCTTGAGTGCCAGTAAGGACATAGATTTGAGATGTGAGAAGCTTTGGGGCAATTTCGATGTTCCTACCATCGGGGCTCGTGAGAGAGATAGACCCTCAGGCATAATTTTTGTCCCATGCTTGGACAATCTATCCATGCCAAGGATGATATCAATACTCACTGGTCTGAGGATGATGAGAGTTACCAACTTCAATGCTATTTATATATATCTTAACACACTCGCATTCGTGTTCAGTCCTCTTTCCTAGCTGAGTGATTGAATTAAGAGACGAATGCGCATGGGCTTGAATGGAATGCCATGATGCTCAGAAAATTCACTAGATGAATGAGTGAGATGTTTTGGAATCAAAAAGCACGCTGGCATGAGCTGACTTAACAAGAAGTGTACCGATAACAAGTTCTGGTGCATCTTGTGCCTCCTTGGTCATAACATGGTTAACACGGCCACGGCCAGCACCCTAGGCTTGTTGGGAGATTGCTTGTAGAATTGAGGACCATTTCCTAGCAATCCTTGAGATAGTGGGGGTGCACTCGAGCCACTTGACTTTCGATAGAGACACTTATTGGAGTAGTGACCCTTGTTGCAGCAGTCATAGCTGATGACGTCGGCAAAATTGCAGGTAGCTTCTAGCTGTCCACCATAGCCCCGTGGCTGAAAGCATTGCGTAGTAGGACAGGGTGGAAACCCCGAGTATCTTGGAGGTGGCAGTGCTTGAAAGTGAGGCGACGGAGGTGGTCAGTAGAGTGATTTTTGGAGACTACTACTAGCTGATTTGGCAGCCACCCTCTCGCACTTGTGAGAACCCTCAAGTACTGATAGCTTGCGCTCGATGATGAGTGCCTTGTTGAAAGGACCAAGGGTGCCGACTAAAGGGGGTGAATAGGAGGCTAATTAAAATTACTTTGTTTTAATCTTGTTAACTGGATATTGACTTAACAGATTATCAGATTTAATTGGCTGTGTGACAGGTTCCTAGCACAGGTGAAATATGACAAGTAAAATAGCACGTGGCTGTCACACAGGTGAGTCACGCAGGTGATCTAATGACCTAGCACAGGTAAGCAAGTAATGTGGCTGTGACACAGGTGACTAAGACAGGTAGAAAAGATGATATATATAACACCTGAGACATAGCTAGTACAAGCAGGCACAAAGCAGATTAAGCAGATATAAAGTAGATCTGAATCAGATGAACAAGAGTATCTCAGATCATATAAGCATGCAATGAATATAACTGCTAGAGGAAATAGGCTAAGCACTCAGAGAGAGACAAGTAGATTTATCTCGAAGTTCCCTACTCTTTTAAGAGAGGTACGTCTCCGTTGGAGAGACTACTTCGAAGAGATAGTCAGCACTGAATCATGCTTGTCCTCCGAGTACCTTACGTTCAGGCCTCTTCCTTGCTTGTGGAGGTCCTTTTGCCTTGCAGCAGGATGACCTCGATGCTCCTTCATAAACTTACTAATTCAGCCCACACAAGCTTGGGTGATATCGGCAACTCCTACACCCGTCTAGGAGTAGACACTCCAAGAGTAACAGATGATGCAGCAGCAATCTCTTGGAGGAACCTTTGCTCGTGCTCAAAGCTCACAAACTCACTCGGACTAATTAACCCTTAGGCTTTTGGCTCTTGTGAGTGGTTGGAGGCTTTGCAACGGTCGCATATGATTCACTGGTTTGAGCAAGGTTGAGAACGAAGTCTTCCCCTGGTCCCCTATATATAGGGTCCTCAGGCACCTGACCGTTACACTGTTGCCACGTAGGATTAAGTGAACCACCGGTGTCAGCCACCGGTGACGCAGCTACACACTACGCCCAACTGCACCCGGCTCAGAGCAAAATGTGCATCAGAGCATAAGAATGCATAAGAGATACAATGTTATCAAGACATAAGATACAGAAGAAGAACCAAGTCTTGATACATCAGAGATACATCATTTTGAAAATAATTTACCCTTCCCATAAATAACATGCATGCTCCCCTGAATACTCTCCCCCTTACACCCTTCCCCCTTACACCTCTCTCCCCCTTTGACACTAAATCACCAAAAAAAGGAACTTAGGGAAAGAGATGCTTCAAGAAGACTTGTTCTTGAGCAGCTGAAGCACTTCTGAAAGCTGGTTGGATACATCTGATAGCTGAGCTTGAACTTGATCCACATTTGCTTTCAGATGAGTGACCTCCTCTCGAAGCTGGCGATTCTCTCGACGCAGAGCAGCAAACTGAACTGGCATGACCTTGTTCTGATAAGCTCTGGCAGCTTCTGGCGAAAGCAGGGAGGAGGACAAGGTGCCATCATCAGCTACCTGTAACACAGATATAAACTCAGCTGTGTCTGACACAGGAGCAGCAGCTGTGACACCGGTGGGGACTTGGCAAGGAGCAGGAGATGTCCTTTGAGGATCAGGTTGATCAGCTATGTAACTGGGCGATGGCACAGCTGGTTCAGGAGAGTCTCCAAATAAAGCAGGAACTGCAACCTCATCCGGATTATCATCTGCCTGAGGTCTAAGCTGGGTTTTGATAGTCTTCACAGAGAAATCGAAGTTGGAATCCAGAAGACCTGTTCTTTGAAGGATCATGTACATGATGTACGATCCATACCTCAGCTTAGCCTTTTTGTCCTTAGATACAGCATCTATCTCATGGAATATGTATCTGGCTATATCAAAATGCTGATTTTTGGCCATGTGCACCAATATCTGCCAAGTTGCATTGTAGACTGCATCTGTGTTTCCCCCTTTGGGTTGAAGAGTGACATTGAGTATCTTAATCAGATGCTTTGCTGTAATGGTTATCCCCTTGAAATAAACATGATCTGTAGGGGCTTTGGCAGGGAATCTGAAGTTCCTTGGGTAGAATTTTCTTCTCACTTCATTTGGAACTGGTGCAAGCTTGAACAGATTTGGCATTCTTGGTTCAAGAGGGGCATGCATCAAACTGTTGAACTCTGGAGCTGTGATAGAAAGCAGTTGACCTCTTGTCTTCCAGAGCATAACATCCTGATTTTCTTGTTCTATCCATACTGTGGCATAGAACTCCTTTATGATCTCAGGATCATAATCTTGCTGGAGATTGCACAAGAAATCAAGACCTGAGGCTTGAATCAGAGATGGAACTGCCCTCAGCCTTGAATCTGTCATAGCTGACCAATCTATGGTCTTGCAATCCACAAAACCTTTTGATGCAAGAATCTCATGATATACACCCCTTTGATGTTCATTGTGAAATCTGGGGTCTGAGCAAACTGGAGCTATAAACTCCTGATCTTCAGAGAAGTATGGATTTGTTGACCTCATCTTTATGAATGAACTTGGTCTCATAGAGGCAACTTTGCACTTTGACTTCTTTGGATCACTCTTGGGCAATTTCTTAGCAGCAGCTTTTGAGATGAATTGCATTTGATTTGCCTCAGTTCTTAGAGCATAGGAGAAAGATATAATGGTACTTTGACTCTAAGTCCTCTGATCCAACTGAGTGACTAGGAGAGCTGTCCTCATGTTCTGCCTCTTCTTCCTCTTCTTCTTCAGCTGATTTGGCACTTGGAGATGAGCTCTCTGCTTGATAATCTTCATCTGAATCAGCTCTGGCTGCTCTTGGCCGTGGAGGAGTTACAGACACTCCTCTACCATCATCTGATGAGCTCTCTGAGCTTTCATCTTGCTCAGCTGACTTACTTGCCTGTGCCACAGGTGATGACACAGGTTCTTGAACTGAATGAGCTGGGTCAGCTGGCGGTGGCACAGGTGATGGAGACCGGTGAGGTTCTTGGACCTGAGCTTCTTCTCCTGCCTGAGACACAGCTGGTTGAGACAGCTGTGGACTTGATGGTTTTGCGACTACTGGAGACTCCACTGAAGCTGTTCTTGGGGATGAAAGCACTTGGGCCTTCGTTGCAACTTGTTCTTCAGCTTCAGACACCAGAAACTGAGATGGAGACATTTGCTTCTGGACATCCAGGGAGGAAATAGATTCAATACTTGTAGAACTTTGAGATTTTCTGCCTTTCCTCTGGTATGTTTGCAGACATGACTTGGCTGGGCTAGCCACCGGTGGCACCGGTGGTGGCATCTCCTTCTTTAAATCTTGAAGAGCTTGCTTCTGGTGATCATACTGATCTTTGAGAGATGGCTTGGAGCTCTGGGTTGTTTCTGAGATTATCTCGACCTCTGGTTCTTGTTCAGGCTGCTTCTTTGCAGGAGGCTCCTCAGTGATTTCCACTGTATCAGACCTTTTTCTCTTTGGGGCAGATGGAGCTGAAGTTATTGCTAGGGGAACAGCAGCTCGAGGGATAGGAATGGCACCAGAGAGCATCCCCTGTTTGGTCTTGAGCTCAGCACGCAAAGCTTGTTTCTCAGCACCTGGTGGCATCATTCTGATCTTAGCAAACAGCTCATGTATCTCCTGAGCAAGAATTCTTTCAACATCAGCCCTACTGAGTCCTGGTTTCTGAATACTTTGTGCTGGACCTGAAGAAGTAGGCTTTCTGAAATCTGAAGATAATTGACCTCTCTTGAGTCTGATCTCAGCCAATAGATGTTGTTTATCAAGACCACTGGGCAAAGAATTTGCTTTCTTCTGCAGCTCTTCTATCTGATAAATTAGATGCCTATCTCTGGCATCAGTGTGAGATAGACTCCTCTGATCCTTAGATCCTTCTAACAAGCATTTTGTTGAGAGATTATCCTGTTTTTCAATGATTTGCTTTCTGATCTCTACTGCAGCAGAATGAGAAGATGTTGACTGTAACTGCTTGTGCAAGTCTGCAATTTCCCTTAAGATTGCTTTATCTTGTTCTGTAGGAACAGGAATGGCCATTGAAAACAGGCCTTGCAGCCTCTGAAAGCTCGAAGCTTTTGGCAGTGTAGATAGTGGACAGCTTCTTCTTGGTCTCTTCATCTGTTGCTTCATTCATCTGAGCTGCCAGCTTATCCAATTCATTAAGAATCATCTGATCATACTCAAGATCTTCTTGAGACACTTTAGGCTCTGGGATTGGTTCCCTGATTGTGAGTGTGCCTCTTGGCAACACTACATCTTCAATGGATGGCTTTGAGGTTTTCTTTGCTATCTTCTTTCCTTTCTTAGCAGTCTCTTTTCCCAAAGATGTATGCTCAACTATAGCTGAGGATCTTGTCCTTTTGGGTGGAGCACGCTGAGATCCAGTCTTAGAAGCAGCTGCTTTCTTCCCAGCAGCTACTCTCTGCCTGTAAGCCCTTTGGCTTGCCTTCCTTCTCTCTACAGCCTCCTCTTTCTGTCTCAGTCTCTCTCTTTCTTGGTCTGAATCTGAGATGACTATTTCCTTAGAAGATTCCTCTGGATCAGACCACTTCATACCACTATCAGCTCTTTTCAGAATCTGAAGACATCTGTAGAAACAAGATAGATAAGAGATAGATAGAGAGAAGTAGGTAAGAGGTGTTCATTTGATGCATAGTAACAGCTGTGTTAGACACCTGTGTCAGGATTGGAAGACACAGGTGAGGACTTAAGGCTTTACCGAGGTCTTAGCCTGTTGAATAGGCACACCTGTGTGACAGGTGAGACCCTAGCGGTGACACAGCTATGTATGGGGGCGGACAGCAAATTCATGGAATTTTAAGTTTGACAGGGATTTGCTGGTTGTTCTTGTTGGGGAACGTGCTACGCAAAACAAAAAATTACCGCGCACAATCCACCCCAAGATCACTATCGAGGTGCAGGCAATGAGATCATACCTTCGACGATCACGTCAATGCAGCGGGAAGTTGACCGATGTCGATGAAGTCCGCAGACTCCCGCAGCTAGGTTATACCTCCCAGCCGCGAGAGCTATCTCCTCGCGAATAGTTCGCCCGATCGAACGCCGAAGTATACGACGTCTCCGAGGTATCCACGCGTACCGGATCAGCGACACCGTAGTAATGTGTGGACCAGCACACAAGAACAGCGGGGATCTACGAGAAGGAGAAGCAGCAGCGCGCTGGCAGCTGTACTAGATCCAATCTAGAAGAGAGAGAAAAAGAAGGCTGTGGCCAATCTAAAGATGGCCGGCCTAGGGTTTAGGGCTGCTTCTGGGGTTGCCTAGATCCTCTTTGAGGTGCCCTGCCCCTCTATTTATAGGGGTTGGGGCAGCTCTCCCTAGGTAGGTGGAGTCCTACTCCAGCAGGGACACCCTGTTGGAGTTGGAGTCCAACTCCACTAGAACCTTCTAGAACTTCTAGAACCTTCTAGAACTTCTAGAACCTTCTAGAAATTCTAGAAGGTTCTAGAATTTCTAGAACCTTCCAATACTTTCCGGAACACTACCGGACATCACCGGAACCATCCTGGACCTCCCGGAACACTTTCGAGATCATTCGAAACACTTTCGGAACCCTTCTCTCTCGTTCTCCCTAAATCGTAGCATTCCTAAATGTCGCTAAAACGTTAAGCGTGTGACCCTATATGTTCGAGTATATGTGGACATGTCCGGGACAGGTTCCGGTCAATAATCGTCAGCGGGATCTGGACACCCATAACGATTCCCACATATCATCAAAGACCTTTATTGAGCGAACCTTGTATTGTCACATACAATTCCTTTTGCCTCACGATACGTTACACAACCCGAGGCGAGACTTTGACGGTATCCCTGTGATCAACTCCTTGATCACCATACCTAGTTATCCTCGTTACCGGTTTGTACTCTTTTCTCGTTTCCGTATTCCGGTATCCCCGTGACTAACCTTTTAGTCACAATACCTGGCCAGGTGATGCTGGACACCGTAATACCGAGTGGGCCCAGAGTGTATCTCTCCATCACCGGATGGGTAAATCCCAGTCTTGACATATGTAGAACCACGATATACTTTCTGGTGTACCTGGAAGTCACCTTTATAATTACCCAGTTACGGAGTAACGTTTGATGACCCCAAAGCAACCATCCGGTATCCGGGTCTATGATATTCTCATGGTCTAAGGACGCAAGTAAACGTTAACACATCATGAGAAGATACTGACAACATATTGACGAAGTGAATGGTGTTGAACTGTGACTTCCACCTCCGGTAATGGTGCCTTATAGGTAGGAACCGCCGGTGACCCATGTACACGACTTTCCCGTAATTCTTGAGACTTAGG
>JAGXJF010005570.1:600000-1058786 GCA_019208055.1 Stipa capillata
TCCGTTGTTTTATAACAAACTTTGTGATGTGTGCAGTGGTATCAATTTGCCTGTGTTCATCAACTTGATCCTGAACTGATGATGAGATATACAAGGAGGGTCTGGGAGTTTACTCTCGGGTCCTCACACTTCCACACCTTTGCGGAAGATGAATGAGCCTTAGTTGGAAGCCAGGATGTACATGATGCCATTCCCTCCGACACGCTAGCCACTGTGGTGGTATCATTTGGTGCAATAGTTGGCTTTGGAAGCGGGTAGGACTATTTCTTGTGATTCAACCATCTCCATACAATCATGCTGGTCCTCCACGACTACATTCCTCTTGGGCCATGATACATAAAAAAGTATCATGTTTTTTAAGTTTAGTAATGTCTTTTCGTAGTATTTTATTATATATTATATATTTATATTATATATTTTAATTGATTTTCTACATTATTTAATAAACTTTCAGACTATAGAATTCTCTCTTTTATTTTGTGTACACAAGAAAAACATCATAAAAATAAGCAAATCCAACATAAAAACGCTCCGGAGAGGGGATTACATCACGCGAAAAGAGGGAGTCAGCGGAGAGCCACATGACAACGCGGGAGGCTACCGTGGCCCCCTTGCTGTGGCAAGGTGCTACATTGGCCCGTGGAGGCTCGACTGCCATTGCCCTTTTTGAGTAGATCTGTCTTGACTTAAAGAGACCCTTCCGTGCAACATTTTCTACTTATACTGAAGCCATCACGTCACGAAGAACAGAGAGAGGCAGCGGGATAAAACCAGAGGATCCCGCCAGGAGCCCTAGTTTTCCATCTCCATCACCACCACAAAATTCCATCATAGATTCATCCATACAGCAAGCCTCTGTAGCTATTTGCTCCTTGTAATCCATCTACTATCGTCAAGACCTACGAGATTTGTTTGTATTTTGGTATTCATTAATATATATAGATTCAATATTTTATTCCTTCTTGTTGATTTGCATGATGCGTGAGTAGTCCATCAAGGCTACGGGGTTGTTCATAGTAACTATGTAATATTTTCCATGTCTGTGATGCTCATCCATCTTTGGTGCCATCTATTGTGTTATTATTATAGTCATCCATCTTTGGCACAATTATTTATTTATTGGTATTGATTATTAGTATTTTCTAATGCCCCAAAAGGGATCATAGTAGTTGTTATTTGTCTTGTCGCATCCCCTTTGCTAGACAAGGCAACATTGATGGAGGAGATGATGCTTAGTGGATGAGTAACAAAAGTGCACCAAATGTGAGCTATAAGATCCAATCTAATATGAGAAGGTACAAAGTGCAGTACTTTATTTCTTTACAGTTGCATAGTGAGAGGGACACGAAGTTGGATTATAATACATGAGCATAATATTTCTCCAATGAAAAGGTTCCTCCATTAGTTAGGTATTTACCATAATTACATCTTGTGCTTGCCTAGAGTCCCGATATCCTTACAAGAATTGCTACTAGTGAACCTATATACCATGTCTTATTTCTAGCTATTAAAATACCTCTCCTAGCACTTTTAGTATTTTTTATTTTTTATTTTGAGAATAATTTTAGTTTACTAAGTCAAGAAATTGCTCCTTTTAATTATTTACTGCATCCTGAGATTCACAACTATTTGAGAAAGATAGTTGTGCATCTTAACCTTCACTTTTGTTATTTTTAAATATGAATTCAGATTTGGACCAAGTGAGATCATGGGTTCGACATTCTTTCTCATCAAAAATGCTACAACTGATCATGTGCACTTGCAGGTCACTAGGCCACCAGATGAATATACCTCTGCTTGTCCTAGTCTCGTGATCTTCTAGTTCGGGAAAACTTTAGTTTGATGGTCTTGCATGTATCACATACACTGTCATCAATAACCTTCGTGTTCCCCCACGCTATCCGTACACCGTGCATTAGGTCACATTTGTTGGATGGATAGACCTTCCTAGTTGCAACTTCCAAAGGCTCGTCATCTAGAAGCCTCACCAATGACTTGCATCGTGTTGAATCTTTGAAGGTAACAAACAGTAGGAAATATAATAATTAGCTACATAAAGCTTACAAAGGTACTATAAGTGGAGCACTAAAGAAACATATATTTTACTATGATCCCATTGATAGGATACTTGATGTCACGTTCAAGATCAACATCAGGGGTGGAAGCTTGGCTACTCCTTCAGTTAGTAGGGGCTGAGTTTGCATATGAATGTCGCTTCAAGAGCTCATGGCCACCAGATCCTCAAGGGCTCTTATCTGACCACTAACCCTCGCTTCCACCCTATGTAAAATAGACTCTTTCTCTTGCTTGGCGCTTGGCTTTGGCCATGCCCTTATTCTTACATCGATGCAGATCCTCTCACAATCGATCTCTCCAGGTAGCATACGCATATGTTCCCCTCATGCGACCTAGGTGCTCCTTAGTCCCGATGGCCATGGATAGTATATCCTTCTGATGTGGACATCCCCATGGTCATTACTCCATCAAGTCCTACAAGTTCAAGTGGCACAAGTCTATGTCCAAATATTGCTAAGGCAGTGCATAAATAGATGAATCTTCTCCTTTGCGTGCATCCATCTAATCCTACCGAGAGTGGTATACTACTTGAAATTTCTACTCTTTGCATTCTTAGGTTTGAAGAGCTAAACATCTTGAAAGCAACGGAGGAAGCCATGAATGTGAAAGAGCAAAGGAGCCACTCCAAAAGAAGCTACAGCCAAATATCGAGCCTCTGACCCCCAATGTTAGAGCCTCTAGGATCAATGTCAGAACCTCTGAGATTGCCTAAGAACATGTCCTGATCTGAATCTTAGAACATCTGGGAACAATGTTGGAGCCTCCTAAAACCCCCTAGATGTACACTAAAGCAAATCTTGCGATCCATCCATTTGTGCACAGCAAAGGGCTCATCGTCCTTTTTATGTAGTCTCTGATGAGAATAAACTTGAACTTCTTTCACACCTTGTTAGCCCACTTTCATCAAAAATCTTTTGACATGGGGCTTCAATTCTGCAGGAATGACGAAGGAAATATGAATATCATCCACCAAAAATTTGGTACATGTCTTTGTCAACCTTCTTCCAAGATTCTAAGGTTAAGGGCATGTGTGTCCATGCAATGGTCCCGCAGGTAGTTTGCCATTTCGTAGCATTCTCTTCAAGCTTGAACTGTGGCAGTAGTGGCGAGGAGGAGGCAGGGAGGAAGAGGCCGGCAAGGAGGTACTAGTGAGGAGGTGTCAAGCAAGGAGGGCGCAGTCGAGGGGGAGGAGGGCATCGAGGGCAAGGGCGCAGAGGTCGGCGTCGAGGGTATAGAGTGTGCGCTCGAGGGTGAGGGAGCAATCGATGGCGAGGGGGCGAGGAGGGCGCTGAGGGTGTTGCGGCCGGCCTTGGGAGCGAAAGAGGGCGACCGTGGCAAGTCATTGCAAGCGGTTCTAAATGAGAATTCTCTGCGATAAGGAAACACCGCAGATAGTTCTCACACAGAACCGCCTGCGATATACAGATATCACAAAAAGTTCTACAGAAGAAACGTCTACGATGTCTTTTCCTAGAATGAATAAACTGAATGGTTATTTTTTCTTTTATTTTCATAATTTTTAATGATTTCTCCTTAATTTGAATGATTATTTCTTTTACTTTCATAATTTTAAATGATTTATCTTTAAATTTAAATTTTTATTTATTTTAAACTGATATGATTATTTGTAACGGTTTTCTCTTTAAATTGAATGGTTATTTTTAATTTCAAAATCTTGTATGCAATTTACTCAAATTATGATATCATATAACTACATATTAAATATCACATTATAAAATCCATATAAATAAATATTATACATCACATCATGAAATCCACATGCTTCTACTTTTCTACAAACGTGGGTCCTTCATGATGATCGTTGCCTACGTACGTAACTTCCTCCTCACTTGGTTCTTTCTCGATTGTTATGCCATCTTGGGAAGAAGGCATCTCGTCGAATTGATTGTGCTCATCCTCATCCACTACATCCTCAACTCCAACAATGCTTCTTTTCGAGTGCATAACAATGTGCTGCCTCTTATTTGAGGGGACGTCGGTTTGTAGAAGATTTGATCAACTTAATTTGCTAGCACAAATGGTTCATCTTTATATGCAATACTTTGACCTATAAGAGATTGAACAACCGGCATCTAAAAAGAGGAATCTTGAACTTTACATAGTCCAGCTTCCAAATCTCCTCTATCTACCCATAGTATGAGCTCTTCTTCCAGCTATATCTCGAGCATCCATGTGTACACCACTATTCTGGTTTATGCTCTTCTAATGCTGATTTCTCGTATAAAATGTGTACGCATTTATGTCCATCACTTGCCATATTACAACCGTAAATAATGGTCCTTTTACCAACCATGTGAGCGTAGAATCACCTAACGATACCCCATGAGGTTGCTCATACAATCATTTGTTGAACTGATGGTTGTGCTCTTTCATCACCCAAGAATCTGTCGCTTCCGAATTATCCCTTCGTATTTTGGCCTTGTGCTAGTTGTTGTACGGACCACTACATCAACTGTTGCATGACCGTGAAATGGACTTTGATCATGAACTTTCCATTCAGAATCGATTTTTTTTACCGATGGTCCCTTTACCCCCAAGCCTCCTCTCGTGAAGAGACTGAGGCAAACCTTTCAGTTTTACCACAATCATGTAGTCGATGCAGAACTTGACGACCTCTTCATAGCCCTCGACAATGCCGCCCTACGACTGAGATCAGCTTTGCACAGTGCTTTAGAAATATCATGTACCTCTCAAATGAGTATTTTTGGGTTCATTCTACGTAGGAACACGGGCCCGCACTACTTTATCTTTCTCACAAAATGGAAAAGGAGATGGACCATATCAAAACATGATGGGGGAAATACATCTCAAGCTGACATAGAGTGGTCATGACCTCCTTTTGAAGATCATTCTATTCGAAGGGATTGATGATCTTCTGAGAAATGTTGTTAAATAAAGAACACAACATCATGATTGTCTCTCAGACCTTGATAGATAGAATATTTAGAATTGCACTAGGAGCATTTGAGTTATCAGCACATGATAACTAATCATGAGACTTCAGGCCAATAATTCTAAATATCTCATTGAAATAAGTCTCCTAAGTTGGAGGAGTAACCTGAAGAAACTTTGACACCCATGTAGGAACTGGTATAACTCTGTTCTCTTAGCCTTGGACATAGTATAATAAGCAGGTTCACAAAATGTCCAACCAATTTTAGTCTCTTTTGGTTGTAACTCCTTTCTAGTTCCCACGTCCAGCAAGTCAAGCTATGTGTTGAGGTCATCATTTGTTTTTCCTTGATATTCAATAACAGACCAATCACGCTATTGCATACATTCTTCTTTACGTGTATGACATCGATGTAGTGGCGAACTTGTAGGTGCTCCTAGTAAGCTAAGTTCTAGAATATCAAACTCTTATTCCACACCTCCTTCTCACAGGTGCCTTGACTTTCTTTGCCTTCCCATACGGAACTTTTATATCCTTAACCATATCATATACCTCATTACTGCTAAATTGCTTTGGAGGTGTATCATCCTCATTTCCTCTGTCGAATTGTTTCTTCACTCTAGGGTTATCTCTTCGAAGGAACCTACGGTGAAGCATGTACACGGTTTTCCACGAGTGCTTAAACCACACATTCGCGGTATTATCCAAGCAGTTTGTACATGCTTTTTCCTCTTTTGTACTCTGCTTCGATAGGTTAGCAAGGGCGGGATAATCATTTATGGTGCAGAACAACAACCTGCATAGATTAAAGTTCTCTAACTTGTACGCATCAAATACCTCTACCCCTGTTGGGGAACGTGCTACGCAAAACAAAATTTACCGCGCACAATCCACCCCAAGATCACTATCGAGGTGCAGGCAACGAGATCATACCTTCGACAATCACGTCAATGCAGCGGAGAAGTTGACCGATGTCGATGAAGTCCGCAGACTCCCGCAGCTAGGTTATACCTCCCAGCCGCGAGAGCGATCTCCTCGCGAATAGTTCGCCCGATCGAACGCCGAAGTATACGACGTCTCCGAGGTATCCACGCGTACCGGATTAGCGACACCGCGGTAATGTGTGGACCAGCACACAAGAACAGCGGGGATCTACGAGAAGGAGAAGCAGCAGCGTGCCGACAGCTGTACTAGATCCAATCTAGAAGAGAGAGAAAAAGAAGGCTGTGGCCAATCTAAAGATGGCCGGCCTAGGGTTTAGGGCTGCTTCTGGGGCTGCCTGGATGCTCTTTGAGGTGCCCTGCCCCTCTATTTATAGGGGTTGGGGCAGCTCTCCCTAGGCAGGTGGAGTCCTACTCCAGCAGGGACACCCTGTTGGAGTTGGAGTCCAACTCCACTAGAACCTTCTAGAACCTTCTAGAATTTCTAGAACCTTCCAGAACCTTCTAGAATTTCTAGAACCTTCTAGAACCTTCCAGTACTTTCTGGAACACTTCCGGCATCACCGGAACCATCCGGGACCTCCCGGAACACTTTCGAGATCATCCGAAACACTTTCGGAACCCTTCTCTCTCGTTCTCCATAAATCGTAGCATTCCTAAATGTCGCTGAAACGTTAAGCGTGTGACCCTATAGGTTCGAGTATATGTGGACATATCCGGGACACCTTCCGGTCAATAATCGTCAGCGGGATCTGGACACCCATAACGACTCCCACATATCATTGAAGATCTTTATCGAGCGAACCTTGTATTGTCGCATACAATTCCTTTTGCCTCACGATACGTTACACAACCCGAGGCGAGACTTTACGGTATCCCTGTGATCAACTCCTTGATCACCATACCTAGTTATCCTCGTTACCGGTTTGTACTCTTTTCTCGTTTCCGTATTCCGGTATCCCCGTGACTAACCTTTTAGTCACAATACCTGGCCAGGCGATGCTGGACACCGTAATACCGAGTGGGCCCAGAGTGTATCTCTCCATCGCCGGATGGGCAAATCCCAGTCTTGACATATCTAGAACCACGATATACTTTCTAGCGTACCTGGAAGTCACCTTTATAATTACCCAGTTACGGAGTAACGTTTGATGACCCCAAAGCAACCATCCGGTATCCGGGTCTATGATATTCTCATGGTCTAAGGACGCAAGTAAACGTTAACACATCATGAGAAGATACTGACAACATATTGACGAAGTGATCTCGCAGTATCTCATAAGGGGGTCTATCCAACACCACTGTTACCCTAACAATGTGTTCCCATTATTGCCGGCATCCTTGTTACATTAACAATGCCCATGATCAGGAAAACAAGATCATCAACAATACATGAGCTAGTCCAGAGGCCTGACTAGGGATCTGAATGGTGTTTATTATTCCACACATGCAATTAGGTTTTCCTTTGAATCTCATATTCAAGAACCAATGCAATTCTAGCATAGAACATAAACTTAATCATGAACATGAAAATAGAATAATAACAACTTTATTATTGCCTCTAGGGCATATTTCCAACAGTCTCCCACTTATACTAGAGTCAATAATCTAGCCAATGCTTAAGCTCCTAACACCTATGGCATTCCGGTGTTGCTCATGCTTTGCTTGTGGTAGAGGCTTCGTCAGCGGATCTGACACATTCAGATCCGTGTGTATTTTGCATATCTTTACGTCTCCACGCTCCACCAATTCACGAATGATGTGGAATCGGCGTTGTATATGTTTGGACTTCTGGTGGGACCTTGGCTCCTTGGCCTGAGCTATGGCGCCACTATTGTCACAATAGAGCTCCATAGGATCCAGCGCGCTCGGAACCACACCAAGCTCGGTGACGAACTTCTTAATCCAAACGCCCTCCTTTGCCGCTTCTGAAGCGGCGATATACTCAGCCTCCGTTGTAGAATCCGCCACAGTGTCTTGCTTGGAACTCTTCCAGCTCACTGCGCCACCGTTCAGTGTATACACTAAGCCTGATTGAGATCGAAAATCGTCCGGATCTGTGACAAAGCTGGCGTCGGTGTAACCCTTTACAACGAGCTCTTCGTCACCACCGTATACGAGAAACATATCCTTAGTCCTCTTCAGGTACTTTAGGATATTCTTCACTGCTGTCCAATGATCATGACCTGGATCACTCTGGTATCTGCTCGTAACACTTAGAGCATAGGACACATCTGGTCATGTACATATCATGGCGTACATGATTGACCCAATCGCGGATGCGTATGGAATCTTACTCATGCGTTCTCGCTCATCAGTTGTCGAAGGACACTGATTCTTGCTCAAACTTTTCCCATGCGACATCGGCAAGAACCCCTTCTTGGCGTTTTCCATACTGAACCTCTTCAGTACTTTATCTATATATGTACTCTGGCTTAGCCCTATTAGGCGCTTTGATCTATCTCTATAGATCTTTATACCTAATATGTATGCTGCCTCGCCTAAGTCTTTCATTGAAAAACTATTTTTCAACGAAGTCTTAATATTGTCAAGAAAAGATACATCATTCCCAATCAACAATATGTCATCCACATAGAGTATTAGAAATGCTATTGCGCTCCCACTTACTTTCTTGTAAACACAAGCCTCTTCGCAGTTCCTGATGAAGCCAAACCCTTTGACCACTTCATCAAAGCGAAGATTCCAACTCCGTGATGCTTGCTTCAGTCCATAGATGGATCTCTGAAGTTTGCATACCTTTCCAGCATCCTTTGGATTGACAAAACCCTCGGGCTGTATCATATACACGTCCTCGGTTAGCTTCCCATTCAGGAACGCTGTTTTGACATCCATTTGCCATATCTCGTAATCGAAATATGCAGCAATCGCTAGAAGAATCCGAACAGACTTAAGCATCGCTACGGGAGAGAATGTCTCGTCGTAGTCAACTCCTTGAACTTGTCGGAAACCCTTTGCGACAAGTCGAGCTTTATAGATGTATACATTCCCATCCGCGTCTGTTTTCTTTTATAGATCCATTTACATTCGATAGGCCTCACGCCTTCAGGAGGGTCCACCAAGTTCCAAACTTGGTTCTCGTACATGGATTCTATCTCGGATTTCATGGTGTCTAGCCATTTAACGGAGTCAGGGCCCATCATTGCTTCCGTATAGGTCGCAGGCTCATCGTTGTCTAACAACAATACCTCGTCCGAAAACCACTATGGTTTCATGCGAATCCTACCAGACTTTCGTGGTTCAGCTGCTGGCTCGACCGAAGTCTCTACATCACATGTAGGGGCTTCCGTATCAGTCATTGTGGGAAACTCCGGAACCACTTCCGGCGTTGCATCACTTTGACCTAATGACGAAGATTCACCAATCTCGTCGAGTTGCACTATCCTCCCACTCACCCCTTTCGCAAGAAACTCTTTCTCGAGAAACACACCGTTCTTTGCGACAAACACTTTGCCTTCGGTGCGGTGATAGAAGGAATACCCAACAGTTCCTTTGGGATAACCAACAAAGAAGCATTTATCCGATTTGGGATCGAGCTTATTTGGTTGTAAACGCTTTACATATGCATCGCATCCCTAAATTTTAAGAAAAGACAAGTTGGGTTTCTTCCCATGCCATATCTCATATGGTGTCGTTTCAACGGATTTAGATGGTGCTCTATTTAGTGTAAAAGCGGCAGTCTCTAAAGCATAACCCCAAAAAGACAATGGCAGTTCAGTTAATGACATCATCGATCTTACCATGTCCAACAAGGTTCGATTACGTCTCTCGGACACTCCATTCCTCTGTGGCGTTCCGGGAGGCGTAAGCTGTGGAACAATTCCGCAACTCTTCAGATGTTCGCTAAACTCGTAACTCAAATACTCCCCTCCGCGATCTGATCACAGAAACTTGATTTTCTTGTTACGATGATTTTCTACTTCATGCTGAAATTCTTTGAACTTTTCAAAGGTTTCAGACTTATGTCTCATCAAATAGATATACCCATGTCTACTCAAATCATCCGTGAAGGTAATGAAGTAGAGGAATCCACCGCGTGCAGCTATACTCATTGGACCACATACATCCGTATGTATGATCTCCAATAAGTCAGTCGCCCGTTCTACGTGGCCTGTGAACGACGTTTTAGTCATTTTACCCATTAGACAAGGCTCGCAAGTGTCAAATGATTCATAATCAAATGACTCCAAAAGTCCATCACAATGGAGTTTCTTCATGCGCTTCTTTCCAATATGACCCAAACGGCAGTGCCACAAATAAGTGAATCGTTTATTTTGCGACGTTTAGCGTCAGTGTTATGGATGTGTGTATTACCATCAAGATTCATAATAAATAACCCATTCACAACGGGAGCATGGCCATAAAACATATTATCCATATAAATCGAACAACCATTGTTCTCAGACTTAAACGAATAACCGTCTTGCAACAAACATGATCTAGAAATAATGTTTTTGCTCAAGGCCAGAACATAGTAACAATTACTAAGTTCTAATATAAATCCTGAAGATAAATGTAGAGGTAGGACACCGACGGCGAGCACAGCAACTTTTACTCCGTTCCCGACGCGCATCGTCACCTCATCCTTTGCCAGTCGCTTAGGCCTCTGTACGTAGTTCCTGCATCGAGTTGCAAATATGAGCAACCGATCCGGTATCCAATACCCAAGAATTACATTGCAGACCAGCAAGGAATACATCAATAACATGTATGACATTCATACCTGAGCTGGACTTTCCAGACTTCTTCTTTTCTGCCAGATATTTCTTGCAGTTCCTCTTCCAGTGTCCTTTCTCTTTACAGAAGAAGCACTCAACATCAGAAGTGGCGCCAGTCTTGGACTTCTTAGGCGTGTCAGTCATACTAGCACCCTTGGATTTGCCCTTTTTCTTAGACTTGCCCTTCTTCTTGAAGTTGGTTGTTTTATTCACCATCATCACATGATTGGCGTCCTTCTGGATTCCACTCTCAGCAGTTTTAAGCATAGTGAACAATTCACCCATACTCTTTTCCATCCCATTCATGTTGTAGTTCATGATGAAGCTACTATAGCTCGGAGGGAGGGAAGCAAGAACAAGATCAGTGCCCAACTCTTGGGAGATTGGAAAACCTAGCGCATCCAACCTTTGCGCGTACCCAGACAATCTGAGTACGTGCTGACTCACTGAGCTGCCCTCAGCCATCTTGCATTCAAACAAGGCTTTGGATATCTCATATCTTTCAGTCCTTGCTTGCTTCTGAAACAAAGCTTTCAGCTCCTGGATTAACTCATAAGCAGCCCAATTCTCAAAACGCTTTTGAAGATCAGGTTCCATGGAGGCAAGCATGATACACTGTACTGCAATGGAATCATCGCTCTTAGATTGATAGATACGAGTCTCATCATCCGTAGCGTTAGCGGGGAGTTCACCGAGAGTTTGCGATAGGACATAGTCCTTCTTGGCACTCTTGAGGACAATCCTCACATTACGGTACCAGTCCGTAAAGTTGTTCCCAGATGAATTCAGTTTTTCTTTCTCAAGCAACGCGCATAGTGGAAAGGTGGTTACGGGTGCCATAGATCTACAACTTAAAAACAAATACACTTTAGACATTGTTCATGATTAAAGCAACTCAAATTAACACTTAATTAGAGTAAGCTCCCACTAAAACTAATATCCCTCATAATTGATTATTAGTGATTCAAGATCCACGACTCACTTACTCCACCATTGATGTGACATCACTGATGATGGAATAACGAGACCGGTAGGTCAACATGCCAATCATATCCCATATGACTCTTGTTCATCTTTCGATGGGTGTGTTCCGTGCCCAAGACGATCTTACAAAGCTTGTCAAGACAACCGAGTGCTCTGCTGCGCGAACGGTTCGCGCCCGCCTCATATATGTCAAACCTATCGTACCCATGTGACATGGCGCACCTCAGAATGGCAAATACTCCAGACGGTGCTACACTTGGAAGAACACTAACTACTTTGATATTTGTGTGAGGGATCACCCTACTTAACAACGTCTACCACGCATCAAACAAGTTGCATAAAAGGGATTAACATCACATGCAATTAAATTATTGTGATATGGTATAGCCCATTTTGTTGAAGAAGACTTCTTCAACATCTTTTGGCGGAGAACTCCTTCTTCGCGTACGATGTAGCGTCGAGGTTCGTCGATGTAAGATTGTCACCACCATGTCCTTGCAATTACAACTATTTGCTATCACATAGCTAATAAAATAAATGCATTACATGGCTTTCTAGTTGACGCGTAGGTCAATACAATAAATAATGACAATCGTATTGGCTCCTGCCGATTGCCGTACTCATGACACGCAGGTCATGACAAAATTAAAATTACAAACACTTTGCATCTCATACAATCACATTGCATCACATAGGCTATACCACATCACATGCATACCCTGCAAAAATAAGTTAGACGCCTCTAACGTTTATGCTACAATACGTGGCTTTATGGCTACGTTGCAAACCGTTTGCTACCTACGTTACCATAAGCATGATTGCTCTTGCAGTTATTTAACTGTCGGGGTGTCTGGAATTGGAGACTCGGAAATCTCGAACCCCATACTAAACTTTGTCATACGCATGACCCCCGTGTAGATCACATCTACATGCCCGCTCATTGCAAATTTATCTTTCTTAACTAAAGTGAAATCAAAGTCATTCTTAGCATGTCTCGATCTGAAGATCGTAAGGTTTGCCGGACCTCTGAAAATTTCACGATGCCGCCGAGATCAAAATTTTGCAATGAGAGGGAAACAACAAGAAAATCCGGTGGTAGATCTCATCTTACACCCCGCACATCATATGTGCAATGCCGCATATCACATATGCTCTAGTCGTACCTACAACTACGCATAGTACCGCTCTGATACCACTGTTGGGGAACGTGCTACGCAAAAAAAAATTTACCGCGCACAATCCACCCCAAGATCACTATCGAGGTGCAGGGAACGAGATCATACCTTCGACGATCACGTCAATGCAGCGGAGAAGTTGACCGATGTCGATGAAGTCCGCAGACTCCTGCAGTTAGGTTATACCTCCCAGCCGCGAGAGCGATCTCCTCGCGAATAGTTCACCCGATCGAATGCTGAAGTATACGACGTCTCCGAGGTATCCACGCGTACCGGATTAGCGACACCGCGGTAATGTGTGGACCAGCACACAAGAACAGCGGGGATCTACGAGAAGGAGAAGCAGCAGCGCGCCGGCAGCTGTACTAGATCCAATCTAGAAGAGAGAGAAAAAGAAGGCTGTGGCCAATCTAAAGATGGCCGGCCTAGGGTTTAGGGCTGCTTCTGGGGCTGCCTGGATGCTCTTTGAGGTGTCCTGCCCCTCTATTTATAGGGGTTGGAGCAGCTCTCCCTAGGCAGGTGGAGTCCTACTCCAGCAGGGACACCCTGTTGGAGTTGGAGTCCAACTTCACTAGAACCTTCTAGAACCTTCTAGAATTTCTAGAACCTTCCAGAACCTTCTAGAATTTCTAGAACCTTCTAGAACCTTCCAGTACTTTTCGGAACACTTCCGGACATCACCGGAACCATCCGAGACCTCCCGGAACACTTTCGAGATCATCCGAAACACTTTCGGAACCCTTCTCTCTCGTTCTCCATAAATCGTAGCATTCCTAAATGTCGCTGAAACGTTAAGCGTGTGACCCTATAGGTTCGAGTATATGTGGACATATCCGGGACACCTTCCGGTCAATAATCGTCAGCGGGATCTGGACACCCATAACGACTCCCACATATCATTGAAGATCTTTATCGAGCGAACCTTGTATTGTCGCATACAATTCCTTTTGCCTCACGATACGTTACACAACCCGAGGCGAGACTTTACGGTATCCCTGTGATCAACTCCTTGATCACCATACCTAGTTATCCTCGTTACCGGTTTGTACTCTTTTCTCGTTTCCGTATTCCGGTATCCCCGTGACTAACCTTTTAGTCACAATACCTGGCCAGGCGATGCTGGACACCGTAATACCGAGTGGGCCCAGAGTGTATCTCTCCATCGCCGGATGGGCAAATCCCAGTCTTGACATATCTAGAACCACGATATACTTTCTAGCGTACCTGGAAGTCACCTTTATAATTACCCAGTTACGGAGTAACGTTTGATGACCCCAAAGCAACCATCCGGTATCCGGGTCTATGATATTCTCATGGTCTAAGGACGCAAGTAAACGTTAACACATCATGAGAAGATACTGACAACATATTGACGAAGTGATCTCGCAGTATCTCATAAGGGGGTCTATCCAACACCACTGTTACCCTAACAATGTGTTCCCATTATTGCCGGCATCCTTGTTACATTAACAATGCCCATGATCAGGAAAACAAGATCATCAACAATACATGAGCTAGTCCAGAGGCCTGACTAGGGATCTGAATGGTGTTTATTATTCCACACATGCAATTAGGTTTTCCTCTGAATCTCATATTCAAGAACCAATGCAATTCTAGCATAGAACATAAACTTAATCATGAACATGAAAATAGAATAATAACAACTTTATTATTGCCTCTAGGGCATATTTCCAACAACCCCGTGGGTCCACAGTTTTTCAAGATCATCCATCAATGGCTCTAGGAAAACATCTATATCATTTCTAGATTGCTTCGGTCCTTGCACAAGTTTCGACATCATAACGTACTTCCACTTAATGCACAACCAAGGAGAAAGATTATAGATATAGAGATTCACAAGCCAAGTGCTATGACGGTTGCTCATGTTTCCAGAAGAATTCATTCCATCCGTGCTCAATCCAAGCCTTATATTTCTTATTCCCTACCAAATTCATCGAACTTCCTATTGATGTTTCTCCACTGGTTGGAATCAACAGAATGTGTAAGTTTCCCATCATTCTTGCACTAATAGGAGTACCAACGTAACAGTTTTGCATCTAGTGGGTTCAAATACACACTTCAGACGAGAAATTATAGGCAAATACCACATCACCTTAGCTGGAGTCTCTTTCGTCACCTCATCCCCATCATCCTCGTCTCATTGATCTTTACGCTTGTATCGGAATGGCTTGCGCATCGGACATATATGGAGACTTGCATACTCTTTACGGAAGAGGATATAGTCCTTCAGACAAGCATGTGTTGGCTATATTTCCATTCCCAATGGATGAAGAACCTTCTTTGTAAAGGATCAAGATGTCGGCCTAGAGGGAGGGATGAATAGGCAACTAAACAATTTTAAGTAATTCTTGCAATTTTGCAGAATTAAGTTTGATTGACTAGTAAGAATAGCAAATACTATGATATGAAGACAAATATACTAGCAAGATCAATATCTTTACCTAATATTAAAGGACGGAGCGTTTCTTCATCCGTCGCTCCCGTTTCACCGATTCCATTGCGCGTCGCCCGCCTGGGCCAGTTTCACCGATACAGCCCGTTCTATTGGCCAACGAAGCCAGCCCACCTAAAAATTACCCCGTTCGTGCCCGCACCCTCCCCGAAGCGCCTCCCCACGACAACAGCGACGCGCCGACCCTCCTCCCACCCCAACTCCGGCAGCGCTCCTCCCACCCCGACCTTCGGCAATGCTGCGAAAATGGAGGCCAAGCTGCTGCTGCTCTACTTCCCCTCCCCGCGATATGAGTAATACTTGCAAAGTAAATGCGAAAAGTAGATGAACAAAGAGACAAGGGATTTGTTGCCGAAGTTCGGATCCTTGGAGGGCTCCTACGTCTCTATTTGAGAAGCTCGATCACACGTGATCAAGAGTCGGCTTCCTCTCAAGCCTTTATCCTTTGAGGACGCTCTTGCGTCTCTTCGACTTCTTCTTGGTGATTATTTCCTCGCGGAGGCAAATCCTAGCCTTCACAAACTTCTTGAGGCTCACCACAAAGATGGGAGCTCTCAAGGACTCCTAACCGTCTAGGAGACCCCAATCTCCAAGATAAATGACCTTGATGAACACTTGGAGGCGAACTCAATGCTTCGCTTAGACTGATTCTCAAATCGTTGGATTCTTTCTCTTCCTCTCAAAATTTCTCTCTTGGTACTTGGAGGAGTAGAGAAATGCTCTTGAGTAGGCAGGAAATGGAGTGGGCAAAAAGTTCACCTTGCTAGGAGCAAGGGGGCTTATATAGAGGCTCCCTAAAAAACTAGCCGTTTGAGAGTGACGAGGGGATCCCATCCGGGTAGGCCCAACACAACGAGTCGGCCCAACAAGCTTAGATAAGCCCACTCGGATGAAGGCCCAAGAAAGGCCTGCAACAGTACAACGTCCAGGTGCCATTAAGACAGGCGTTACAACTCATCAAGGCATACGTTTCAATCGGCATGAAGACTGGCGTTACTCGGACGGTTACCAGATGTAAATATCTCAGTTAATTAGGACAGTAACCATAGCTAAGCCGAGTGACCGAGTCGGCTAGTGTACAAGCCTATATAAGGCCGAGCCCTCCATGCAGAGGGGGCTAGATTCTACGTTTGTAATACCCAGATTCGATAATTAGGATTTGTCTCGCATTCATGCATACATGTCATCATATTCCTGTATGTAAACACCCACCTTATTTAAACTAAGATAAAGTACCACGACACCTTATAGAAAATGTACATATCTCATCCTCGGTGGGAATTTGTACAAACACCAATCAACTTATTCGAAGTACCAGATAGCAACTCTACCATTAGCATGTGGAGTGATCAGTGACCCCGTCGATGGATCACCATATACGAACCTTTCCTCTCTTCTTCCCGGACTCCTTATCCCGAGCCCTCTTACATCGTCACTTAAACTTAGGGTTAGAAAACAATGGGAGAAGGAGGACTAAATCGTAATATGTCGATTAGGTTAAGTGCCTGTGAATGAAAAGTTGCAAAACAATCTTGTTTGGCCCCAATCATGCAAACCCTAGCCCCACCTAGATATTAGAAAGGCTCGAAGGACCCCAAGACCTAGTTGCAACGCAACCTCCGAATTAGGTCAAGAAAGGGGGGATTGAACTGGAACCTAGGGCAAACACACTACAAACCACTCCAAACTCCTACAGTAGGGCTCTTATAATGTTTTGAGCATCCCCTTCAAATTTCAGAATTTTTGAGTATGCCTAGGGCTTAGTTGCAGTGTAAACTCAAATTGAGCCCCAAATTGAATTTGAATGCAAACATAGGTCAAATCTTACCCAAACTGGTTCAAATTCTTCCAGTAACCCTCAAATAATATTTTAAAGTCCCTGTAAAAATTTCAAGTTATTTAGAATTAGTTTGGCACATAAAATAACACATGAATTAACTCTGCAGCTAAGTAAAAAGAAAAGAAAAGAAAACCCTAACAGACCCGGGCCGAGGCCCACTCACCGGCCCACTAGTGTCGCACCCTAATTTTCAAACCTTGCATCAACATCCCTGCATTAGCTCAATCCGACCGAAACCCGCATGCTTAAACCAAATCCTAACCCCAACATCCGCACACACGCACTCAGTCAAATAAAACCATAATCGGGAAATCTACCGCTCCCCAGCTTCCCGAAAATTCTGAAATAAATCATGGAACATCTTAATAATATATTCAATCCGAATAGAGCATACAATAACAATGTCCAGTTCGAAAATATTAGTGCATGAAATAAACAAAAACCATAGTATGAATTATGTCATTGTGCTACAACTTCAATATCTTCTGCTCGGAAAATCCCGATAAAATCCCATAGCATTCTCTGCATCTCTAGAAGCCCTAATACATAAAATCATGAATAGGTTCGGTGTAAAAAAAATTAAAGGAACCAAGCACCGATCCCTTACAGGCAAAATATTACCGCGTAGAAATCAGGCAAGCCCCAGGACCATTGCTTAGTTTTCCATTCTATCTTTTCAGCTCTTTACTCTCCTTGCTCTCTCTTGTCTTACCATCTTCAGTAAAATCTCTATAGACATCAGCTCCAGCATTCAAGCACCGTGAGTAAATGAGGCAACTTTCGGCGCCTAACTTCCTGTGAACTCAAGCACTGACCGCTGATCTCTGTAGTGCAACCCATCAACATTTACCACCCCCAAGCCACGCGGACGGCCGTGCTCATCAGCTGTGTCCTGGTCATCCTCCAGCTGAGCTCGATGCCAAACCAAGCTGCTGCAGCTCTGAGCTCCCCGTCACACCTCAGTCGTTTCCCTCGCCGGTGTCAGCTCAGCTCAGCCACCTCCAGCATGCCACGAGTGCTCAGCTGTCTTTCCTTCTCCCTATCGCCACAGCACGCGCCGCTGTTGTCTAGCAGCGCCACCGCCGTCGAGCCTCTTCCGAGCAACAGCTACTGCTCTCAGCCGTCCCACCACCTCCCCTGTGGCCATCCCATCCCCATCCAGCTCGGCCTCCATTACTCACCTCGCCTTTAAGCTCCCCGAGCTGTCGCCTCACCGGAGCAGCGCCTTCCCCGCCGCCGGGCTATAAAAGCCACCCCCGAGTCCTCTCTACACCCAAGCAAGCTCTCCCCATCCCTAGCCCACTCCAGCTCCGGCCACTGGAGAAGCTCCTCAAGCTCACCCGAGAGCTCTGGAGCTCAGCACCACAACTCCCAAACAAATCCAGCAACCAACCGAAGCTTTGGAGTAGAAAAGAAAAAAAAAGTAGAAAGAAGAAGCACTCCAGAGCTCCTAGCCTCACCGGTTAACCGCTGAACAGCCGGTCCCGACCGCCCCAACCGCCGGCAGCTCCAACTCTACTATGGAAGCGGGCGACGGCCTCGTTGTAACCACCCTGCCAATACACTTCGTACAGTGTATCGTTAGCGCTCGGCAATAGGGGTGAGTTTACATCTTGTGGGTAAAGCCGTGCAACCTCTGCAGAGTGTTAAAACTATTCGAATAGCCGCGTCCTCGGTCATGGACATGAACTGGTAAGGCCACACACTGGTTAGACTAGGTGTTGTTTACGAAAGATGGAAAAAGGGATTAAGGACGTGGACATCATATGTCCACAGAGGGCAATTTACGCTACACGGTTGTTAGCCAGGAATTGCCGGAGGAGAAGGCTAGTCGTGCTATCGAGGATACCACGAGCTGAGCCGGGAGGACTCGCTGAACTATCTAGGATAGTGTCAGCAGAGCATTAGGCCGAGAAGCTAGTCCTACTGCCCTGGGGTAGTAGGGACTGAGCTGTCTCACTGGAAAAAGGAGTTAAAGTTCTTCAATTTCATATTGAGTTTACCAAACCCGCTTTTAAATCTATTATACATGTATTTACCTAAAGAACTTATTTTTGCGCACAACTATCAACCTAGATTAGAGCCATTCCCTTGATATGCCTTGCATGAAATATCGCCGAAAATTCTCTCCGGTGGGAATAGCTTGCGAGTACATTCAATGTACTCACCTGGGTTGTTGATTTGGCCAGAAGGAGAAGAAGATTTCCGCTCCGACGAGGAGGACACCGATTACGAGGGCTAGGGCGTTTCCCCAGTCAGTTGCCTGCGGGTTGGCATACCGATGGGTCTATCTATGTATGGTTTATTCCGCTGTTTTATTCTGCTGCAAGACTTTTATTCGGCCAATAGGCCCAACTCTGTTAAAAGACCTTAAAGGCTTGTATTGTAATAAATCCGGTATTGTATGACTATGTATCAAGTTTCTGTGTGTACCGGCTACGGATCCAGGGACTGGTACAATAAGCACAGGAGCGCACCCGGCCTTAAAACCGGGGGCGTGACAACTAGCCAGCCCGCCAGCCCCTGTCCGCCTCCCCCCCCTTCTTTCCGCCTTCCCCTTTGGTTTGCGCCCTCAGCCAAGCCCTCGCCCCTTTTCCCGTCTTCCACTCTGGAAAACGCCCCGAGCCACGTGCGCTTTCCCCTCCCGCTCCCGGTCGCACGGGCCCGCTTGACAGGGCCCCATCGCCACGTCCCCGCCGCCGGTAGGCCAAGGAGGGCGGCGGATCCGCCCCGTTCCGACCAGCCGCCCCTTAAAAGCCGCCGGTCCGAACCCGCTGCTCCTCCTCCCTCTCTCATCTTCACGCCCAAAACCCTAGCGCCGTCGCTCCCGGGCCCTAGCTCCTCCCCGCCGAGGTCGTCTTCTCTGGGTCCGACCGCCTCTCCGTCGAACTTGCGCGGCTGCTCCGGTGCCCCTCCGACCCCGCTCTCTCCCTCCCGAGTTGTTCCTCCCCTTGCCTAACCTCCTCCCCCTTCTCCCCTTGCAGCCGAGCGCCTCGAAGCTCCCCTCCGACGAAGGACCGCTGGCACCACCACACCTCCTCGTCGCGAGCCCAACCTGAGCCATCCCGGCTCCCCCGCATCCCTGCGTCGGCACCTCGGTAAGGAACCGGTACTCCGCCCTCATCCCCGAAGCCTGACGTGCCCCCGAACGCCCTTCCGGCCAACTCCGGCGAGGGCGCCGCCTCGTCTGAGCCCCTCCTCCGGCGCTGAGTGAGGGAGTGAGTGAGGTGGGAGGGGTGAGGTGGCACCCCGGGGTTGGCTCCCCAAATCCCCGTCAGCAGCCGTCGGTCCCACCTGTCAGAGAGAGAGAGGGAGAGTTGAGGGTTTGGGTGAAATCTCGGGTGGGTTTAGCCGTAGGGTCTTTTCAGAAAAAGAAGTAAACCCAAAAAGGAAACTAGGGTTAGGGTATTATTTTCCCTTTTTGGGTAAAGATTGAAACATCGATAACTTTTACACCGTAGCTCCAAAGTTAGTAAATCTTGACTTTCTGGAAACCTTATGAAATTATCTACAATATGGTTCAAACACAATTCCAAGATTTGCATTTTAAATACAGATCCAATTTAAATATGTCTTAGTTCATCCCTCTCGAGCGTTATTTTTCGAAAGTTCGTAACTTGATGAACAACAATCTAAAATTAGTAATTCAAATTGCGTTAGAATCGTATCGTAGAGCACTTTCTTACTACCCATATTTTAGGACATGACTTCCCAGCATATGTAACGACTTTCAAACCCCAGCTCGTAATCGGATAAATTTTAACATGCATGCATCGTTAGGGTTTCCGACGGTCTTTGAAATGCCGTAACTTCCGACTCGTAGCTCCGTTTTCAACGAATTATATATATTCAGAAACCTCTCGAAATGTCCTACGATCTGGTTCAACAAAAACTTCAATACTTGCACCTGAACTATAGGTCAATGTAAATACGAAATCGTAGTCCCTTTTTAAACACCGATTCTTCGATAAACCCTAAATTGGTGAATAAAGCTCCGAATCGAACGATTTCAGTGGTGTCATCTTCGTGACTCAAAACACTATCTTACTACTCAGGCATTAGGCCATGACCATCCGTAATGAATAACAACCCTCAAACCCTGACGCACGACCACATGAACTTGTCCTGCATGCATGATAAGACAACGCTGAATTAAGAAATGCTCGATACTCTAGCTTCTTAACATCATTAGGTCACCTTAAATACCTACATCTACCATTGTCCATTCATCATGCATACATGTTGAGTCTTATGGTCTTCTTTTACCGTTTCTTTCCGGCACTTCGAATCGTTCGCAATAGGACTCGAAGAGAGAGACCACCAGGCTCACGACCTCCCGCAAGATCAGGAATACTATGACCAAGGCAAGCAGAGCTTGTTGAATCTTTACTTTCCTTACTCTTGTGTATGCCCTGTTTATGTGTGCTTATCTGTGATGGTTGCTTGAATGTCACATGTGAGTTTGAGCACACTAGTATGTGTAGGATGTGTCTTAGGTTGAGAACATCTGACGACTCTTCAACTAAATTGTTAAGTGAGTTGGGAGAGCCGAGGGCGTGCACAATGGGTACGGTTGGTGTTCATTGTAGTTTGATGGCGACCCAGGAGTAAGTAGAGTTTTGTCGTCACACCAACCCTATCTTCAGCGTGTCACCATCCCTTTTTACACGGGAACGTTAGCGGGAACCAACGCTGAGAATAGTGGGGTGCCTACATGCCCTTTTGAGGCTCGCTACCTCCAAACGGTTATGTACCCACTATGTCTGCAGTGGTTGAGTTGTCGGTAACTGTTCGAGAGATTAAATGAATATGTGTTGATGCTGGATTGATTTGGATTTGACCTAGGGGCTGCCCTAATTGAATTGGATGATGTTTAATGGATTCTTTTGGATTGGACTCATGGGCTGCCCCAATGGACTTGGAATTTGTTGAGTTGATCTCATGGTGGCTTGTTTACAATATGTTGTACCCTGAATTAAACTGTTATTTATCTTGTCTTTACTGCCCCTTGATTAGGCTACGTTCTTAACTTGCATATTGTTACTCTGAGAAGCATGCATGTTTAATTGCTGCTGTACTAGTATGGGTAGGACATTTAATCAAGCACGAATAAGTCTTGCGAGTACTTTTGTACTCACCTAGGTTATTCCTAGAGCTTGCAGGTGAGCCGGTGGTCGAGGACTATTTCGATGCCGCTTAAAATCATGGTTTCCTTGGTTAGCTATTCGGCTCATGGGATAGGTGGTAACTTTTGGTCAGCGGTCAATGCGCCGCTGTGGGACTCGTTTACTTGCTTCCGCTGTTGTTTTAATTATCCCGTACTCAGATATGTTTCCGGCTATGCCGAATGATGTAAACTTATAGTCCGACGTGGACAGTTAGCTTAATATCGTAATGTAGAGTTTGTGCTATGATATCCGAGTTGTTACTTGTGGTTGTCCATGTACAATGCGTGTATGTGATGAAGTATGTGGACAACTGTGCAGCGGTATTATTGCGTGCTAGGATTGCGTTTCGTGATGGCAGAGGTGAGCGAACCACTAGTCCTGTGTAGCTTTGGTTGAGTCGATCCAGGGGATTCGTCCCGTACTCGCTAAGTCTCCTACGACCGTCACGCCTCGCGGTGACGGCAGAGCAGGGCTGGATCCTCCCAGAGTCGCGCCTTGTGGCTAGGTAAGGTTGAGGGGACTCATATCCCGGGTTCTAGTCCTCCTATGACTATCGCTGAGCGCAGACTTATCACGCGGTATTACCCCTTCATCGGCATCTGGGATCTATATGTGGTTCTGGGAAGATTGGTCGCTTCCGGCCGGCCTACGTTGGTCAGGTGTCGGATCGTTCCGCCTCGGTGAGTACGGCGCAGGTACCGTGCCATCGGGCTGACGAGTCCCTCGGTCCTTGGCGACTTCGCGTTCCCCTAATCACATGTGGATTCCGGGTCCGTGACAGCTTGGTATCAGAGCCGAGCTGACCGTAGGAAGCCAACTGCAGGTGGTCGTTAGATAGGGCTCCCGCTGCGCCACCTGGCCAGAAAACTATTTAAAAAGTTAAACCCTATGTTCAAAATTAATAAGTAGATTGCTTTTATTCCTTAACCTCATCACTCTTAGTTCTGAGACCCCTTCCCTGTCGCTTTGATTTTATGTTTGTGGCTGACGTTAACCCTGTTGTCTGCTCTGCTAGACGGATTCCCCACAGCTGATGCATGCCACCCATGCCCTAGATGTTGATGGATTCCCAGAAGTACTCCTGTATATGCTCCGAGAGCTTGCATTCCCACACCTCCCGGAGTATCTGATACATAGATCTGACCTAGGGTTTGGACTGTACGAGTATCGAGCACGCGTGTTCATCAACCCCCGTGACAGTGACCCTCCACATCAGCCACGTTTCTTCAACGGATATGGAGCTGAGTTGGAGTCTGCCGTCCAGGATGCGGCCTACTCAGCCATTTGTTATCTTCGCCATGAACTTCCGGGCCTTGCCGAAGGCCCCTTCATCTACTTCCCGTCATGCACTCCAACGGAGGAAGTGGCTCCGTATGAAGACTTCACCCGGGAACCCAATGTGGCCTTGGCCCACTTGGGACGTCTGGTCCGAACCCTGGACACGGCATATCGAGCCCGTGCTTTCGAGTTAAGGCGGTATCGGCACCGACTCATCATCTCCCTACGGCTCGCACAGCACCAAGGAAGTTTCTTTGCTCCCCCTCCACACTTCTGGACCGGCGAGGGCATCTACTCGGTTTACGAAGTTGGCCAGTGGGAGTACCAGTACCCGTCGGTGGGCGGAGTAGAGCTTGGATTTCGCCCTGATAGTTTACGTCCTAGGACGTTGGCGGGCAGCACCCGACGCGTCCCCACTGTCCTTCCTCCGCATGGACATGGGATTCTGCTGTTTCACGCTCTGCTTCCTCTCCCCGATGAATTGGAAACCTATGAGATTCACCGCCGCAATGCAGAAGCTCCATATAGTCCTTAGTGTGATTTGTAATGTGGAATGTAAGGCGAAACCATGATGTCAGGTCTTAGGGGATCTTTTGGAGAACTGTAATTGGATATCTATGGCTGCAATTTTGGAACATTCCCCCGTTTATTTCACTAAAACAGTGATCTAAACCGCAGCCTTTCTATGAAACCTGTTGATCGCATTAATGCATTCGGGCGTTAGCGTCAATTTCCCTTGCAATTGTTTTACGCCTCATTTTCTCATGAAAGTGTGTATGGAACCATGAGCCATATCCTTGGGTGCCTTGTTATACCTTTGTGAAAATACCCTTGATCTCCCAAGTTTCCAACTCACTTAACTCATCTGGTGCCTTTTTAATTTCAACAGCATGGCCTCTGGAAACCGTGGAGCCACTCGCGGGCGTCGTGAACATGGAGAAGAGGAAGTGCCACCTCCTCCCCAGCAATCCAATATCCTGGATCTGCTAGCGATCCAGACTAACATCCTCGAACAAATCGTTCAGTATCTCATGGACGAGACCACCCCAGTGGAAGCAAATGGGTTAGCACTTGACAAGCCCCGCAAGCGCAAGAGAGAGGCCCACGAATCTGTTGGAAACAGTTCGCAGAAAGCCAGAGTGTGGCAGCCGCGACCCTCATTTGATCGGAGTAAGATCAGGTGCTATAACTGTGGCGAAATGGGGCACTTTGCTGGTCGCTGCACTTCGCCACGCACAAACGGTGCCTTTGCTCCCAAAGTGCAGCCAGAACATCAGCCCTGTCTCCAGGGAGAACCGTCGCGACCTATTATCGATCGGAGTAAAGTTCAGTGCTACAACTGTGGAAAGAAGGGACACCTTGCGAACCGTTGTAAAGCTCCGCATACAGGACATGCCCTTGCTCCTAAAGTATAGCCAGGACATCAGTCCCGTCTCTAGGGAAGACGGCCGCGGTCATTAATCGATTGGAGCAAGATTAAGTGTCAGAATTGCGGAAAAATGGGACATTTCACGAGCCGTTGTTTTGCTTCGCGCTCGGGACAGTCCTATGCCCCTAAGGTGCAGCGAGGACAGCCAGATGAAGATCTTCAAGTCAGAGGGCCAGCTCCTAACAAGTCTCAAGCCGCCAGCCGTGGCATGGTGAACCACGTCACCGCCACAGAAGCGCACGATACACCGAAAGAAGTGTTGGGTACGCTCCTGTTAACTTAACTCCCGCCACCGTCCCTTTTTATTCCGAAGCATTCCATCCCTTGCAGTAAGCAAGTTTGCAAATGATAATTAGGTTCCCTGACTAGCATTGCACTACTTACGCTTTGTTACAATCCTCGATCCAGAGTTGACAACCAAACTAGTGTAGGAGGATGTAAGACCAAGATGGGTACGAACTTGACTTCGACTAAGGTAGCGGTACCTGGAAAACCCAAATGCTAAATTAAGACTGGAATGGTCGACCAGGCTCCAAATTAAGGTAGACAGCATGCACCGGAAAGCTTAGTATCCCGTAGCACCGGTTCCGGCAATTAAGTAATGATCGTGGCTTAGCCCTCGCCAGGACACCCCTCTCTTTCCACGTTCCTCCACCTCATGGATTCCCTATCCATGAGTAATTCGATCTTTTGTGGTCATCCCTATGGAGGGCACCCTCATCCATTCCAAGCCTGAACCGGAGTGTGAAGACCCTTAAGTATGGTGACCGATGGACTCTGCCATCTCCTAATCCCCACCACCCAGTTGATTACAAGAATCTTTACCTTCTTGTTTTTACTGAGAAAAATACAACAAAGGTTCTAGAGAATCTAGCTTAACAGCCAAATCAAAAATATTCGTAACATAGCTCACCCTAAGCCACGTACGAAAAATAGTATAGGGAAAGCAGAAGTAAGGAAGTTGAACGCACGGTCAAATAGAAGAGAGAGATAAACAGCAGAAGAAAGAGATGGATACGTATAATGGCACCAAACCGTCGGTGCCGTGGCAAGTTTCGGGGACCAAAGTTGCCATCTGGGTTATCCCAGCTACCCAAGATCCTTCGGATATCCTAGTTGGAATCCTGCTACCGAGTTCCCAAAACAAGACAACCACAAAAAGATCGAACGCCCAACACGTATCCTCAGTAAAATAGACTAGGAAACCTGAACCGTCTTTCAGACGCCCAATCCTACTTTTGATCTCTTTTCTCCCAAGTAATCATAAACAGATACTTCGATTGCTTCGAAGTCACTACCTTCACTATTTTCGTCAACCTTGTTGGAGCAGAAATAGCGGGTCATAATGGCCCCTCTTACTCAAACCAATGATCTTGAATTCTGAATTTGCAGGACTGACAAGGTCCTTCTACCCTTACTCTCCCAGAATACGGTTATTATTGAAAATAATAACTTGATCTGGTTTTCTCTTTCCAGAACTGGTGTAGAAGTCAGATAATAACCCCACGACTCGCCATCAGCAACACAAGGACTTAATCTTCCCTAAAACACACGAATCCCCGCTATCCATCTATTCCGGTAGCATAAAACCTTTGTTGCCATTTTGACGAACCCAAATGAGCGCAAACCTGTCCGGTTTGTTCCAAAGTACGACTTAGGTCACCCGGTTGAGGTTAAGTATCAGAGACCAACAGGCGCGCTGTACAACGATGGAAGAATTATGGAACGGCTTCTTGACGGGATGGAGCATAAAACCTGGAACCATACTGTTCAGCTCTTCGAAATTCGATGGAGTAACCACACCGAAGATGAAGCTAAGTGGGAAATATGAAGATTGGCCCAGGACCGAGCTCCCATCTTGTTTGCCGAACGTTAGAGATCTCGGGTCGAGATCTTTTTAAGGGGGGTAGGTTTTGTAATACCCAGATTCGATAATTAGGGTTTGTCTCGCATTCATGCATACATGTCATCATATTCCTGTATGTAAACACCCACCTTATTTAAACTAAGATAAAGTACGACGACACCTTATAGAAAATGTACATATCTCATCCTCGGTGGGAATTTGTACAAACACCAATCAACTTATTCGAAGTACCAGATAGCAACTCTACCATTATCATGTGAAGTGATCAGTGACCCCGTCGATGGATCACCATATACGAACCTTTCCTCTCTTCTTCCCGGACTCCTTATCCCGAGCCCTCTTACATCGTCATTTAAACTTAGGGTTAGAAAACAATGGGAGAAGGAGGACTAATTCGTAATATGTCGATTAGGTTAAGTCCCTGTGAATGAAAAGTTGCAAAACAATCTTGTTTGGCCCCAATCATGCAAACCCTAGCCCCACCTAGATATTAGAAAGGCTCGAAGGACCCCAAGACCTAGTTGCAACGCAACCTCCGAATTAGGTCAAGAAAGGGGGGATTGAACTGGAACCTAGGGCAAACACACTACAAACCACTCCAAACTCCTACAGTAGGGCTCTTATAATGTTTTGAGCATCCCCTTCAAATTTCAGAATTTTTTAGTATGCCTAGGGCTTAGTTGCAGTGTAAACTCAAATTGAGCCCCAAATTGAATTTGAATGCAAACATAGGTCAAATCTTGCCCAAACTGGTTCAAATTCTTCCAGTAACCCTCAAATAATATTTTAAAGTCCCTGTAAAAATTTCAAGTTATTTAGAATTAGTTTGGCACATAAAATAACACATGAATTAACTCTGCAGCTAAGTAAAAAGAAAAGAAAAGAAAACCCTAACAGACCCGGGCCGAGGCCCACTCACCGGCCCACTAGCCAGCCCGCCAGCCCCTGTCCGCCTCCCCCCCCTTCTTTCCGCCTTCCCCTTTGGTTTGCGCCCTCAGCCAAGCCCTCGCCCCTTTTCCCGTCTTCTACTCTAGAAAACGCCCCCGAGCCAAGTGCGCTTTCCCCTCCCGCTCCCGGTCGCACGGCCCCGCTTGACAGGGCCCCATCGCCACGTCCCCGCCGCCGGTAGGCCAAGGAGGGCGGCGGATCCGCCCCGTTCCGACCAGCCGCCCCTTAAAAGCCGCCGGTCCGAACCCGCTGCTCCTCCTCCCTCTCTCATCTTCACGCCCAAAACCCTAGCGCCGTCGCTCCCGGGCCCTAGCTCCTCCCCGCCGAGGTCGTCTTCTCTGGGTCCGACCGCCTCTCCGTCGAACTTGCGCGGCTGCTCCGGCGCCCCTCCGACCCCGCTCTCTCCCTCCCGAGTTGTTCCTCCCCTTGCCTAACCTCCTCCCCCTTCTCCCCTTGCAGCCGAGCGCCTCGAAGCTCCCCTCCGACGAAGGACCGCTGGCACCACCGCACATCCTTGTCGCGAGCCCAACCTGAGCCATCCCGGCTCCCCCGCATCCCTGCGTCGGCACCTCGGTAAGGAACCGGTACTCTGCCCTCATCCCCGAAGCCTGACGTGCCCCCGAACGCCCTTCCGGCCAACTCCGGCGAGGGCGCCGCCTCGTCTGAGCCCCTCCTCCGGCGCTGAGTGAGGGAGTGAGTGAGGTGGGAGGGGTGAGGTGGCACCCCGGGGTTGGCTCCCCAAATCCCCGTCAGCAGCCGTCGGTCCCACCTGTCAGAGAGAGAGAGGGAGAGTTGAGGGTTTGGGTGAAATCTCGGGTGGGTTTAGCCGTAGGGTCTTTTCAGAAAAAGAAGTAAACCCGAAAAAGGAAACTAGGGTTAGGGTATTATTTTCCCTTTTTGGGTAAAGATTGAAACATCGATAACTTTTACACCGTAGCTCCAAAGTTAGTAAATCTTGACTTTCTGGAAACCTTATGAAATTATCTACAATATGGTTCAAACACAATTCCAAGATTTGCATTTTAAATACAGATCCAATTTAAATATGTCTTAGTTCATCCCTCTCGAGCGTTATTTTTCGAAAGTTCGTAACTTGATGAACAACAATCTAAAATTAGTAATTCAAATTGCGTTAGAATCGTATCGTAGAGCACTTTCTTACTACCCATATTTTAGGACATGACTTCCCAGCATATGTAACGACTTTCAAACCCCAGCTCGTAATCGGATAAATTTTAACATGCATGCATCGTTAGGGTTTCCGACGGTCTTTGAAATGCCGTAACTTCCGACTCGTAGCTCCGTTTTCAACGAATTATATATATTCAGAAACCTCTCGAAATGTCCTACGATCTGGTTCAACAAAAACTTCAATACTTGCACCTGAACTATAGGTCAATGTAAATACGAAATCGTAGTCCCTTTTTAAACACCGATTCTTCGATAAACCCTAAATTGGTGAATAAAGCTCCGAATCGAACGATTTCAGTGGTGTCATCTTCGTGACTCAAAACACTATCTTACTACTCAGGCATTAGGCCATGACCATCCGTAATGAATAACAACCCTCAAACCCTGACGCACGACCACATGAACTTGTCCTGCATGCATGATAAGACAACGCTGAATTAAGAAATGCTCGATACTCTAGCTTCTTAACATCATTAGGTCACCTTAAATACCTACATCTACCATTGTCCATTCATCATGCATACATGCTGAGTCTTATGGTCTTCTTTTACCGTTTCTTTCCGGCACTTCGAATCGTTCGCAACAGGACTCGAAGAGAGAGACCACCAGGCTCACGACCTCCCGCAAGATCAGGAATACTACAACCAAGGCAAGCAGAGCTTGTTGCATCTTTACTTTCTGTACTCTTGTGTATACCCTGTTTATGTGTGCTTATCTGTGACGGTTGCTTGAATGTCACATGTGAGGTTGAGCACACTAGTATGTGTAGGATGTGTCTTAGGTTGAGAACATCTGACAGCTCTTCAAATAAATTGTTAAGTGAGTTGGGAGAGCCGAGGGCGTGCACAATGGGTACGGTTGGTGTTCATCATAGTTTGATGGCGACCCAGGAGTAAGTAGAGTTTTGTCGTCACACCAACCCTATCTTCAGCGTGTCACCATCCCTTTTTACACGGGAACGTTAGCGGGAACCAACGCTGAGAATAGTGGGGTGCCTACATGCCCTTTTGAGGCTCGCTACCTCCAAACGGTTGTGTACCCACTATGTCTGCAGCGGTTGAGTTGTCGGTAACTGTTCGAGAGATTAAATGAATATGTGTTGATGCTGGATTGATTTGGATTTGACCTAGGGGCTGCCCTAATTGAATTGGATGATGTTTAATGGATTCTTTTGGATTGGACTCATGGGCTGCCCCAATGGACTTGGAATTTGTTGAGTTGATCTCGTGGTGGCTTGTTTACAATATGTTGTACCCTGAATTAAACTGTTATTTATCTTGTCTTTACTGCCCCTTGATTAGGCTACGTTCTTAACTTGCATATTGTTACTCTGAGAAGCATGCATGTTTAATTGCTGCTCTACTAGTATGGGTAGGACATTTAATCAAGCACGAATAAGTCTTGCGAGTACTTTTGTACTCACCTAGGTTATTCCTAGAGCTTGCAGGTGAGCCGGTGGTCGAGGACTATTTCGATGCCGTTTAAAATCATGGTTTCCTTGGTTAGCTATTCGGCTCATGGGATAGGTGGTAACTTTTGGTCAGCGGTCAATGCGCCGCTGTGGGACTCGTTTACTTGCTTCCGCTGTTGTTTTAATTATCCCGTACTCGGATATGTTTCCGGCTATGCCGAATGATGTAAACTTATAGTCCGATGTGGACAGTTAACTTAATATCGTAATGTAGAGTTTGTGCTGTGATATCTGAGTTGTTACTTGTGGTTGTCCATGTACAATGCGTGTATGTGATGAAGTATGTGGACAACTGTGCAGCGGTATTATTGCGTGCTAGGATTGCGTTTCGTGATGGCAGAGGTGAGCGAACCACTAGTCCTGTGTAGCTTTGGTTGAGTCGATCCAGGGGATTCGTCCCGTACTCGCTAAGTCTCCTACGACCGTCACGCCTCGCGCTGACGGCAGAGCAGGGCTGGATCCTCCCAGAGTCGCGCCTTGTGGCGAGGTAAGGTTGAGGGGACTCATATCCCGGGTTCTAGTCCTCCTATGACTATCGCTGAGCGCAGACTTATCACGCGGTATTACCCCTTCATCGGCATCTGGGATCTATATGTGGTTCTGGGAAGATTGGTCGCTTCCGGCCGGCCTGCGTTGGTCAGGTGTCGGATCGTTCCGCCTCGGTGAGTACGGCGCAGGTACCGTGCCATCGGGCTGACGAGTCCCTCGGTCCTTGGCGACTTCGCGTTCCCCTAATCACATGTGGATTCCGGGTCCGTGACAATGTTCTCTGATCTCCAGACTTGCTAGCTTCATCTTCAACCTCCTGTACTCTCTTTTTCACGCAAGATCATCAAATACATTCAGCAGGAGTAGGGTATTATCTCCATCCTTGGAGAGCCTGAACCTGGGTAAAGTTCTTGTGTGCACCGCCTAGATCTTCCATACACGCATTCCCACAATCCTATTACAAATGGATATTGCCGCGAATTCCCCGCGACAGTTGGCGCGCCAGGTAGGGGCGCGTGCATTGGAGCCACGATCCAGGGCGGGATCTTCTCCAATCACCGGCGACAAGCTTATCGCCGGCAATATGTCACCAAAGTGCACACCCCGAAGGCTCGAAGTTCATCTTCGGCAGCCTTCACTTTGTGGCCGATGCCTTCGGCCAGCTGCGTCTTCAAGATCCGCGTCCCTGCCCCGCGGAGGAAGTGAAGTCCGAGCTCCGGCCCGGATCTCCTTCTGCTCCGGGCAAGGGCAAAGGACGCTCCCAGTTCGTCGCCATGGTGGGCGCCGAGTCTCTCCTTCCCCTTCTGGATTCCGAATCCGAAGGGGACGAGAGTTCGCACAGCCATACCGCCTCGGCAGAGGTGTACGTGGTTGGGGATGGCACCACCGACGGCACGGGAACGTCTGCTGCAGCGGCTAGGGCGGCACATGAGCACCTGCATACGCCCATTGACGGACAATCGGAGGCCGAGAGGGCCTTGGAGGCCTCTCGGCGAGCCCTCCTTGCTGAACGAGAGCGCCTCGATCAAGAGCGGGCGGCACTCGAACAGCGAGAACGGCAACCGAATGATCCTCACGGTTCGCGCAGTCGCGCGAATCGGCGATCTTCTTCAGCCGCCCGGAGGAGCCGGGCTACTCGGGCCCCACTCTTCGGGCGAGAACAGGATGGTGTCCCTGTCTTCCAGACACCAGCACAAAACCTCTTCGCGGCTGCCGCGTTGGCCGACTCACTGCCGCCTCCGGCAGATGGCCCCGCGGCAGAAATCCACCGCCGAGTCGTCGCGCTGATGAAGACGGCGGTGGAACAGCAAAATGAGGCTGAGTCGGTTAGCAACCGACTGGCCTCCCAAGCAACTCGGAGTCGGCCTCTGGCGACTCCGAGTCGCCCTGTCACAGTTGGATCGTCTCAGCCGAGTCGGTCCACGAACCGGCCTGACGCTCGCCAGGAGATCAACCGACTCCAGGCTGAGCGACGACAAGCCGGCTCCCACCGAGCGAACGACGCCCGAGATGCTCGTGACGACATCGAAGGGGCGACGGGCAGCCCGAGTGCGGGCCGAACGACGCGCTGGCGAGGTCAACCAGCCGGGTGGCTCTGCCTCCACCGGACCGCTTTGCTTCAGCAGGCGGATTCGGTCCGAGCCGTTCCCGGACCGGTTCCGGATTGCCAGCGGCGTCGACAAGTATGACGGCACAGCCAAGCCGGAAACTTGGCTTGCCGACTACTTGGTCGCCTGCAACATAGGAGGAGGCAACGAGCGTGTCGCCCTCCGAAGCCTACCCCTGATGCTGGAAGGGTCGGCTCGGGCATGGCTTAACAGCCTGCCCGAAGATAGCATCTACGACTGGAGGGACCTCCAAGAGGCCTTCGTCAAGAACTTTGAGGGCACGTATAAGCGCCCTGGGAACGCTCAAGACCTGTGGCTCTGCGTCCAGGAGAAGGGCGAGTCGGTCCGCGACTACATACAGCGTTGGACTCGGCTGCGCAACTCGATTGAGGACGTCACCGAGACGCAGGCCATTCAGGCCTTTTCCCAGGGAGTCAAATACGAGCTCCTCAAACACAAGTTGGCCCGGTCTAACATTCAGACCATGGGCCGACTCATGGAAGTCGCCAGCAAGTACGCGACGGGTGAAGAGGCGATGCGGTACGAAGACAAAGGGCAAGGCAAAAGCCGAGTCTTCGAGCCGGAAAGTCCCCGCCGACTCAGGTCGGAAGCGCGCGGACAGTCGGCCCCCGAAGCGGAAAGCTGGCGGAGATGGGGTCAGCGGAGCCGACCTGGTTGCGGCCGCTGAACGTGGCCCCCAGCGCGGTGACGCTGGCCAAAAGAAAGAGCGTCCTTGGCAACAGCGCAAGGCGCCAAAACTTACCTTTGAGGAGGTCCTTGACAGGCCCTGCTCTTTTCACAGCACCGCCAATTATCAGGCGGGGCACTCGACCCGGGAGTGCAGCTTCCTGCAGCGCCTCCGGGAGGAGAAGCAGCCCGAGCCGGAAGACGGCGGAGAAGGAGGCTCCGCCGCAGGCGGCGGCGCTGCGCAGTATCCCCCTCAAAGGGGGGTACTCATGATCTTCCAGGGATCCGACTCCAAAAGGGGTCGGAAGCTGCGCTGTCGCGAGGTCAACGCGACGGTGCCGGCTGTCCCTCAATGGCTGGACTGGTCCGAGGTGCCAGTCGGATTCAGCCGACTCGACCACCCGGACCGGGTCCCTCAACCCGGCAAGCATCCTTTGGTGGTGGATCCCCAGGTCGGCGGGTTCAAGCTCCGCAAGGTCCTAATGGACGGGGGCTCCAGCATCAACATCATCTTCATGGACACCCTGAAGAAGATGCAGGTCTCGGAGACCCAGCTTCGCCCCAGTAACACTTCCTTCCACGGAATAGTGCCTGGGAAGTGTGCCAAGCCTCTGGGTCAGATCTCCCTGGAAGTTGTGTTCGGCGAGCCGAACAACTTCCGGGTCGAGACATTGACCTTCGAGGTAGTCGGCTTCAAGAGCGCATATCATGCGATCTTCGGCCGGCCGGCTTATGCCAAAGTTCATGGCTAGGCCGTGCTACACATATCTGAAGCTGAAGATGCCGGGTCCCAAAGGCGTCATCACCATCACTGGCGACTTTGAGCGCTCCAACGAGTGCGATCTCGCCAGTGCGGACATAGCCGAGTCCCTGATCGCGGCTCAGGAGCTGGAGAACATCCAGGCGTCTGTCGACCCGGACCAAGCTCCACCCAGCAAGAAGGCGGCAACCGAGTCCGCCTTCCAGTCGGCCAAGGACACTAAAGCGTGTCCAGGTCCATCCTGAGGATCCGTCCAAGACGGTCCAAATCGGGACTGACCTTGAGGCTAAATAGGAAGGCGCGCTCGTCGACTTCCTTCGTGAGAATTGGAACATCTTCGCATGGAAGCCTTCTGACATGCCGGGTGTTCCAAGGAAGTTCGCCGAGCACTCCCTCAACGTCGCCAAGGATGCGAAGCCAGTGAAGCAGGCTCTCCGTCGCTTCGCTGAAGACCGGCGCAAGGCAATCGGAGAAGAAATCGCCCGACTCCTCGCAGCCGGGATTCATCAAGGAAGTTCTTCACCCGGACTGGTTGGCAAACCCGGTCCTGGTTCTTAAGAAGAACAAAACTTGGCGCATGTGTGTGGACTACACGTCCTTAAATAAAGCATGCCCCAAGGACCCGTTCGCCTTACCCCGAGTGGATCAAGTCGTCGACTCCACAGCCGGTTGCGAACGTTTGTGTTTTCTGGATGCCTATTCAGGCTACCACCAGATCAAAATGAAAGAGTCTGATCAAATAAAAACTTCTTTCATCACCCCGTTTGGGGCTTTTTGTTACATCACGATGCCTTTTGGTTTGAAAAATGCTGGTGCTACGTATCAACGTTGTATGCAAAAGTGTTTACACGACCAGATAGGCAGAAATGTCCAGGCTTATGTCGACGACATCGTGATAAAGACAAAGAAGACCGCGGACCTCTTGACCGACTTGGCCGAAACCTTCGCCAATCTCAGGAGGTTCGACATGAAGCTCAACCCGGAGAAGTGCGTCTTCGGAGTTCCGGCTGGCAAGTTACTCGGCTTCATCGTTTCCGAGCGAGGAATCGAAGCGAACCCGGAAAAACTTGACGCCATCATCAAGATGGGAAAGCCGAAAGATCTGAAGTCGGTCCAGCGCTTAACCGGGTGTGTTGCTGCCTTAAGTCGGTTCATCGCCCGACTCGGTGAGAAGGCCTTGCCTTTTTACCGACTCCTCAAGAAGTCTGACTCCTTCGAGTGGACGAGTGAAGCTCAACAAGCCTTCGAAGATCTCAAGCGTCTTCTGTCAACACCTCCGGTCCTCGCTGCACCAATGGAGGGTGAGCCCATGCTGCTGTACATCGCGGCCACGAATCAAGTGGTTAGCGTTGTTCTAGTGGTGGAGCGCGCAGAAGAAGGCCGAATCCAGAAGGTCCAGCGACCCGTCTACTACATCAGTGAAGTCCTTTCCGAGTCGAAGCAGCGCTACCCGCACTACCAGAAGCTCGTCTATGGCGTGTTTCTGGCGACTCGGAAGTTGGTGCACTATTTTCAAGCCCACTCGGTCACCGTGGTGAGTCATGCCCCATTGTCTGACATCATCAACAATCGGGATGCCACGGGCCGAGTCGCTAAGTGGGCAATAGAACTCATGCCGCACGACATCAGCTACGAGCCTCGCAAGGCAATCAAGTCACAGGCCCTCGCGGACTTCATCGTCGAGTGGACTGAGAGCCAGATCCCTTCCGACTCAGGTGCACCTGGAGCACTGGGTCATGTACTTCGACGGCTCGAAGATGCTTGCGGGCACGGGGGCTGGAGTCGTGCTGATCTCCCCCAAAGGCGACAAGTTGAATTACGTGCTGCAGATCCACTTCGCCGCCTCCAACAACGTGGCGGAATACGAGGCGTTACTGCATGGCTTGCGCATTGCAGTTTCACTCGGCATTCGCCGACTTCTTTGTCGCGGCGACTCGGACCTGGTGGTGCAGCAAGTAATGAAAGCTTGGGACGCCAAGGATCCCACCATGGCGGCATACTGTGCCGCTGTGCGCCGGCTGGAAGGACACTTTGATGGACTCGAACTCCATCACGTTCGACGAGCAGATAATGAAGCAGCCGACTCCCTTGCCCGGATCGGCTCAGCTCGGGAAAAAGTCCCACCCGGAGTGTTCCTTCAGCAGCTCTTCCAACCATCCGTCAAATTGGAGTCGGCAACCGAGTCGTCTGAAGCCGGGTCATCCACCCAGAACGGCTCACGACCCAGAAGACTCGGGTCCCTCTACCGGCTCAACCGACCCAAGAAGATCTTGGCGGTGTCCCTCTTTGGACTCAGCCGTTCCTGGCATACCTCTTGCGCAAGGAACTGCCTGAAGATCCGACTGAGGCACGCCGCATTGTGTGCCGCGCTCGAGCTTATACCATCATCAATGGTGAGCTCTATAAGCGCAGCACTACTGGAATCTTCCAGCGCTGCATTTCGCCGGAAGAAGGCCGAACACTGCTCGAGGAAATCCACTCGGGACTCTGCGGTCACCATGCTTCATCAAGAGCCTTGGTCGCCAAAGCCTTTCGACACGGTTTCTTTTGGCTCAGCGCACATGCTGATGCCGAGGAACTCGTCCGAACTTGCGAAGGGTGTCAGCGGTATGCACGTCAAATACACATGCCGGCTACTGCGCTCAAGACCATTCCGATCACATGGCCTTTTGCCGTGTGGGGACTCGACATGGTGGGTCCGCTCAAAACAGCCCGGGGAGGTTTTACTCATCTCCTCGTAGCCGTGGACAAGTTCACGAAGTGGATTGAAGCCAAGCCAATCATGAAGCTCGATGGTCCGACTGCCGTCAACTTCATGAAGGGAGTCATCTTCCGATTCGGAATCCCCCATAGCATCATCACCGACAACGGCAAGAACTTCACTGCTGAAGTCTTCCGCCACTTCTGCCGGGATCATGGGATTCGGATCGATTATGCCTCCGTGGCTCATCCGCAATCAAATGGCCAAGTCGAGCGATCCAACGCTCTGATTCTCCAAGGCATCAAGCCCCGGTTGTTAGTCCCGCTGAAACGGGCCGCCGGCTCCTGGATCGATGAACTTCCATCCGTCCTTTGGAGCTTAAGGACGACTCCAAACCGGTCGACTGGCTACACGCCGTTCTTCATGGTTTACGGAGCTGAAGCCGTCCTGCCGAGTGACATCCTCCACGACTCCCCGCGAGTCGCAGCATACGTGGAAAAGGATGCCGAGTCGGCACGACAAGACGACCTAGATCTCCTAGAAGAAGCGCGGGAACTTGCCCTCTCGCGTTCGGCTATCTATCAACAGAACCTGCGCCGCTACCACAGTCGGCAAGTTCGAGGGCCGAGTCTTCAACAAAGGAGATCTGGTCCTCCGACTGATCCAAGACAAGGCGGGCATGCACAAATTGTCTTCGCCTTGGGAAGGTCCTTTCATCGTCAACCAGGTGCTTCACAACGGCGCGTACCGACTGGAGGACCCGGCAACCGGCGCAATCACCGAACGAACATGGAATATTGCACAGCTGCGTCCTTTCTACACTTAAAACTTTGTACTTCAAACAGTTCATTGTTTCATAATGAATAAATTTTTGTTTCCTTCGAGCGGCACTCGGGAAGCATTTTGTTCATTTACTCATTTTTCGACTATGTTCCCTTGGGCAACCCCCGGGGGCTATGTCTAAAAACAAACCGAGTAACTTCACTTCGGGCAATCCCCGGAAGCTACCTCAAACCCACTGGGTGAATCATCACTCGGTACAAGTTATTTCGAATCTCCTAACTTTGTTTCTACACGAGCGTCTAAGTAAACGTGTACGGTACCTAAGGCCCACTCTTCGTCCCCAACTACAGTCGCAACCCGGCTGTCCGGTTGGCAAGAGCAAAAGCTAAAGGTCGGCCTGCACGCGAAAGGATCCGACTCGGCGTCAAAAACAAACTCGGACGACTCAAATAACTTGTGCAAACAAATAACTTATGCAAAAGTCAATCAGAATGAATTGAAAAAACATCTTCATTCATTGCAAAAGTTTTTACATTTTGTCTACTCGGCATACCGAGAGATATTACATGATATTTTTTCTATTCCTCTGGAGTCGCTTCTACGCGCTCCTCCAGGTCGGTGAAGCTGGCGATCCGGCTGGCGGCGGCGCGGACTCGGGGAAGAAGCTCCAGAGGATCCACCGACTGCCCTTCCTCGTCGACAGGGGCACCAGCGGAGATGCTGTCAACATCCGCGTCCGGATGATGTGCCAGCACCATTGCTAGCGCCATGCCGGCTCCCGAGCGGGCGGCCGACTCCTTTCCACTCTTCGACTTCCGCCGGGCCCAGCGAGAGTTTGTCGGCGAGTGCGAAGATGCTGGAACCCGGTTCTTCTCCGGGCCAGAGCTTGGTGCAAAGGCCTTGGGCAGCCGACTTGAAGCTCTGCACTAAGCTCTTGACTTGGAGGAGTCGGTCCTCCAGAGTCACGACGCAGTCGGACATCAGTTCTGGTGTCCAAAGTGCGTCGAGAGCTGACTTGGCCGGGCCGGAGAGTGCGCGGAGTCGGAGTGTCGCCCGCCTGGCTTCTTCCTCCAGCTCTGGGCAAGCATCTGGGTACGGATTATTGCAAAGGAAATGAACAAGGAAGTGTGCAAAAAGAAAGAAGCAAGGGACTCGGGGGCTTACCGAGTAGAGTCTCATTGGCTGTTTGAGTTGGCCTATGAGCTCCCCTCGCGTTTCTCCCAGTCGGCGATGGTGGCGGCGTGTCGCTTATCCGACTCCTCCATCTTCTTGGGACGAAGTCGTCGATGGATGCCTGCAGCTTTTCGTTCGCCGACTGCGTTTGCTCGTACTGCGCCAGCAGCTTTTTGTGCTCCGTCTGCAGCAAGGCGGCAGTCTTCATCGAGTTGCGAGCTTCCCGCAACTTGGTCTCCAACTCGACCGCCTTGGCGTCGAGCATTTCTCTAACTTTGACCGCCGGGATTGCGCCTTTCAACTTTTTCCGAAGTTGGGCGTTTTCGGCTTCGACGTCTGCCGACTCAAGAAAGTCAAAAAGGACAGAAAACCTTAAAAGCAAAGAGCTGAAGACTCGGGACACTTACTCTTGAGGGCGGCGAGCTTTTCTTCGAGCTGCCGACTCTTGGCCTTCTCCTCCTCCAATGCCTTCTCCAAGGAGGCATTTCTTTCCAGAAGGACTGGGCCGTTTCCGCCCAGTCGGATTGCAGCCTGGTGAAGAAAAGGGTGTGTTAGCAACCGAATTCATAAGTCTCCAACCGACTCAATCAGTCGGCTAGAGACTCGGGGGCTACACCCACTGGGTGCACTGAACGTGCTCCCAGTGTTAACAAAAAGCAAAGGATGAAGACAACTTACCCCGACTGAGGACTCGAGGACCTCGGCCGAGTCTGCCAAAGACTTGGCCGCGTCGGCAAAGTCCCTTAGCTTGGAGCTAAGGTCAGCGACGCGGTTGGCGGCTTCCTCCGCGACCGTCACGTCCCCCGTGCTGCAACTCGGCAGTAGCAGCGCGGGGATGAGACTTCGTGACGAAGTCAGAGTCGTTTCTTCAGTCTGCGAGAGTCGGAGCTAGGGCTTGGCCCTGCACGGCTTCCCGGGACGACTCGGGGACGGCCTGTCCTCCGGCTCCACTCGCCGGTTCGGAGGAGTCGGCGCCAGCCGCAGCTGCCGGCTCCGTTGTCTCCTCGCAGGACAGGAGTTGGCTGCGGCTGCGGGTCGACAGCCGGGTCCTCGGTTGACCCGGTACCCTTGTTCGACTGCGGCTCCTCGATGGATGCGGCAGGTGGAGGCGCTGACCCGGCGCCTACATCCGGCTCCGGCACCTCAATGGTTGCGGCAGTGGCGGCATAAGAGCAGCCGGCTGTGGTGCGCTGGCAGTCACAGCCGGAGGCGCCCCCGCAGTCGGAGTTGCGGAAGACTCGGCACTCGTAGCCGACTCCGGTGCTGGAGCGATGGGTTCTGTTGTAGCCGGAGTCGGGGAGCCGACTCTGGCGGCGGGATTGGAGTCGGGGCCGGCGGGGCGCTGGATGAAGAGCCTCCTTTGTCGGAGAGCTTCTTCTGGACCCTGCAAAAGCAAAAAACAACCGACTTCAGTATCTTTACAACCTACTTCAACTAGGGCATGAGGCACAAGGACTCGTACCTGGTGGTCGTAGGGAATTGTTTTCTTCGGCTTCCCCGGGACGGGTGGAATCCCGGAGGAGCCGGCAGGATTCGGCCGAGGCACACTCGGCTTGGCGGCAGGAGTCGGAGCCTGTGCCACGCGGCCGGCAGGTGCGACTCGTGCGGGAGCCAGAGCCTGTGCCAGTCGGCTGGCGGATGCGGCTTGTGCGGGAGCCGAAACCTGGGCGACGGAGCCGGAAGAAGTGGTTCGGGCCCGCTTAGCAGCCGACTCCGTCTGGGCAGGCTCCGCCGTCGCCGGCAAGGACGTGGACCCGGAGGCGTCGTCGTCGCGGCTCCGCTTGACGACCTGATATTCAGACCCTCCCGACTCAGAATCCGAGTCGAGCTGGATGCTACTCTCCGTCTGAGCCGGCTCTTCTTCGACTTCCATGTCATCCAGCGCCCCTGGAACCGACTCTTGCTCGGGAAGAGGCGGCATGGAGTTGAAGTTGAGGTAGTTCTGCAGCATCAAAATACTTGGTGTTAGCAGAAGCAAGCAAATGATAAAATTCAGAAGCCCGACTCGGAGTACAAGTCACTTACAGGCGGCGGAGGGTAGGCAGCCGAGTATGGGAACACCTTGGGCGCCCGGGTGAGCCCAGTTCGTTCTTTGGTCAAGCCCTTGAAGACCTCCAAGAAGTTCTCGTTCGAAAGGTCCTCGGATGACACCCTCGTTGGGTCGTGGTTGCCCGAGTACTCCCACATCGGGTGCACCCGGGCTTGAAGAGGCTGGATGCGCCGAGTCAGCCAAGTGCCGATGAGGTCGGTGGCCGTGAGCCCTTTCTCCTGGAGTCTCGCGATCCTCTTCAGGAGTCGTTTCGACTTCGGGCATCTCCTCGCTGGAAGGCTTGGCGCTCCAGCGCTTCAGCCACTCGGGCGGACCTTCAACGTACTTGGGCAGACCTTCGTGGCCAGTCGGCGTGCGTTCATCCGGGCAGTAGAACCACCCGTCCTGCCACCTCCGAACGGTATCTGGAAATTGCATTTTGAAGTACTTGGCGCCGGCTTTAACCTGGATGCCGGCTCCTCCGCAGATGGACAGTCGGCCGCCGGCTTTGATGGGTTGAGCCTTCACAATGAAGATCTTCTTCCACAACCCCCAATGAGGCCGAGTCCCCAAGTAGCACTCGCACAGCGTGATAAAACACGCAATGTGCAGAATGCCATTGGGGCTCATATGGTGGAGTTGGAGGCCGTAGAAGAAGAGGAGGCCGCGCAGGAAGTCGTGCGGCGGCAGCTTGACTCCCCGCTCCAGGAACGGGGTGAGCATTACGCGCTCGTGTTCGTGCGGAGCGGGTTTCCTCTCCTGGAATGATGCTCGCCAGTTGCTGATGGTGCAAGGCGGCAGCAGACCGTTGTTGGCGAAGCCGATGAGCAGATCGTCGGTGATGACCGAGGGGATCCAATCCCCTTTCTTCCACTCGTCGGCGGCGGTGGCGGAGGAGGAAGCAGCGGACTTCTTTCCCTTGCTGGCGCGAGACATGTTCGCCAGCTGGTGGACGACGGCGGTGAGCGAGTTTTCTCTCTCGGGAACGAGTGCGTTGGCGGAGCTCTGGAGGCAAAGAGTTCGAGCGCGAGGAAGACGAAGGCAAAAGCAAATGGGAGATGCGAAAACCCTAAACCCGCTTTTTATAGCCAAGGGAGTCCAACCGCTGGCGGTCGTGCGTCCGACGTGGCGGGAGACTGCCGCGGCAACTGCCGTCCCGCGTGCGAAAACCCGCGGGATTCGGGCGCCTTTTTCACCACGACGCGACATCCCAGGCGACGTGACCGGCTGGCATTACGTCAGCCTCCGTCCCGCGTGCGCTGCCCGCGTGATTCGGGCGCAGTCATCATGAGCCGTCACCTCGAATGGCGCGCGAAATCAGAGCAGCGGCGGATGTCTCGGGCACGCTTCGTGCGGGACTCGACGCGAAATCATTGCACGGCGGGCACTCTATCCAACTGGCTGCAGGCATTAAATGCTGATGCGACATCGCGGTCAGGGCAACATCGTGATTCCAGTCGGCTCTAGCTGGGTCCGGCTGAAATCGAGTCGGATCATGTTCGAGCACCGAATCAGCAGTCGGCTTGGCCCGTTGGGACACGTCACGGGTTATACCGACTCCGTCGAGCAACTCCGAGGCGCACAAGCCGCCAAACTCGGAAGCAGACTGGCTCTGCGAAAGGGTGCTGATGACCGACCCAACAGGGTTTACAGATCACTCGGCAACACCCAAGCTAAGGACGAACCCGGCATCCACAGCGGAACAGTACGATCCCGGAATCGGGAGCCGAATGCCACAGCGGCGCAAAATGGCTCACTAATTCAGGGTTCAACGCCGGAGTTCGAGAACTCGGTTTCGAAGCTGAAGATCGAAGGCGTCCCCCCCGCGGGCACAAGATGGCAACCGTTCACTCGGATATGCCAGACACTATTTCGGATTCACTCGGAATTCATGATACGCCTCTCAGAGGGCCACAAGCCGACTTCCCCAGCTGGAAAGCACGGGTATCACCGAGTTCCTAAAGCTTAGCACAAATCTAACCTCTTTTCAGGTATCAAGAGAGTCCATCAAGGTCTCTCCACCAGCGACTCAGGGCATGCACAGCCTGCTCTTCAGTCGGCATCCGTGTCGAGACCTCGAAGCACTCGGGGGCTACTGACGAGGGGAGCCCATCCGGGTAGGCCCAACACCGCGAGTCGGCCCAACAAGCTTAGACAAGCCCACTCGGACGAAGGCCCAAGAAAGGCCTGTAACAGTACAACGTCCGGGTGCCATTAAGACAGGCGTTACGATTCATCAAGACATACGTTTCAACCGGCATGAAGACTGGCGTTACTCGGACGGTTACCAGACGTAAATATCTCAGTTAATTAGGACAGTAACCGTAGCTCAGCCGAGTGACCGAGTTGGCTATTGTACCGGCCTATATAAGGCCGAACCCCCCAAGCAGAGGGGGCGACTCTACATTCTCTGATCTTTAGACATACTAGCTTCATCTTCAACCTCTTGTACTCCCTTTTTCTCACGCAAGATCATCAAATATATACAGCAGGAGTAGGGTATTATCTCCATCCTTGGAGAGCCTGAACCTGGGTAAAGTTCTTGTGTGCACCGCCTAGATCTTCCTAACACGCTTTCCCGACAATCCTATTACAAATGGATATTGCCACGAATTCCCCGCGACATATACAGGGGGGTCTAGTAGTTGAAACTAGACTCCCACACCATCCCTACAGCCACGACGGGCCACGCCGGTCCTCCCTCGTCCTCTTTACCAAGGACATCCATAACTTCCTCCATGCTGTGAATGAAGCCAACGATGGATCCAGTCGGATCTAGAGGTAGCATCTTGGATCTATCTGATGGTGGTTTGGGCCAGCAACGACCGATAGGGCTGGGTAACATTGCAGCAATGTGGCCTAGAATATTGAGAAGAGTTCACTGCTGAGAAGTAAAATGGCAAGAAATAGATGCATTGCAAGTACTCCCATACAATACATATAGAGGGGAAGCCAACCCATCCAACCTCCATCGAATCTTTGAGGTCAAGACTTTGCTTATCCTGGTTCTTTGTTTGGTTGGAATTTCTTTCTCTTTAGCTTTCAGTTTTCAACTCTTGCATTCATCAATTGATTTTTTTTCCATGAGCAATTCAATTGTTCTAGGGGAGAGACGTGGCTGGGTGATTTATTGATAAAAAGGTATGCGACTCTAGCAAAGCTCATGTTGAGTCAGATTTGAGACAGATGAAAGGATTAATTAAGAACTCTTAGATGGCTTTAGATTTGGATTTGATATCTTGCGCTAGGCCACTTTCTCAACCATTGCCATTGCTCATTAATTAAGTTAATCACTACTACAGAAAACGACATCTGAGATAGTTGAAAAGCCTCATTTGAGATGGTTATTGTCTTCATCTCTAAAAAGAGGTTTCGGATGAATATAGAGATTATCTGGGACAGTTGAATAACAACAACCATCTTGGATTAGATTGTATACCGTTCGCCTCTCTTCTGTCACCGTTATCATCTCTAGGAAAGGTGGAGGTTGCTGTCGAGGGTGATGTTGGGGGCTGCCAGAGCTGCCGCGGAGGGCAACTTGTGCCACCTCCACGGCCAAATCCGTGAGGCCACCAAGAAGGAGGGAGGCAGAGACTGGGCACCTACGTTAACCCATGGGGTAGAAAAGGGGCACGCAGCTGGTGGGGGCACTGAGCCCGACCCTCGGTAGGAAGAAACATGCTATGATAACTAAGGTTATGAATTTGGTTCCTTTGGATGTCTCATTTCAGAGAGCTCTCGTAGGCCAACATTTGGAAGCCTGGAATGAGCTTGTTCAAAAGGTTGTCGACACGTCTCTCGTATTGGAATTGGGCTCAATTTGATCCAAATTGGTAAATAGCTAAAGACAGGCTCCTCTAATACCGTGTGCTACCCCTTTGAATCAGGATGAATTCATCGCTCGTGTTCTTCGACGCGAAGTTCTTCCTCCTCCTCGATGCTCTCTCATCTCCTGCTACTGCAGCTACCATCTAGCTAGGCTCCAATGGCCACTCCAATGATTCTCCAAGCCGACTTCTTCACCTTGCTAGGGCCTCGTCATCTTCATCGCCCTTTCTGCTCCTACCTCGCTCCTCCTAGCAACGTCCCTCTACTCCTTTGCTCCCACCGCACTCCTCCCCGCGGTGTTCCTTTGCCTCCCTGCTCCCACCGCTCTCCTCCCTAGTGGCATTCCTCTTCCTCCCTGCTCCCATTGCGCTCCTCTGCCTCCCTGCTCCCATTGCGCTCCTCCCTGATGGCGCTCCACTACCTCCCTGTTCCCCTCCTCCGTGCAGTATTGCATGAAACCACGCTGAGTCCTGTGCCAGATCTACACCGGGATCCATCACCAATGGATCTGGTGCAACCTTTCTCCTCACTGTTGCATGGTTATGAATATGGTTGAGCAGCTCCATCCTCCAGTCTTGTGGTATATGGAATGACCACAAACTGGACCATGGGAAGAGGACCTCGCTAGCAACAGCCCCCTGCTGGTGGTCCGACAATGGTAGACAGGATCTTGGGATGAGGTCCTTGCCGTCGGTGGCCTTTCATTGGTGGTAATAATTGGTAGTCAAAATTAATACTAGAGCTCCCAATATTGTTGGCAACCAAACATAATTTGGAATTGCTTTGTGGTCTAAAGTACAATTTACAGCTTCCATGGCAAACAAACATCACAGTCACAAACTCCCAAGAGCACATCTTGCAGAATCAGCAAGGGGCCAAGGCAATAGGAAAGAGCAAGAAGGGTGAAGAGGAACTCATGTGTCGCCAACACGACGACCCTCAAAGTGGGCCCTACTATATTCACATCCTTGTAGCCTGCAAACTCATACCTAGCAATCCATAAAAAGAAGAACCCATTGAAGGCCAAGCCTTGCATGGTGCTACGTGGTTTGGACATCACAGCTCGACCACCGCAAGACGCGCAACCCACCAGGCAAGGCCGCAAGATAGACCCTGGACACTGCTCATGGGCCGTTGCTCGGCTAGTCCCAGTGTTAACGTCATGCGATAGGAGCTATGAAACAATGCAACCCATATCTTGCCTCTTAGCTAGCCCAAGCACTAGAGGCCCAATGATAGAGTAGTGGGGCAGGTCGCCTGTGCTACCGCACAGTTCATGCACCGTCACTTAGGTGGCCCAGCAATAACTCAAGCGGCCTAGTTCTGACAGACCCAACAAGCGAAACGGCCGCTTGGGCCACGCGTGTGGCTATGCGGTCCAGGAGCGGCTCGGATGGCCTGAGGCCTGTACCCAAGGTAGGCTGGGCTAGGAAGAAGGGCCTATAAGCGATGCTAAAAGAACCAAGGGACTCGACTCACAAGCATTGTCCATGATCAAGCAAAGGGAGGTGTGAGGCCACGCCAAACCCCGCCGGTGCGCGCATGCAAAACACGCCCTGTGCCCGGCGTATGAAACCACCCTGCCGTGCGATCAAGCTGTGCCGGCACATGCTTCGACAAGCCACCAACCTCGCCAATGCCCACACGTAGCCATCAAGTACGGGGATATCACATTGGCGCCTCTCCTCTGAATCCAACACGCACTGCTCTCCTCACCGTATCCTGCGCAACCTTGCCGGTCATGTGCACCTGCACCGTGCAACACGCACACACGCGTTGCATAGGGCACTAGGGACATGACGGAACTGTCTTGGCTCCTTCCCGCTAGACAAGCATGCCCACACCGCGTGAGACATGAATGCGCCAAAGAGGGCACCACAGTGCATGCTCCAACCATCTCGGCTCCACCCCGTATCGCCAAGATAGCTGAGCGTGCCCACGCTGCGTGAGACATGGGCGTGAGCACCAAGGCAAGCACCTAGGCCATGGAGGCACCAAGGCACAAATCCCTATGGTCTCGGCTCTGCCCCACACTGCCACGCTAGATGCATGCACATGCCGTAAGCGACACCGGAGCCATGCTAGCCCCATGCCTCTACACTATGGAGTGCATCCTCGTCGTGCCGTCACCCTCACAACATGTCATCTACCTGCTGACCTCCACCTCCACCATGATGAGCGAATGCCATGGGAAAGCAGAATCAGTGGGCACTGGGGGCTCACCTCCATAAGAGCATGGGCGCACCGATGCCTGTGGATCACCCTAGTATAGTTGGAGGCAATGTAGACAACACCTCCCGAGCCAACGAAGAACCAGCGCTAAGCCACTCACCCCCATCGTGCTCGACCACGCGTAGAGGGATCCCGCCTCACTCTTGGTTGCCCACACCACCTAGCCGAAACCACCTTACTCTCCCTCACTAGCTCCTTCTCCCCCCGCTCGGTGCCACTAATAGTATCTTTGGCATGCGAGGAGGGTTGCAGAGAAAGCCATTAGCTCGCTAGGAGTATCAGGTACATGTTTTATAGACCAGCCGGGGACCTCAACGCCCGTGCCAATGGGCTCAATGGCCTCCACGAATCTGATATGCCTTCCATCCGCCACCTCACTTTTTGGCTAAATGACACCGGTGCCGAAAGTGAGGGAGGCGAGAGCGTTCGGAACCTAGACACCAGGGATCGCTTGATCCAACTAACGCCAGATCATGCTGATCTTTGGATCACATCAACCGTGTCGTCCTTATAGCAGGCCTCGGCACTGTGGGCCACGTGGCCTCAAAAACGAAGGGAAGGCGGCTTGAAGCCAGAGCCTCTCGCCTGGTGGGCAAGGAAACTAGGCTAGACCTACCACGCCAAGGCCCAGCCCGAGCCGGCCCACGCCTCCCGCAGGCTAAGCAAGGAAAAGGGGCCAGGCCTGGTTGCCATGCTAGCCTCTTCATTTTTCTCAGAATTTCTTCAATATCACCATAGGAAGGATCAAGAAAATAAAGAGAAATAGGAGAAAATCCTAAAATATAAAAAATTAAGATATGTAGGGATATGATTTTTCCTTTGGAAGGAGCCTCTTTTTCTCGTTGGCAAGGAAAATAAATCCCCAATGGTGGCCAAGATCAAGGCTAGTATTTTCTTAAAGAATCGAGTAATTGAAGCTTGGTCAAAGTAACAAAGTTCAATCCTAAGAGACTGAAGAAGGACATTCACGGACTTGGCAAAATTGACCTATAGTCACTCCCATGACTATAGCTCAATGCAGTTTCTATTGCGGAAATGATAATCCTACATGCATGGCCTGTTAAGATCCTACGTGGAGCTTATATCGCATTAAACAAGGTCAAAAATAATTAGCAAGTCAAAGAGAAACTTATTAGGGGGTGTATATGAGGACTAGTCCACCATGGACCATGTACCACCTACTCTTTCCTAGTCCACCATGGACTAATGGACCATTTTCTACTTTTACCTCTGTCTTATACATCCCTCAAGGGTAGCCCTTTGTCATTTTTCATAGGGCTCTTGTCTATATTAACAATCCCCCCCCCCTCACCGGGGGTAAAATCTCATAAATGAGAAGTCTCATTGAGGGAGGCCTAAAGCTCCAAGTCATGGATGGGGAGCTCTAGGGGAGGCCTTGGGAAGTTGTCAATGGCTCAAGTCGTGGAAGGGGCTCCTTTCTCAACATAGGACTAGGCCGTGATCTACAAAGTGGCCGAACCTATTCAAAAAACATCAATGTGTCTCATATTGTCGAGTGTGTGGCGACCTTCCCAGGAGTTGTCTTACTAATAGGATTTGTGAAGTTAGCATGCCAATGTTATGGGTTCGTCCATACCGCAAGGGACTGTTTTTTCTCCAAAAGCTAGTCAATTTTCTATACCGTTGGATCTAAATACAACGACCCACACTTCTTCCTCCCGTCACAACCGCCGCCTCCCCACTCCAACCTTTCCTCCGTTGGTGCCGCCGCCTCCGTGTCATCGTCGCACCCGGCTCATCGTGTTTAGCGGCTGCTGCTACTCGGATCAAACTTTCCCTCTAAACTTCCTTAGCTCCAGTGAACCCCCACCTTAACCACCCCTAATAACTCTGACAAGGTCTCCTTCCTCGACTCCACTATCATCGGCGGCTTTGCCTTGTGACTGTAACCACTCTGATGCTGTCTCCACCCTTGGCTCCACCATAATCACTACTCTGGTGTCACCAACGGCTCCGCCTCACAAACTTAACCACTCCAATGTAGCTCGAAGGTTGAAGAAGACAATCGACTGTGATTAAAAAAAGCAATCGATTGAACTTTTTTTACAACAAATGAGAGATATTATCATGATTGGCTTAACCAGATGCAGATTTTAAAAGTAAGTCAGGATGCCTCTCGGCGTCGTGGCACATACTGTGAGCCCATGAAAGATTAACAACCAAGGCTATTTCAGGTGTTCTGAGCAAACCAAACAAGGTTTGACCAAGGGAAGTACTTCCAAAAATTCCATTAGTTCGGAGTTGGCCAACCACGACTACCTGACATTTCCGATAAGTCTTCCACCGTGGGTGACGGGTAAAGCCCTACGACATAGGCATCGACTGGATGACTGGGGTGCTTACGACCACCTCGCCTAGCAACCCATCTGTAGGTGACAATACCTGGCTCTCATATCTCACCATTAAGGTTCCCTATTGGATTAGAACATTTAAAGATCACCACCGATCATATAACACACTAAACCTTAATAATGCTAGTGATTATATGCCATCACAACCCATTTCAAAATCACACAAATACAAGCAAGCATTTCATCTCAATCATATAGCATAGCATGAAATAAATCATAGGAATCTTAGCGAGCTTGTTGTATGCTTGCCTTGCTATGATTGATCTGGTTTGCAAAAATATTCGGCTTTGGGATACTCCTCGTTGCTTAGTTCTACCAAAATCGGATGCCAGAATACTGAAAAGAAAAGATAAAAGGAACATTAATCAAAACCAGTAGCTACAGAGATCCAACCATGAAGAGATGCATTCTAATATATAGAGTATGTCCATACATAGCTAACACAATTGGTTTAGTTGAATTTAGAGCTCTAGAGTTAAAATTATGCATTTCTGAAGGTTTATGTCACAAATTTTAGGGTTTAACCAATTCATGTATTAATGTATTATACAGAAAGGTACATATGTGAAACAAGAAATTCATGATACAATTCAATTTTCAATTCACCTTTTGGTACCACATATATTCTTTTTGGAGCTGGTGATTATTTTCTAGAAATCTTATTGCAACCCTAAGGTTAAAGGTCATTTTTGGGTATTTTTGAAATTTTTCAGCAATGTATCATGATTACAAGTTGTACCATAAAATTCTACAATTTAGAAGAAGATTTACAAAAAAAGAATCACTCAATTTGGAAGTCTTATGAATTTGCTATGATGTTTAGAAGTTTTAGGTCATTTTTGGTATTTCTACAATTTTCTCAGAAAATCAGATCAAGCCAAGAAATTTTGTTACTCAGGGTGAGCTAGATCCAGAGAATGACCATTGGGACTTACCTGACCTAAGTATTTCCCTCTTTTCATTTTATTTATTTTCGGTTTTAAACAGTGGGGTCCAAACGTCAGTGAGACGAGGGACTTAAAATAGGTTAATTCAGATTTTCACGCTAGGGTCCCACACATCGGTCTCTGAGTGCAAGCAAGTCAGCTAACCCAAGCATCAGGCCCCATCGGTCAGGTCACCAGTGGTTAGACACTAGCGTGCACGAGTAGTGGCGCTTGACTGCGAGCATGCATGCTAGCTCTAGAGGGCACCAATTCAGACATTGTTTGATGCGCCGGAGAGCTGGCAGCGTCACATTTCCATTTTGATGGTTGGTAACGGCGATGGCTAATCGAAGCGGCGGTGGTGAGCTCAGTAGCGGCGGTGGCGAGAAGGGAGTAAGGGAGGGAGTATAGGAGCACTAAATCGAAGGCATGGAGGAGTGAGGGAGGTTAAGGAGTAAGAAGGATGGCCGGCATTAACCGTGGGCGATGGCGCGGTGAAGATGAGGACGACCTGCGGGGATCTGAGCAGAATGAGGAGGTCAAGAAGGGAGGAGGGTACCTCAGTAAATAGGCACAAGTGACGCAGGGTCTTAGGGTTTACCGACAGTGACGAATTGGCGATGACGAGTAGGCGGCTAGCACCAGAGAAGAAAAGGGGTGGTGGCGACCTAGCTGCATCAGAGTCAAATTAACCGCAGTGATGTAATCCTTGGAGCACCACGTATAGGTTTGATAAGGTTAGGGAGGATGGGGGGTTCACCGGACGCGGGGACGAGGGGGATGCCGAGGACAGCGTGCCGTTGGGTTCTCGGCACCGAGGGTGTTCCAGCGAGGGGAGAGCTCAGGAGGTCTCGCAGAGAGCTCGAGGAGGTGCGGCAAGACAGGGCACGTGAGATGGCGAAGAGGGTGAGGTAGGAATGCAGATGATGCCAGGGGGGAGGGCGCTAGCGGTTTACGTTAGGGAGGTCGGGAGCGGTGAGTGTGGCTGTCAAGGGAACGATGACGCGTGGAGGAGAAAGGGGCACCTGACTAGCGAGCCCGCTGGTCAGTGAGAAGGGGAAAGCAGGAGGAGAGGAGGGTGCCGGCTGCGAGAGGAGACGAGTCTAGCTCGAGTGCCTCCGAGCACAGGCGGGAAGGTGTCTTGGGCCTTGGCCCAAAAGAGAGGAGAGGTGAGCCGGCCACGGGTCTAGTTAGATTTAGGGTTTTTTATTTCTTTTTCTTTTTTCTAACTTTTACCCTGGTTCGAATTGGAATTTGCGGAGGGCTCAAAACAGCGTTTCAAAAAAATGTATAAAATTTATAATAAATCTTTAGGATGTATTCTCCCTGTCATAATTTTCTGAGGTCAAACAAAAAGCACTTGGTTACTGATATTAGCAAAAATGGGCATAGAGCATAATTCAGACTTGAACTATAGTTGTATTCAATATGACTCCATAATTTTTTAGAATATTTAGAGGAGTTAAGGAAGACATTTAATATTCTGTAAGGTTGTCCAAGGAGTATTCATTAATTAACATATTACTTTTCTATCCTCCTTTGGCTTTTAAACAAATATCCTCCATTTTAAATATCAAAATAGGTTCAAACTTTCTGGAAATTTGCAGAGAACTTCTTGGACGTATTTTAGACTCATGAAAAATATCAGAGATGATTTTGTGGGCGTTATTTCCATAGAATCAATAAGGTTGCTACCTATTTTGAGGGTTTTGAGTTTTATCATATGTTAGCTAACTTAAATGACGGAATGAGATGCAGCTTTCAATTTTATTACATGTGGGACTTCATAGGTCCCAATTACATGCTTTACAAAAAGGGTTCATTACAAATTCAAAAGATGAGATTTATTTTGGAAAATCAGGAAATTGAGGCAAAACAAAAATTATCGTTTACTGCCCATTTCTTAGACATAGGACATCGACCAAATAACATGCTTTAATAATATTTTTTGAAATATTACTGATCTTTTGCAAATCTATATTTTAGTTTTCTAGTCATTTTCCCGTTTATAACAGATTTCAGGAATATTTGAGTTTCCCATTTTCAGGTTTTTTTCCCTGAATTTGAACCGTTTCTTTGATTTTTTATTTTACAAATTATTTATCCTGAAATTTCCAAAAAAATTCTAATTTTGTACAATTTGATTATTATTCCTGAAATTTGGAAGATGCTGACTCAACTAATTTTGTCCACATAGACATTATGTCAGCAAAAATATTTGACACCTAGGCGCCGCGTTAGCCAAAACCACCTCTGACTGGGTAGATGGGGTAAACCAAACCGTTTTTAACAGTTGAGGATTGTGTTCTAACCAGAAGACCTAACACCTACGGGTTAAACTTTAAACTCAGCTCTAAGTTCAGAATGTAACGTGCACTTATCTCAAAATAAAATCAGAAGCAGCCTCCTCATCCTTCGTCAGTAGTGCTTGCATGTCCGGCATCGCGAACTCTCATCCGGCGCATCTGGTTCTTGCAGGACACACTCCTCCCCACCATCATCTCCTCTCATCCTCCTTCAGTCACCAAGAAAGACTCATACACTAAAATGCATAACATCCTCTAATAAGCTTATGCCACCACCAGGACGTCCGAGGCAGCAAAAGGCGCGTGGAGGGGAGGCTGTGAAGGCCTGAAGGGGAGACGATGAGGGTGAGGCAGCCATGAAAGTACAGGCACACGCGTTGGCGTGTGTGTGTGGGTCGATTTGGAGTGGATCTATCCCTTTGATTAGCTTGTTATGTACGAGAGACTTTTAGGTCGTTGAGAAAAGCAAGGAAGAGATGTTCTGCGCTGCGTCTATCCCTTGATTAGTTTGTTATGTCTGAGTGATTTTTGGGTTGTTAAGAAAAGCAAGGAAGAGATGATTGTAAGATAAGCTGTGGTAGGTGAAGATGAAGCAGTGTGAGACCACTATTATCAACTCCCATTTATATAGTAAAGATATATATAAAAAGTTTCATACCAGGTGTGGAACAAATTGTGCGAACTGCTAGAACATTTCCTCCGTGCGATATACTTATAAATAGTATAATATTGTATTGAAAACTGTTTTATGAGAAATGTTTGTAATTTTTTCATAAGAATTCAAAGAAGGAAGAATCCACACAAAATTGGGAGCCCATTACCTAGGCTGTGCGCGAAGCTAGCACACCGGTCGCTCGCGCGGCCTATATTGCCCCCTTGGAACACGCACCGCTGCAACAGGCTGACCGGCGCATTCCAGGCACCCGGACAGCAAACAATAAGCATAGCTCTGATGCACGGTTCTGTTCCACTATGATTGGCCATTCGGGCACAGAGCTTTCTTCTTTACTCAGTTACTTCTTTTCTGTAGATGCCAAACCGTCGTCGCTAGGCGCCATGAGACTGCCGTCGGCGGTAAGCATCTTTGTCGTACGGCCCGGTCTGTCTCCCCTATTCTCGGTCTTGTGTCCTGTTGGATTCTCTCAAGTATTTTGAGATTCTCTAGTTTTATCCTTTTTCAATCAAATATTCTAGTTTCGCTCTCCTTTGTGAGTTCTTCGTTAAATTTTATTTATTATTGATGGTCTGTTCTGGACATACTCATCAACACGACAATGACGATGGTACACCAAAAGTTGACACTGCACTCGGTTGGGTACAAATAGCTAAATAAGTCATCTCTGACTCTCTTCCGATAAACAAAACCGCTATCGAGACATATGCCCTATACTCAATCGAGATTTTCGGCAATCTATATTCTATTATTATTGTCATCGGCGATAAAACCATTGTTGCAATGAACAGAGTCGATGGCGAAAAAGATGAGGAAGTTGGACACATTCATGGACGGGCTAGTAGCATGTTCACCGTCTTTAGTTTTCATTGCAAAAAAAATTGTTTTCTATTTGCTCGTTGAATTATAAATCAGAGGTTATTTAAAAAAAAAGAGTTGCTCCATCCCTTTCCCAAAAAGAAATACAGTACTCTATACACGGGAAAAAAATTATCTATGGCTCCAGCGCCATGCTTAACACTTGTGTTGGACATTTGAAAAAGAATCCTATATAATACATTCTAATACATTCTAAGATGAAATATGAATCTGTAAATTTTCAGAAAAAGTATATGTTTATATGTTGTACAAAAAAGAAGATGCATGGGCCTAAAACAACATGTTGCAACTATATTTATTTTAGGTTCATAACTCAACCCACAATATACATTTATGATTTGTTTTAAACAAAAATGATGCCACATAAGACTTTGTACAACCGATGCCGCAGAATTATTTTTTTCATACACAAGTTGAAGGGATACGGGTAGGCTACATTAGTGCAAAATAAAAAATTTCTACCGCGTAAACCAGGAATTGCTGTAGTAATAGATCCCGAGGTTACCTCTAAACGCGCAGACCCATAGCGGAAGTAGAGTCGATGTAATGTCGATGCAGCTGTAGTCGTACTACCTTCTCCTCCTCGCAGTTCCCTCGAACAGGTCGTCTCCTCCTCGCAGTTCCCTCAAACAAGTCGTCTCCTCCTCGCAGTTCCCTCGCATAGTTCGTCCAAGTGTCACAGCTGCAACACGTCCGAGGTATCCACACGTTCAGGGATGAGTGTTACTCGTCCGGATTGCTAAATCCGAGCGGGCAACTTTAGGCGTGGGAGGAGTGATGGCTAGGTTTCGGGAATTCGGAATTGGCTTAACCCTAACACGTCCATTCCCTTTCCTTATATAGACGTCCCTATAATGGGCTTCTACGTTAGATGTCCATTATGACTCAATGGCCAGTCTAACTCGGATCCTAATCCGAATTAGGCTCCAGCCCCTTAAGTGTGTGATCCTATAGGTTCACGCACGTTTAGACATGACCTGAATACTCCTACTTGGCCACTAATTGGTAGTGGCCCCTAGCAGGACATGTCAACTCCCAAACGTACATAAAAATCGTATCGGATGAACTTTCACAATATTATATATGCAACTCCCTTTGCCTCACGATATTGTCAAGGTCAAGCTCGAGCTCGACCGCTCTTTCTCGATCACGTGTCTCGGAATCATTTATTAGGTTAACTCTTTAACCTTAAGTAGCACGACCATGTATTTCTGGATCCGATCACTCGAGGGGCTCAGAGATATCTCTCTCATTACAGAGAGGGGCAAATCCCATCTCGATTGACCATGCCTCACAGCATGCTTCATGACAAATAAAAAACAACCTTTATAATTACCCAATTACGAAGTAGCGTTTGGCAACTTCTAAGTAAGTCATTACACATCTCAAGCACATACGACAATCTTAGGTCAAAGGTGATAACATACACATTGCATGTGATCTACTGATAATAACTAAAATGATGTTCTTGTGATGTCTCAAGTTGGGTTAGTCCAACCCTATGTTCCCCAACATGTGCTCATATAATTGGTTGGATATCTCTATGTGCGTGACCTGTGAAACAGTGGTCATCAACCAATACATATGCTAGTCTATTAATCATACGTGTCCTCACATGAATTCCGACTAGGGATCAATTTAGAATTATCATTCAAATTTAGTACAGAGTTTCACAAACAAGTCACATACTTGCTAATCAATACAAATGATATTATTTAAGAAATATTTAATAAATTATGGATGCAATGAAATATGATCATCCCTATAATTGCTGCTAGGGTACATTTCTAACACGAGTGTGGGGGAGCTGGGTTAGAGACTAGTCAGAGTTACCATTCGAGATTCGTGTTTTCTCCACTTTCTCGAGAATACATTTGAGAGATGCGTAGCATCGCATTATAGGAGGAGAGATCGAAAACAGCCACACAGCAGAGGAGTCGGCAAGATCGATGTCCCTTCATCATATTCGAAGGGGACAGATGAGACGGAGCAGAGAAAAGTCAAGAAAACGAGAGGAACTGAAAGCGACCAAATCGTCCTTTATACTCATGACACGCGCGCAATCCGGCGGACAAAATGCGACATCGGCATGTTCTTGGCAGGCTTCGGGCGGGTCCAAAGCATAAAAACACGCATGGTTCACCTCTGCTGCTCCATACCATACACCCCCATTTCTCCTCGTCGGCGTGGCAACATTCAGAGCTGAAAGGTGAGCTCCACTAAATCTCCCCTGTTTCTCTCTTCATTTAAATTAGTCGTTCCTGTGCTAGTGGTGCTAATCCTCGGGCAGGTCAACACTGACCTTTAGTTTTTCTTGGTTTCAAAAGCATTCGGAATCCAGAGCATTAATTACATTGCTGAACGAAAAGCTAGGAAGTTCAGAAATCAACATATATATACATATATACATATATAAATATACATATTTATATATATCTGTATACATATGACGCTATCGGCAAAAAGTTTCTGATAATTTTGTTAGGATTGGTCAGATTTGTTTATCTGCGTGCTTGTTTGCAGATGGCTATACTGGTGATCACGGCAGACCTGCAATGCTGCCGCTGCAAGAAGGATATCAGGAGGGTCCTAGAGTGCCTCAAAGGTAAAGCCAGGGTTCAGTGTCCAACCTGATATGGTGTCTTGAACAGTGAGACTATCCTGGTTTTTATATGGTGCTCTTCATACTGCACGTTCTTTTGGCGATAGTGCAAGATTTTATTCTCCTGGCCTTCTGCATCATATTCAAACTGTACATATCAATTTTTTTTGCTTATTTCCTATATGTAATGCAGAGGAGTACTGCATTGAGAAGATTGAGTACGAGGACAAAATCGACAAGGTGATCGTCCGCGGGCAGTTCGATGCGGAAAAGCTCTCCAAGATCATCTGGTGCAAGGCCTGCAAGGCCGTCAAGAAGATCATCATCGTCGACGTATGGCCGCCGCCGCCGCCACCGCCGCCGCCTCCGCCGCCGCCGCCGCCGCCGCCGCCGCCACCGCCGCCTCCGAAACCAGCGTACAAGCTCGTGCCTTACCCTTACCTGGTGCCGTACCCTATGCAGTGCCAGAGCTCGCCGTGGAACTGCCCCTCGCAGCAGTGCCACTGCTGTCCCAAGCCACAACCTTCACCTCCCCCGCCACCGCCACCGCCGTCGCCGCCCAAGCCGAAGCCCTGCGAGTGCTCGCAGTCGCATCACCACGGCCACGGCAGCTGCGGCTGCGGCAGCAAACCTGCGCCACCGCCGCCGTGCGACTGTTCAAAACATGGGGGCTGCTGCTGCAGCAAGCCGCCCATCAGGCCGCCGCCGATGTGGCCGCCGCAGCAGCCGTTCTACCCGCTGCCGTGGTTCGAGGAGAAGCCGTCGGACGCCTGCTCCACCATGTGATGATTAATCGGTTGGTACTAGTACGAACACCGCAATTGCTTTGCTTTGCATTGATGCGGTGCCACGTCAGCTACCGTGCCTCTGAAATCGGAGTAATGCGAGACTTGATGCTAGTCCGGTGTTACTCGTGTATTCTACGTGCAATGTGGCTACAATTTCTGTTGTTCCAAATATGTAAAGAAAGATTTGTAACTAAGTATGCTTTTATATGTAGTCGTGTTAAATTTGTGAATATGATTATATTGTATTCGTCATGCATAATGATTATACAAAATATTATACCTGCTTTTGTTTGGACCGCGGGCCAAAAATAATCCTATATGACACAGATTGTCATGCTCTAAATAAGGTCTAACCTCACGTGCATACAACATCGATCTTATATGAGTGTCGACATACACAAAGCGGAATTTGTGCAACTAGTTGCTATCACACCTGATTATCCAAAAACCACTTTGCAAGTCTTTTTAAATATGAGATGATTTAAGGATGTAAGTCATGCTATATATGTGCACTTGTTAAAATTCGTCCAAAAATTTGACCCCTTGTCACCTGTACAAAAAAGAAAATACTATTTATCTCTTTTGTCTTTTTTGTTTGACAGGTCATGAATTTCAAATTTGAATTTCAAATTTGCTTTCCGGTGCACCAACATATATACTGTTTGCCTGGCTCAGTTTTCAAAAGGAATGAAAAAACTGGCTCCACCCGCCGCATAGAACTAGCAACGAACAGTTTTCATTCAACAAGCACAAGGGTTATGGAGTGGTTTGAAAATTACATTATTCTGAAAAACGGTTGGAATGCTCAAGTAGGCAATGAACTAACCATTTTATCAATAGTATTAATGGAAACGTATAAGATGTTTCACGCTGGTATCTTCATCCTAATCACGAGTGAAAAAAAGAGAGTTATTACGGGTGAAAAATGAAACGCATACATAGGGAACTACATGTTTCATTAATTAACAAAAAGTAAAATACCCCAAATTTGAGCGAAAAGAACTGAAACCTAGATTGTGGAATTGTACATCAGCTTTTCCACGTAATAAAACTAGGCACAATGCCCTCCTATTACGAATCAATACCAATGATATATCACGACCATAGAAATCTCTACCCTAGACGATTCAAAATCGAGATCACAGACTGTTTTTTGAACAGTCTCGAATCATGTGCCATGGATAGCAAGATATGATTCCAGACAGTTCTTGAGTTGTCTAGACTAGATGAAGATCACATGCGGTTCTTGTGTAGAACCATCTAGGATTTGTTTTTGTTCTTAAAAAGCATCGACGCTTGAAGGAGGAAGAAAGCCAGTGAATCGCTCGTCGAATCCAGGTCGCAGCAGGAACTAACAATTTTCAAGAAGAACAAAATAAGAACATCACGTGCTCCAGGGTGTTGATGGTGCGAAGGCGCTTGGCGTCGATGAAGCTGTCCACGCGCGAGACGTGGAGCAGGAGGCCGAACACGCTAGGTGGTCGTAGCATAGCTCTACGACGTTATATGCTTCCCGGCGGCGAAGCCTGGTTTCCGGAACCTACCATATGCAACACAAGCAAATGAACAAACACCTAGCATACACACCATAACACCTTGTGAAGTGAGCACGTGAGAAGGAGAGCCGAAGTGCCGACCTGGATGGCGACCTCGATGGCAGAGTCTGCCGATCGTAGTATCACCTGCCCCTCCTTGACACACCATCGCCGTGGTTATCCATTTGGGCGCTGCCATTGAAGTGGCCATGGTCGCCACAGCTGTGAGTCTCACTGGCGCTGCATGGAGGTAGCATCCTAGGTGGCAGAGCAGGGCCGTTGGCTTGGTCGCCGCCGGTGCGAGCAATTAGGAGAGGCACAACAGCTTCAGATGCCCCTCCCTCTCGATGCTGCTGCCACAGATCTCCGTCTGCCGTGGTGGTGGAGCAAGGCTGCCGGCCTAGTCGAGAGCGGAGTAGAGCACGAGGACGGGAAGGACGGATCTGATCAATTTGCTCTAGGGCAACGCCATGTGGGGGAGTGGGTAGGGGGAGAGAGAGAGAGAGCTGAGTGCACGTTAGAGTTAGGGAGTGATGCCCGGATTATGTACCAGTCTTATTGGAGCTCTATGACGAGCGATTTTTAGTCAACAATCATCTTAGATGTACTATTTATTATAGACGGTTCTAAAAATTTTAACCGTCTGTGATGCAAATTTTGTAAAACACTGTCTTGGATAAGCTTCATTCGTGATAGTTTTGTTGAATTGTCTTGAATGAGACATCTGATATAGGTCTTTCTATTGTAGTGTATATACAATTTTGATCTAAGATGGATGGATGAATAGATTGTTTAGGACAGTGACCGACAACACACAAAGCTCAGGACGCAACCACGGGACCAAGAGATAGACGAGGTATGGGCAATCCTGTACTTGAATTCGACAGCCAGATACAAACCATACATATGCATCCAAGCATATATATATATATCAATATCAGGTATGGTCACACTGGCTCACTGCTAGTGGTGTTAGATATGGTACACTCCTGGGGGAGACACATGAGAAAAGTCCATATCATGGGTTTTAACAGCCCTATGTATGTAACTAAATACTAGTTCGTATCTCACTTGTTGCGGGATTAATAATGTACATATCGTAGGATAACATTCGGGGACTATGTGATACTAATATCTGCTGAGCTTTTTTTTTAAATAATATTTTTTTAGAAATTTCAGAAATAATACCGCATATGAAATTTTTTCAAAAATGGCTTCAATCGCCACGGGCCAAGGCGGTAGGGTCTAATCGCCATGACCCGTGGCGATTTCTCCCTAACCGCCACGGGTGGCGGCGATTTCTGGCTACCGCCGCGGGCCGTTACGGCATTAAATCCTATCGCCACGCGTGCTAGCGATAACGATCCAACCGCCACGAGTCGTGGCGACTGGAAGTTAATTCCGCGCGGAAGCCGGTAACCGCCACGCCACCTGGTGCAATCGCCACGACCCGTGGCGATTACGGGGAAATCGCCACGAGTGGTGGCGATAAGCCTTGGGCCTATATAAGCGCTCGCGGTCGCCAGCCGACAGCGGCGTGGGAGGAGGAGGAGTTCGAGCCAGGCGCCGCGGGAGGAGAAGAAAGGAGAGCTCGGGTAGAGAGGGAGAGAAAAAATAGAGAGGAGAGAAAGGGAGAGAAAGTGTGGGATTTTTTTGCACTAATTTGAAGGTAAATTTCTAAATCTCTTATATGTATTAGTAGATATAGAACTAGAGGTAGATTTAGGGTACATTTGTAGAAGATATAACTTAGGGTAGATGTATTCGTAGTATTTAGACATAATAGTAGATCTAGAATCGTGTTAAATTTAGTGTAGATTTGTAGCAAGATGCAATTTAGGGTAGATCTATTCATAGTATTTTGATCTCGTAATGTGTAGAAATAGAGTGATATTTTAAATAGAAACGTTTGGTAGATTACATAGATGATTAGTTCAGAACAAATTGTACCCAGTCGTATTGTACTTAGAAATCGAGTAGACTAAATTTTTTTCAGAACAAAATGTACCCAGTCGTACTGTACTTAGAAATCGAGTAGACTAAATTTTTACGCACGCAGAATCTTAGACTGTGTAGCCTAAAATATTACGTTTTGGATGGCAGGAATGTCAGAAGTAGTAGAATTTGTAGTCTACTACGGTATTGGTACCATCCGTATAGATGAATCTGGATCCGTCGATCTTAGTAGCTTCCAACAAACGACACTACGTATGCAATATCCACACAGATACCACATCAATAATATTAAAGAATGGTTCACACGGGCCTTTGGTCTTGATCCGGAGGTCGCAAGTGTAACCTTGCAGGCGTATTTTAGCAAGTCTTGCAAGCATGTCCGGTGGGATTTGTTCCCGCTCGATCTGACAAAAGACTGGCAGGCTTGGTTGAGGGCAAGTAAGAAACGCAACGGTTCCCATTATCTGTTGGTTCAGGCAGTACCTAAGCAGGTGTCATATGAAGAAGGCGGAGGCGGAGGCAACGAAGTTGGATAGAACAGTGGAGGCAGAGGCAATGAAGAAGGTGGAGATGGAGGCAATGAAGAAGGCGGAGGCGGAGGACAGAACAGCCCAGCGGCGGAGGAAGTTGTTGGCAAAGAAGGCACTGTAGTGGAAGTCGGTGGACCTTCCGCTGGACCTTCCATGACAGGAGGTAACGAATACCTCAGCGGTTCGGTGGACGAGGGGGAGATACACGAGGAACTAATGCAGATCATGGAGCATGATGATGCCGTTGCTAGAGAGGAACAGACGAATCTCGAAGACGGTAGCAGCGAAGAGGACGAAGATGAGGATGAAGAAGGAAGCGACGATCCGATTCCTAGTATGTGGAATCTTGACAAGTCCAGCTGAATGAATCTCGAGGGCGGAAGTGACGACAGGTATCCGTACAAACCGAACGAGATTGTCCAAGGCGCATTCTACGACACGAAGAAAGAGGTGAAAGAGGCGGTCAAGCTTTGGGCGATATCGACACAGAGGACATTTGGAGTGCAGAAAAGTTGCAGGGATCAGTACTCAGTGAAGTGCAAGTCTGCTGGGTGTGAGGGCTACGTGCATGCGTCCCTGAGGAAGTACGAAGTGCAGTGGGTCATACGACGGGTGGTGCCGCATACATGTGTGATAAGCGGAGTTCCTGACATCCATCGGAATATCAGTGCGAAACTCGTGGCTGGGTTGATTTATCACGAGATAGTGAAGAATGTCTGCATTCCAGCACAGTTCATACAGACATCTATAGAGAGCAAATACCAGTATAGCATAAGTTATGCCATGGCATGGAGGGCTAAGCAGATCGCACTGGAGCGGCGGTTTCGGGACATTCATCGATTCATACCACAATTTGCCATATCTTCTGGACACACTGGGCCAGAGGAACGACGGGACATTTGTTAGCCGTCTCTTATTGCCATCTGCGGACATGCCTGGAAAAATTATGTTGAATGGTGCTTTCTGGTGCTTTGGCCCGTGCGCAGAAGCGTTCAGACATATTCGGCCGGTTATTTGTATTGATGGGACATTCATGACAGGCCAGCTGAAGGGGACACCCTTTACCGCAATTGGGGCAGACGGAAATGATCAGTTAGTGCCACTTGCAATGGGCTTCGCTGATTGCGAGAGCTACGACAACTGGATGTGGTTCCTTGTGTGTCTGAAGAAAGGTCTTGTGAAGGATCGACCAAATGTGTGTGTTATTCATGATCGGCATGCCGAGCTGCTGCTAGCAATTCGCCATCTGCAACAAGGAGCGGCGAAGACTCGGGAGGGGGAAGATTTGCCAGAAGATTGCAGTTGGTACGACATACGGAGTAGGTGGTGCACCCGTCACTTAGCGGCCAATTTCTATCGCCAGTTCAAGAACAAGCAGTTGATGAACCTCTTCAAAATGTTATGCAAACAGAACCAGTATCGGAAGTTTGACGAGTACTGGAGGAGACTGGACGAGTTCACGAAGAAGGAGGTTAGACAACGTAACCCTGGGGTGGTAACACATAGGCTTTGTGATCTTCTGGGATTTGACGATCCAAACAGTAGGAGGAAGGCTTCAAGCAGGGTGAAGTGCTTCTCGGATTGGATAAGTAAGGAACCACTTGAGCAGTGGTCCCTCCTCCATGACACAGACGGTGTTAGATATGGGATCATGACTAGCAATCTTGCTGAGGTTTACAATTTTATTCTCAGGGGGGTACGAGGTTTACCCCTGGTCGCCATCGTGGAGGGTTCGCTTCACGGCACAATTAGGTACTTTTAGGAGAGGCGTGCAAAGGCTGTACTGCATATGGAAAAATTCGGTGGAACACCTTACTGTGCTAAGACTATGTTGTACATGGAGGAGAAGGTCAAGAAGGCGCAAATGCACAAGGCTAGACGCACGGGTAATGTGCAACGTAGGTTCGAGGTATGTTTGAAGCAGAAGAGTGGATTCGGGGTTTGCGCACAGGAGATTACTCAGGAGGTTACTTTCCATATGGAACCGAATATCTCTGCTACGTGTACGTGCAACAAGCCTATGCTTCTTCACAAGCCTTGCTCTCACGTCCTTGCTGCGGCTGCCAAGACAAAGATGGATACGAGGCCGTTCGTGTCGTACTACTTCACAAAGGAGGCTGTCCGTGATACCTGGACAGGGGAGCTGTATGGTTTCCGTGTGGTGGATAATTTCACGCAGGTACCTCCAGGCGAACGGTTCTATGTCCCCGATTTTAGCCTCCTCCGAGCTTCCGTGGGATGACGCCGGACTCGCCGTATTCATAACACGATGGACGAGGCGGAGGCTGGTGGACCAACCAAACAATGCAGCTATTGCAAGAAATTCGGCCACCGCTTGAAGACATGTCCGAAAATGAAAGAAGACCAAGAAAGAAGGGAGGAGGAGGCGGCGGCTAGTGCTGCCTCTGGGTCAGGCCATTAGTACTATTTGTCACACTCTTTGTATCATGTAATTTGCTAGTGCGTTCGAACTTCATGTCGTATTTACTTCATGTACTCCATGTGATTCGTGTACTTCGTGGACTGTTGACCTCGTGTAATCCGTGTATTTCATGTATTCGTGTTATATTTACTTCATGTGCTGCATGTATTTCATGTACTAGTTGATGTATTCGTGTTATATTTACTTCGTGTGCTGCATGTATTTCATGTACTAGTTGATGTATTCGTGTTATATTTACTTCGTGTTACTTCAATGTTTTTTTGTATCGCATGAACAGATATGGCTCACTTCGAGCTGATAGATGAGCGAGAGGACCGAGAGCACCGGTCTAGGCTGCTGGCTTCAGGAGACCGTGATCTCGGAGTGTTCCATACTCGTACACCTGATCACGCGTGGAGGATTCACGAGTCGTGGATCGAGAGGTACATTAGTTGATTCTATCTATATCATCGTGTTTTAGTACTAACTGGACTTATTTTGTGATCTGACAGGCTCGCGTGGTCCGGTTTACTACCACTCGCATGGATGGTCGAGGCGGTGGACGACGAGGACGGCGGACAGCCGGCTGCTGGAGTGGGTCGTTCCAGGAGGTTTCCTTTCGATGCCTCCTTGCTGACCGCACTTGTGGACAGGTGGCGGTCCGAGACCCACACCTTCCACTTTGCCTGGGGGAGATGACGGACACGCTGCAGGACGTGGCCTGCCTACTTGGCTTACCAGTGGCGGGAGCAGCGGTGGGTCCGCTGCAGGCTCCTGCTGACTGGCCTGACTCACTGGCGGACAGGTTTGGCGCAGCTCTACCACCTGGGCCACCTCAGGTTGAGGTGGCAAGGGCCGGCCAGAAGCACGGTCCCAGGTTGATGTGGCTTCGTCAGTTTGAGGTACGTATGTCGTTTAATGATGTTCGACATATTCGTGCAGCAATCATCATATTTCTGTTATCTGACATATTCGTACAGCTGGACACCCTGGAGCACAGATTTCAGGGAGACCTCGACGTGTACCAGCTGAACCGGGGACTTGAGGCGTACGTGCTCTGGCTGCTTGGGTACGTGATGTTCACGAGTGCCCACGGAGACAGCGTGGACGCTCGCTACATCGGCATAGCATGGCAGATCGCAGATGCTGAGTCGGAGGATCAGCTCCCTTCGACGAGCTGGGGGTCTGCGGTGCTTGCGGGCTTGTACTAAGCGCTCTGCGGCGCATGCAAGAGGAGGTTGGCCAACGCCAATCTCACAGGGTGTCTGCTTCTTCTCTAGCTGTGGTTGTTCGAGCGCTTCCCGGTCGGCCGACCATGGGTCGACGACTCAGCTTACGGCGCGGAGTTCTACCGTGGAGGAGGGCCCCAGTTGCCGCAGGACGGACCGGCTTTCGGGTCCATGTGGACAAGAAGGACAGTGAGTTACTTTGTCTCTTCCTCAGCTTGTATTTGCTTATAATATTTGTACCTCAGTTCATAAGTTCATTGACTATGACTCTCATATGACGTACTTCTTGCAGCCTCAGTGGGCGAGGGCACAGGTACGAGGCTGTTACCTCTCTTTCACGGAGCAGTTCCAGCACCTCCCTGCGCAGAGCATCATTTGGGAGCCGTACTCCCCTGATGCGTTGGCGCGACGTGCACCGCATCGGGGGATGTCTTCACTGTGCCGGCGGGACGAGACCTACTGGAGGACCACTTCGAAGATTGTCTTCAATATCTTCGTAGAGGACCACTCACCACACCGTGTGATGAGGCAGTTTGGCTTGTACCAGCAGTACCCGCCTCCACACGTACCACTCGTCGAGCCGAACGCACACACGTAAGTCAAGTTTCAGAATTGGATATAGATTTCGAATGGCTATTCCTTTTACGAGATACAAATTTATTGCGTAAACAGGTGGACTCGCAAGGAAGAGGGTACTAGGGAGACACAGTGGGCATCACGGATGGCCCCTTTTGTTGCCGCGTGGGACACTGCTCTGAACAGCGTCCTGCCCGAGGAGCGGCCGTTCCGGTACGGGAACTTCGACGCCTACTTGCAGTGGTACTTGCCACGTACACGCGTCCACCTTATTTGTGGAAGCGAGGACCTTGACGAGGCGGCGGCATAGACGACAGACATGTACCCGATCCTCGCGGCTAAAACTCTAGATTTGACGGTTAGTGAATTTTGTGCTCCGCTTCTCCGTGTCTATTTGTGTATTACTTACGTGCGCACCTATGATTCTCACTTTTCAGGGACAGTGGGCGACATCGGTGAACGCGGAGGTGACAAGACTTCTGCAGCGTCACCCACCCGGCACCGATAACCACGCAGGCTTGTCCAGGGTCGCGGATTTTACTAGGAGGATCATGGACGTATTCAGGTGCACGTGCACGGATGACGTCGTTGCCGGGGCTAGCTCAAGCCGGGGAGCACAGAGACCACCGCGTCCTTCACAGACGAGGCACCGTCAGCCTCCTAACTCCCAGCCGCCGGGGCCCACAGAGGCGGGTGGTTCTGCATGGCAACAGAGTGCGGCCCCATTCTCCATGAGTGCACAAGGTAAAACAATTCTCGTCTTGTACAAACCATTATTCCTTACGTTGCTGTGCTCACTAATTCTGGTTATATGCAGGTCACGTGCCGCTTGAGGTGCCAGGTAGTCCGCTTGACTACATCCTCAACAGCCCCGACACTCAGGGCTTCAGCTTTCACGACGACGACGAGGCTGCCGAGTTGACTCCACGTGGGCAGTTCGGCACGACGCAGCAGACTCAACCACTAGCGCCCACGCAGGATACACAGGCTGACCCGACACTTCCGGTGGGTAGGGCTCCTAGAGCGGGAGCGGGGCAGCCTAGGCAGAGGTATTCACCATCGCTGATCAGGAAGAGGCGACAACGAGACTAGGCGTCCATGACTTTAGTACTGTATTACATTATATTCTATCAACACTTCGTATTTCGAGTATCATTAGTTCTATTGAATTGCATGGAACACTCTGTTTATTTCTTCAAAATTTAGAGTTCGATACATCGTTAGCACTACGCATGGCATGACAACACGGTACAATAACATTCGCATACAACCAAATAACTACTCAGGGCCTTTCGGATATTTTCCCTTCCTCATACGACGAGCGTGAGCTTCCTCCCCTTCTTCCTTCGCACGACGCGCCATCTCGCGCTTCCTCGCCCTTTCGGCCTCACGTGCCTCCGCAGCTCGACGTTCCGCCTCCTCCTTTTCTTTGCGTTGCATCTCCTGCCAACGCTTTCTCTTCTCCTCCTCCTCTTCCTCGTGCATGCGTTGCAGAAACCGACCTCGAGCACAGCCAACCTTCCACATGAGTTCTTCCTCAGCCTCTTTCGATTGGGTAACGTCTAGCCACTGTATGTAGTCACATATAGTAGGTGGAGGCTGCAAGCAAACGACTGTTACCATAGTATTGCATCATGTTAGAAATGCGGGTATGTGCGAGTTTTACCCTTTCACGCCGTCTGAACATGCCAAACTTTGGTGGCTCTTCGTCGTAGTTAGCACACATGAAGAACCTTCTTCCGTACGTGTACGAGAACTCTTGCGACTTCATCAGTCTGCACGGATCTTGGCACCAGCAAAGGGGAACTTCGACACCTGCGGGCACGTCGGCAACCAACTTCTGCTTCGGCATCTCGTCAGCACCAGATGAAACCATTCCTGCCATTTTGCAATACGGCATAGTTACTATTTTTAGGAAACTAACAAAATAATAACGCAACTATTTACCTCACACCACCCGAACTTTAATGTCCCTTCTCTCCCTCTTACCACTTCCGAGAGCTTATTTCTTCTCACCTCGCTCCCAAACCCTAATCCCTCTCCCTCTCTTCTCTGTAGCGATTTTTTAATTTTCCATGAATTGGTGGGAGGTAGAGATAGGTGAGGGGTGAATAAATAGAGAGCGCTGCACTTAGGATTCTCACTTCACGGGCAGGAGGCGACCTAAAGCTTCACGGGCGACAAAAGGGACGCTGGAGGGGGGCCAGGCGGGGTAGGGCCACTTTCGGCGGGAAATCGCCACGAGCCGTGGCGATTAGGAGAAATCGCCATGGCTGGTGGCGATTAGGTCCAACCGCCATGGCCCATGGCGATTCAGTATTGAATCGTCAACTGCGCTGGCGGTAGAGAGAAATCGCCACGAGCCGTGGCGATTAGTCCCAAATCGTCACGACCCGTGGCGATTGAAGCCATTTTTGTAAATTTTTTATATGCGGTATTATTTCTGAAATTTCTGAAAAAAATAATATTAAAAAAAAAGCTCAATATCTGCTACATGTAAGTGAAAACATGCATCTCCTTCTCATAACCATATGGTAGTCACAGAAAAGAAAAACAGGGAAAGTACAGCCTACAAATTCCACAGAAAACAACAAGAATCATCGGTGTAAGCTAGCACTTCGGCAGTTAGAATTGAGCACTTCCTTTCTTGTTTGGTGTCCTAGCTAGGCTCCTGCATGTCTAGCTAGCTAGCACGCGGTCGTTGACAGTTGTTTCGTTTTCACTTGGGTTTGCATCCGATTAGGATTATTCGGCCTGGCTCGGATCGATTGACATCCATCATCGGATTGGCCTCCTCAAGGGCAAGAGATTGAATACCTTTCTCCGGTACAGCAGTGGCGATTGTTCGAGCTTATCTTGCAACGCGTACGTACATGTGAACCTCGACAAACGATTTCCTCTGTGTAACTGCACAAGTACGTCGACGGAGTTGGAGGCAGATATTCTGAACAAGATTTTGCGGCGGGTGCCAGCAGGGGGCTGTATAGTCCAGAAAAATGCTGTACACTTGTAGCATGATTTCTGTTTTTCGTAGAACGAGTTTCTATTAAATAATATTTTTTCACAGAAAAATATTTCTATTACACAAAATTTATTTCATAGGAACATCATGTTGAAAGTTAAGTCTCGGCCTCCCGTGGCCTAAAAAACGTCTTGGGCCTCCCTTACTTGCTTGGCGAATTTGTGCCAGTTTGCGCCACAGAATTTTGGTTTAGTACTCTCTCTGTCCTCATAAATGAGGAATATTTCAACTGTTTAAGTTTAAAATTTATTAATAATTAATTAAATAATATTTAGGTTATGTGACAAAGTTTATACCATTTAATTTGTATTTAAAGACACTTTTCTATTATTGTCCTTTTGTAACAATTAATAAAATACTATAAAAAACTATAATTAAAGTTTAAAATTTAGATAGTAAAATACATTTTATATATGTATTATAAGTCTCCGAAGCCTACAGGGAATCTACCTAAACAGCTAGTATCCACTATTGTAATTTTGCTGCCTTCACAATGTTCCACGTCATCACAAAAAAGTTGGTCATTGGATGCCTTCTCTTCATATGAGATTTTACTAGAACCCACCCTCCACCTCGCATCGTGCCTCCTCCCCGACGTCGCAGGCAGCAAAAGCCAACAACGGTGCCTGTGGCCAGCTGCCTTTTAACCCCGAAAAAAGTCGGGTTTTCTTGTCTAAATCAGTGATTTTTGAAACTATTTTTAGACTCACTTGTTCCCTCTCTCCCTCCTCTAAATTATTTAAATTAAGAGCACCTTTACCTCAACCAGTTTCTAGAAAGATAAAATCACTTCTAAATTTCTTTAAAAAATTAAAAAAATTCATACATATAGATTGGGAGGTGAAATATATACATATAAATTTTGGTTAAAAAATATTACAATTCTTGACCTGTGCAAGAAAACAATTTTATACGGTAACAAATTTTTATGTATATACTTCATCCCATAATATATATGTATGAATTTCTTCAGATTTTTTTAAAAATTAGTTGCATGTGATTTTATCTTTTCAGAAACTGACAAGAGGGTAAAGTGCTCCCAATTTAGATAATTTAGAAGATTAAATGAGTTTAAAAATAGTTTAAGAAAATAAGCCAACCTAATACTTTTGAGGGAGAAAACTGTATCTTTTCGCTTTAACCTCAGGGACCAACAGCCGCTACTAATGAAGGAGCCTAGAAAATTTTCTATTAAATAATTTTTTATCTATATATTATTAAAACCTCATCTATAATTTTTTTTTAAATTTGACCCTTTTGGCAGTGTCGCAAACGTCGGCGCCGCAGGAACACTTTGTGGCGCCGTGGTCAACAGCTCCGCAGACCTAACACGCTAGCAGGCATGCTGCCGTGGCTTGCTAACATGGCCAGGGTTACGGCGTTTGTGACACCCGGCGCCGTCAGTACCCCGGAATTACAACTCACTCTTATACGATGCATAGTCTGAATACCCAAGAAATCATCCAACATATCATACATATATGAATGTATGTATCCATCACCGTTGGATAGTCCGACACTAGGCCAACATATTATACGAACACCACATGTCGTATGCTATCACCATTGGTCAAGCCAGACAAAGATACAACATCGCAACCGAGCTAAATGCAATTCCGGAATCCTGTAAACACTTAGTATCGTTCTCAAGTTCGATAAACAAAATGATCTCGAAGGAGCCCAGCAATTGTACCCTCACTATAACATAGCACTAAGGCTAGTGGGTCGCTCGAAAGCTTGGTACAACCACCCACACCCTGCCTAGCCGACTAGCACATCATATCTAGCCGGTCACTCAACTGGAGATCATCCTGCATATCAAGCAGAAGAACAAACCCTAACTCTTTACAGCTGCCCCCATACGCTTCACATACACGCATGTTGTATGGGGTGTCATATCAAACACCTTGGATACCACAGCAAAACTCTAAGGGAGGAGCTACAAGATATATAGATCACATCCCATACACAGGCAGTTATTTAATTTACAAACAACATGACTGGAAGGTCGTTGAAAACAAAAGGTAAAGACATAACCAGCATAGAAAAAAGCTTAAACCAAGATGGCAGCCCTTTGTCATCTCTAAAAGGTACACATAACCTACATTTGACCGATACGAGCAAAAGATGTAACTAGACATCAACATCGACATTTTCAGCATCATAAAAATCACCTGCAAAAAATTAGAAATAAAATTATTTAAGTACTTTTATACTCGTAAGATGTTTTTTATGCTCATCCAAATTACTTTAAGCATGGCAATGGACAAGAATTAAGGAAATACTACACAAGTATTCATTATCAACATCTTAAAACATGGCATGATCATGAATTGATAAACCAATACCAATTTGCATTCATCAAAACCATTTCATTTCACATTGGCAAGTATATGAAATTAATCACTGTTTCATTTACATTCATCAGAACAAGTCAACCAAGACTCGTTTCAAGTTTCTGACTAAGTACATGGTTGGCTAACCATGAATTCTCAACGCCCTCGCGAACACTTCCACCGTGGGTGACAGGTAAAGCCACACAACACCGGCATCAACTGGATGACTGGGGTGCTTAGGTTCACCTCGCCCATCGATCCATCAGCAGAAGTAGTACCCTAGCTCTGAAATCTCACCTACATAGTAATTAGTCAAAATTAATGTCATGGACTACTAGTCATGATCCACATCCAATCCCTAATCATGCTAGTGAGATCATCATCACAACATTGACAAGAATTCACATGTAAACAAGCATGTCATCTCATTTACAACCATAACATGAAGTAATAAAGAATCTTAGAGCTTTGCAAAGCTTGCCTTTTCTAGTAACATCCCTGATCAAGCTGAGGATCAACTTTGCAATACTCGTCATTGCTCGGTTCCATCGACAAGAATACCAAAACGCCGAAAACGACGAAAAGACAAAATGCATCATCAATAGCAAAAAAATCAAAGATGATACTATGCATGAAATGATCCTAAGATTTAGAAAATTCAATTACGAAACTAATACAATTAGTTTCATTCAATTTGGATTTATAGAACTCAAGTTATGGCATTTTTAGGGTTTGAATTCAAATTTTAGGGTTTTGACAGAAATTCATTAATTTTGAAATATTTCACCATTGTATAATGGATGAATTTTATACCATTAAATTATACTAACTAAAAGATGAATTTGCAAAAAAGAATCAACTCATTTGGAGTTCATATGAATTTGCTATAAATTTTACAAGTTTTAATAGTTTTTAGCATTTTCTGTCTTTTTATCAGTAAAGCAGTTATTTTAAAGTTTCATTACCAGGTGAACTGTAACCACAACGGCTGACTAGTGGGGCCAAAAGTCAGCACGGGCTGGTCAAAGTTGACTAGCCCATTTGGCTTTTGGGTCCACTAGTCATACACTAAGCTACATTTATGTTCTTTTTATTTATTTTCTTCTCTTTATTGGATACTCCACCGGTCAGGGATTTATTTTTATTTTATTTTTTTATTTAATAGATCACTTAAAGTGGTGGGGCCTAGCTATCATAAACACACCTAACGGTTGACTATTTTAACTAACCCTAACCATCGGGCTCGCTTGTCGGCCACTTATTAACCTTACTGTTACAATGGTTAATGGTCTGACCGGTTGGGCTTACTAGCCGGTCAGGCCAGTCAATGGCTGAACGCCGGCAAAGCTGAGCATCCAGCACGGTGGTGATCAAGTGAACGAGCACTACACTGCACCATTTCGGGTGATTCTTGTGGCATTGAGATCCTAGCGATGCTGTCAATTCATTTGTATGCTCAGGAAGGTCAAGGAATTGTTGAAGCATCGTTTAGCAGCTCGCCCGCGAATGGCCAAGGTAGGGGAGGTTGGAGGTTCGCATTGCAGAGAGATAGAGAAGGGGAAAACAGGTTCATTAGGTTGAGGAGCTCACCCTGAGCACATTTGACTTCTTAGCCGTGGCTAGGTGGTTGGAGGAGACGATTTGGTGTTCATTGGTGAAGGTACAGTGGCATGGTTGCCGATAAGGAAGAAGAAGGGTGCTCCGCTTAGACGATTGGCGCAACAGGTTCCCTGGCTCTTCACGAGTGGGACGACTCCACTAGCACATCCTGGGATGGTCGGTGATGGTGAAATTCTCCCCCATCGACGGCAAGGTCATACGGGCCAGTGGAGATGGCGGCTTCTAGGGTATGCAGGGTCAGAGAGAGAGGTTAAAGGTAGAAAGGCCACAACCGAGAATCTATCGAGCGCTTGAGTTAGCTTGAAGGCTCGCCGAATGCGAAGAGCGACACGTGGACGATTTTGGCCTAAGCCGAGGAAGAAAGGAGCTGGTGGTGGAGGAATCCGGTGATTTGCTTGATGCGGAGCTCCAAGCTTTGGCGAGAAGAAATAGAGGGAAAGGAGGAAGCAAAGGAGACTAGAATTGGGCGGAGAGACGCATGAGAAGGGCAATTGCTCACCGGAGCTAAAGGCGAGCTTCCTGGTTTACCTCTTCCATCGGTTGCAACGGCTAACGGGAGAGAGGAAGGGGTATGTGGTATCACTGGAGAAGGACAGAGGGTTTGACGGCAATGAACAGCGTCGGCAGAAGAGTTGACAGGGGCAAGTTGTCGTCTCTGGCCTGCCCCTCACGAGCTCACTCCGATCAACGGTTCCTCAGGACGCGTGGAGGGTGATGGCCTGTGGCTGGGCCCCGCAGGTCAGTCATAGAGAGGAAGGAGCGCGCAGTAGCAGCTGATGCTGGGCTTCGGCCTAGTAGCGCATGAAGGAATGGGCCAAAACCGGCCCATTAGGTAAATAGGTTCCCTTTGTTTTATTTTTTGTTTTGATTAGGGTTTGGCTAAATGTGATTCAAGATACATTTTTAAAAAATAAGAAAAAATTTGCAGGGGATGATTAGGATATATTCATTCTTAGAAATAATTTCTTAGATTAAAATAAATTTATTAGACTGTTATTTAAATATAATGGTAAAAGTATCCAAACTCATGTTTGAACTGTAGGTAGCTTAAATATTTTTTAGATATTTTTGAGAATTTTATATTTGAGTTCAATGACATAATTAGCCCTGAGATACAAATTTTGGTGAAATTTTGACAAGAGGAACTTTACTCAATTAAGGTACTTCAATTTTATCCTTTTGAAAATATCTGAGAAAAACATTTATTAAAATATGCAATTCAATTCCAATCAACCTGAATTTTTCTGGAGAGGTTATCTGAGATAGTTAGAGCTTATAAAAATGATTGGGAGGAAGTTTTTGTGAGGTTGGTTTTATAATTTTGATTGGAGTGTTTTAGGTCAAAATTTGCAAGTTTCTATATGCTGAACAAAGAGTGGAGAAACAAAAACTTTATTTCATATAGACCTTCACTAATCATATGCACATGTATTTATAACATGGTCATTACAAGCGCCCGCATCTTCTTTCTTTCTCTCAACTCTCCCCTCCCTGTGCCTCCTCCATCCCACCCTGCGCCTAGCCGCGCCTGCTCTCTCCCCTTCATGGGCTCGACAGCATCAGCTCAGGCCTCCCCGCGCCCTCCGGTGCCAGCTCCGGTTCTCTCCGCATCTTGCCCGACCCCACCTCCCCTCTCCTGAAGGTATTGCTCACCGTCCTCTCGATTTTGATTTGCAATGTATCACTTGCTTGTAATTTGTTATATCAACATATTTCGTTATGAATAACTAAGTTGCCTAAAATTTACAAATATGATGGATCTCTCTCTCTCGGTCATGCCAAAGCAGGTGTGCCGTTGATGTGTTGGTGTGGTGACTCATGTAAGATGATCTTATTGGAGGCATATGGCACGTACCATCAGAGGTATTGGATGTATGCAAACTGAGAGTTTGATCTGCCAGTAGCCATTCGACGCTCTGGCAAATTCATACATAATCTAACAATCTTAATTATATTTTAAGTGGTACGAAAATTATATTTTGTCTCAGTCTATACTAACCCCATATTTTAGGAATTTTGATCCCTCCATTATGTGATTTTGAGGAGTGGATGGACACGAAGATGACAGAAAGTGACAAACTTTATATCACGCTCAACAGGTAGTGCGATGAGAATCTTAAGCAGCGTGGTAAGGAGCGGTAGGAGGAGCTTGAGGCGAAGCATCTATGACGGGAGGAATGTATGGCAAGTGCTAGGAATGCCGAGAAGAAAGCGAAGCATGAAGCCGAAAGGGAGAGGAAGCATGAGAGGGCAAGACGTGCCAAGGAAGTCAGCCCAAAGGCTGTTAGGAAGGGGAAGTGCCCATGTTGCACGCGCTAGAGGTTGGATACTATAACTTGATCATGTTCACAATCTTCATGATCATATCATTTATGTTTAATTAATTATCCTAGCACAATTTGTATAATTAGTGTAATGTGTGATGACTCAGTTCAATTAGTGATGAATCCTTTTAATTAGTGATTAATCATTTGAACTTGTCATTGATAGTGCATTTTCTCAGTGGTACAACGGACTCAAACAAGGATTGAGTCTATCCTTATTTTTGAGGAGAGGTGATTTCGACAAGATAATGCAAAGTTATGCGGATGCTAATATTTTATGATAGTACCATCTTACCGGCCTGAAATTATGATTAATTAGAATAAACACAAGAAATTAACATTAAATCAATATATAAAGAGCTTGTCCGAACCTTAGTGCATTTTGGATATTCTCACTCACAGCCACGGCTTCGATTAGTTTGTCAAATGATCATCCAGTTTTTCTACAATAGATAGCCGATGGTAGCTTTATCGTAGCAGACAGCCGACAGTTGTTTTTAGATAAGTCATAGCTGAACCAAACACTCCAGAATCGAGTGCACATGATGTAAGCGTAAGCTGAAATGCGTTTACTAAATTTTGATATACCCACCAGTGTCCATCGCATGTCCGGCACATCATTCATTTCAACCTATCATTTCTTTCCTTCGGTGTGCACATCAAATGACTAATTTTGAGCAAATGTCTCGCGGTAATGCATAGGGTATCATCTAGTATTACGACATAATCATTCAAAGCACGTGTCTTGCGTGGATTCATAACAGTCAAGCATATTTCTTATATACCTAGGACGTGTTTGTTTCCCATTTTTTGGCCCGTTATTAGATTACACCACAATCTGATTTCATAAATCGTGTTTGGTTGGCCCGGCCCGTAATCAACTACCACGTAAACGAATTCCGCCGCAGGACACGGCCCATTCCGCCCGCCTAACCCCGGAATCGCATCCCGTTACCTCCCCCTCGGCCCATTTCGCTCGTCTCTCTCCCGCAGTCCTCCGCATCTCTCCCCATGAGCCAGGCCGCCGCCACACACCACGCCACCGCAGCTCTGCCACCACCCTCCCTCTCGGTACCGCCTAGGGGCCAGGCGGCCGCTTCTCCCTCCCTCCCTCCCTCCTCCCTCCCCGTGCCGCATCCAGCGTCTGGAATGTCGCCGCCCCCCTCTGCAGCGCAGCTCCTCCCCTCCCCGCGCAGGGCCCGGGCCGTGCTAGTGCTGCTCCGGCTCACTGGAGCTTGGAAGGTCGCTGCCAGCCCGCCACCACCGCAGTCCGCTACCTCCCTTCCCGCACCGACAGCCGTTGCTTCCTCCCTCCCTCCCTCCCTCCCTGGCCCCTGCGGATCCCGTTAGTGTGAGTGCCGTGCCCCTTTTCCCTTGTTCATGCGTTGTTCGTTTATGCGGCTAATCTGTTCGATTCAATCCGTGGTTAGCTATGGTGAATCTGGTACAGCCTCCTGCTTAGCATTAGTGATGAAGTGATGCGTTAATGTAGCTATGATGAGGATTCACCCAACGAGATTTCTTGAAAGAACATTTTTAAACATGTGCTTTAGCTGTTGTATGAAGCAGGGTTAAGTTATTTGCAGTTTGTTTGTAGTTAGTGCTCAGGGCACTACATGCCTACAGTCTATATGGTTGTGCAATGATTTATCTTCATTTGTTGACCTATTATTGGTCAGTGTAATACATGCAGTCGATATGATTGCATGGTGATTTATTCCAGCACTGGAGTTCCTTTCAAATAGTGCACTGTACCACTATACCATGCATGATGTGTTCTGCGTAGGACATTTGGCATTTTTTAGTTGTTGTCAGAACAACAGGAGGAAACTTAAGTAGACATTGGTCACTATCTCTTTTTACAAATGTTTCTTATATTTTTACAAACGTTCTTATATTTTTGTGTTTCATTTTCAATGTCAGCAATATGGCTCGTCTTCCTTTAAGCACGAGATCTCGACGAAGGAATTTAGCATTTAGGAATCTCATGACTACTATCATGCTTATGTACTACTATGTATGGTTATTGTTTGCATTAGCTTATAGAAGAAAGTGTTGGAAAATCGAAAGGAGGATTAAAATTACAGAGCTAAGAGGTGAGCACTTGTTCCAACTAATTAGTGAGAGTGACATAACTTGTAAAAGTGATCTTCGTATGGATAGGAGAACATTTCACATATTGTGTGAGATGGTGAGAGATGTTAGTGGTCTAGAGGGCACACGAAACACATCACTAGAGGAGATAGTGGCTTCATTTGTCTACACATTAGCTCACCATTTAAAGAATAGGACAGTGGGAAAGTTTTTTTACCGGAGCAGTGAGACAACCAGTAGAAATTTCAACAAATGCCTTCTAGCTGTTCTGAAGCTGCATCATTTGCTGCTTAAGAAACCGAAACCTATACCTGAAGATTGCACAGATGATAAATGGAAGTATTTTAAGGTAAATAACTCTTAGTAAAGAATATCTTATTTTACTAGTAAACTGGTAGCTGTAGAAGATAATAATAGTTGCTTATGGTTGTTTATATTGTAGAATTGTTTGGGTGCGTTAGACGGTACACACGTAAGGGTAACCGTCCCAACTAACCTGAAAGGAAGATATAGATCAAGAAAAGCAGAGATATCGACAAATGTGTTAGGTGTATGTGCACCTGACATGTAGTTCATCTACATACTACCTGGCTGGGAGGGTTCATCACATGATGGTCGTGTCCTTAGGGATGCCATCTCAAGGCCGGATGGGTTGCATGTCCCTGAAGGCCAGTATTACCTTGTTGATGATGGCTACACAAATGCAAGAGGATTTTTAGCTCCATACAGAGGTCAAAGGTATCACTTAGGTGGTTGGACTGCACAAAACCCGCCGCACAGTGCAGAAGAGTATTTTAACATGCGGCATGCTAAAGCCCGGAATATTGTAGAAAAGTGCTTTGGAAGACTCAAGAGTCGGTGGGCGATTTTGAGGTCACCATCATTCTTTCCTATCAAGACCCAATGCCGATTATAATGGCATGTGCCCTCTTGCACAATCTGATTATGCAAAAATATGCCTAATGACCCATTTGAGGAAGAAGTAATGGAAGAAACAACATGGGAACACATCGAGGGAGAATTAGGTGAACCTGAGTTCATACATCAATCTCAACGTCTAATGAGTGGACAAGTTTTCGTGATGTTCTTGCTCAAGGGATGTATAATAGCTATAGGGCTACTAGGTCTCATTGAGGTTTGTTTTTTAATTGGTGCTCACTTTTTTGTTTTCTATCACTTTTTTAATTGATGCTTTAATTGTTAACTTTTGTAGACATGGATAGCTCAAGCGTGGTGCGTGGAAGGGGAAAGAATAAAAGAAAGTGGACTGCGGTTGAAGACGATGAACTTATTAAAGCATTGTACGAGCTGTCTTTAGATCCAAGGTGGAAAGGAGAAGGGGGCTTTAAGAATGAATACTCGGCGGTACTAGAGAAACTTCTTGCAGAAAGGTGTCTAGGTTCTGGTATTACTGCCATTCCACACATTGAGTCTAGAGTGAGACACTTTAGGACCAAATATGGTGCACTTGAGGTCATGCTATCTAGAAGTGGTTTCTCCTAGGATGAAAACAAGAAAATGATTCAATGTGAGAAGCAGCAATATGAAGCACATTGTAAGGTAAATCACTTCATCTATGTTAATCTTGTTGATCAGATTGCAATTGTAATCTTATCTATGTTAATCTTGTAGGGTCACAATAAGGCTAAGGGCTTATATGGTGTACCCTTTCCTTACTTTGAAAGATTGGCTGCCATTTATAGCAAGGATATAGCAAATGGGGATGGCGCTGAAGGTTTTGGTGAAGCTATTACAAATTTGGAGAATGAAATTATAGTCGAAGGTGAGGAAAATGAGGAAGAGGATAGGGTGTCAAGAGAGATACCTAGACGGTCCGTGGATAGCCACTCCACGAGTGCAACCACTAGCTCTAAGAGGCAAAAGAAGGATACTATGCCTAGGGGGGAGACAGGACCAAGTGACCCTTTTCTAGTCATGCTCGGAGATGTCAACAGTCAGCTCAATGTTGTGACACATCATATCGGCGCAATGGCAACAGCAATGGAGCGTGAAGCTATTCTCCAGGAGAAGGTGATGCAAGAAGAGCCTCAGCAAAATTTAAAGAGAAGGCCATTAATGAGTTAGTTAGGCTTGGCTTTACTGGAAGTGAGATTGTCAACGCCGCTACCATATTTGCCAAAACTTCGGAGCAAATGCATATGATGCTTGCTCTTCCGGAGACTTTGAGGAGGGAGTATGTTGTGAAGATGCTCAACGGTAAGTCCTTTTTTCATATATATTATGTCCACATAGTTAGTTGTAGACTTTTAGCTGGTATATGTATTTGTACTTGCAGTCCAGTGGATCTTGTGTTAGTTCCTTGTATATATGTCCTGTCGGTCGTACCAAATATGCATGAATAATGTTAATAGTAGTTCAGTTCTGGAGTAATTTATTCTGCTGTTGTTGGTTTGAGCCATCATACTTATACAAAATCCTTATACAAAATAATTTATTCTGTTGCTACTGTTCTGGAATAATACTTATGCTGCTGCTGTTCTGGAGTAATTTATTCTGCTGTTGTTGGAGTAATTTATTCTGTTGTTGGTTTGTTCCCCTTTACATCTGTTCCGAGCTAATAATACTTAGTATGGGTCATAATCTGTCACTTGGAACATCGATACACAAATCTTGCAGTTGTCTTCACTCTTCACTAGAACACTCTTGTAAAGAATGAAATCAAGCATGCTCTAGTACTAAATAACCAGACCACTGATACCATGTCTACTTGTGCATCACTGATCTTTCATCTTTCTAGATCATGTTGACACTCCTAATTCTAAATACATTTGGCATGCCAAAAATGGTGTCTGAATAATCCATGAAGAGATATGTGAATGAAAAATCAGTTACTTTGTGACAAGGGTGGATTGGTGAATGGGTGGGTGGACTGTTGGAGTTAGAATATATATTACACCATGAGCTGCTGACATTTTGTTAAGGAGGCTCCTTTGTCACAGCTTTTGCATGAGTTATAGTCATCTGTACTAGTTTAAGTCTGTAATGACTTCATACAAACCTTTGATCGGTTCTATTTATAAGTTGAATAGTTTTTGCCATTCCTAAGGTTTCACAAGGTTTTTATTTCTTTCTTCTTTTCATGCTTTGCTAGATGAAGCAAATAGAAGATAAGGAGCTGCTACTTCGATCTGCTACAGTCCAATCTGTTGTTGAAGAAATGCTTCATTAGATTGTAACAACTCAAGTTAGGGTTCTATTTTCTTGGCTAACAATACTGGAATACTGAACATCATCAGAAGTAGAGCTATCATCAACTAGACATGAATCTTTTATTTTCTTAACAGCAGACATGAATCTTTTATTTGCTTTGTTAATGGTTTCTTCTCCAAATCCATCCTTACGACTTTCTTTGCATGTCTCCATGCTGACACTTCTTGACTTGAGCATGATTATGCATAGTTGTGGATCGTGCAATGTGTAGGCTTAATGAACACACAATCTGATTTGCCACATGCTCTTCTGTTGTTGATTATATTCCATGTCTAAGAGATCCCAGGATTTCCTGATACAATATTAATTTCAGACTCAGTTTGTTAATTTCTTTGGATGTTTGGTTCAGATTTTGTATCTAGCTAGTGCTGCTGCCTCTTGATCGTGTTCATACGCAATGAGCTGCTGAGCTGATCTGCAAATGTGTTTGTATCATTGTATATCTGCAATAAGGTGTTTGTATCGGTGTTAGCTCTCAAGCGCATGCATGACTTGTAGCTTGTTTTTGCAATAAGCAGTTCGTATGAGCAGGACTGCTCCTTTTGCTAAAACAATATAAGCAGCACGTAATCTGATTACACTGCATAACCAAACACTGTAAAGTAATCTGATACCATTACTGAGTTGAACCAAACACTGTAAAGTAATCTGATACCATTACTGAGTTGAACCAAACAAATTATAGAATTATCTCATTACACCCTATTCCCACCGTAATCCCATTCCAATACCCATTACGTTACCACCGTGCGAACCAAACGCTTCCCTAGATGTTTGGTTTGTGTAAGATTGTATCTCATGCAACATAGTACAATTTTGTTCTCCCTTGTCCATCTCTACTCGAATTCATTATTTTAAAAAAAATCCAGACTCTAATTCACCCAATATCTGACGCGGCACAATTTTAGATACAAGTGAGGTGAACTATTAATTGTACATGCCGTTATGTTTTATTTCCTAGCATATTTTAAGCTACTATGGACATTTTCTCCTTCTACAATGAAATTGTTTTCCTGTATATTCTAAACTGTAATCGGTCTTGTTTCAGCCAACCAGAAAACTGTTCACGTAACAAAAGCAGATACATACAATGCCACCATGTTTTCATCGATACTACAGCATTCGTATCTCTTATGTACTGAACAGACGTTGAATGTGAGAGAAATTAACTAATAACATTTTTTAAGAGATATGAAGGTAGCGGCTAAGATAAAAAAAAACTTAGCATCATGTATAGCTAAGCTTAGCACCAATGTTAAACTAAATGACTTACTTTAAAAAAGTATTATCATTTTTTTAAAATCTTCAGCATCTATAGGTAGTGCTAACGTTCGAGAGGTAAACGAAAAGTGAAAACTGATGTATTTATCTTAGCATCTAGGGACGGAGATGGTCTAAGCCAGTATTGCTCCCGCTCTAGCCTAATGTAGTAGCCTAGTAGGTGACATTTCTGCCCCCAACTGTTCGTTTGCAAATCAGTTACAGTCAAGCTGATAGATAATTTAAATCCCAGGAAAGAACGAATTTTTTTTAATAGGTAGATAAATACGAATAAATTATTAGAACATGGATGATGTTACACTGAAGCGCCAGCAACACACAAGTGCATGCCGACTGATCATATTTGTACATACAAATCAAGCCCAAAAAAATAAAATGCAATACGGCCCAACACAAAAGGCTCATGGATCTCCAGAACGGAAAATCCAGGCCCATGAAGTAAAAGGAACAGAACACAAAAGAAAGAGATCAAAAGACGCATTATTACGACACAACACATGGATCAAAGTAAGTAACCTGCTAAGCACACCCAGCAACTCACCCACGCCACAGCCCAACGGCGGGCGCAGAGGCAGTCGATACGGCACCGACGCACGCGCACGTGATTGAGCCAATTCATCAGTAGTAGTAAGAAGACGACGAGCCGCCGAGCTGGAAACCGTCCGCGCCAGCGTCGTCGACGGCCGGCATCGGCGAGAAGAGCGGGCTGTGCACGTACCCCTCCTCGAAGTACACCCCGTGCCCGCCGCCGGCCGGCGTCGAGGAGTACGCGCCGAACTCGGACGCGTCGCACCACCCGCCGGCGCCGCCGCCTGCATTGGCGCCATTTCCGCCGCTTACTCCGTACATGGAGTAGTCCATGTCGCCGGCGGCGTCGCCGCCGCCCATCATGGGCAGGTCGTCGGGCATGGCGATATCGTCCGTCAGCGACGACATGTCAGGGGTGGCGCCGTACATGTACTCGCTGCCGACGTCGTGGGCGCCGCCGCCACCGGCCGCAGGCTGATGTGTCGGCAGGGCGGAGACGGGGGTCGGCGTAGAATGGCTGGAGCAGCTGCACGGAGTTGTCGCCGGAGGTGAGGTCGGGGGAGAGGTAGGGGGTGATGGAGGAGCCCGGGGCAGGTCGGGGTAGGCGAAGTTTGTGCGGGCGCGGGGCGCCGCGGAGGGAACGCGCTGCGCGGTCGTAGGCAACGGCGGCCTCCTCCGCGGTGTCGAAGGTGCCGAGCCAGTGCCGGTCCTTGGTCGCCGGGTCACGGATCTCCGCCGCGTATCGGCCCCACGGCCGCCGCCGCACCCCGAGGTACCGCGTCGGGTTGGAGTCCGGCTGCTGCTGCGCCGCCTGCTGCCGGCGCTTGGACGATGACTTCTTGTCCGACGACGACGACGACGAAGACAAGGACGAGGAGAAGAAGTACGATGAGAAGTTCATCCTGCTAATCAGTTCAGAACTAGAGCTACCTAGAGAGAATGTGTATCTGTCCGAGATCGATGTGTTGATCGTTGACAAGTTGAGGAAAGAGATCGGAGGTCCAAGGTGGTTGAATTGATGGTTGGATGTACGCTGCATGGGGCGGTGTTGCATGGGAGTATATATAAGCGCGGGAAAGCGAAAAAGGGAATAGTTTAGTGGGGTGGAGATTGGCCACGACAAGCTAAGAGGATTGATATATATATTAACAAGGTGATCCGTCGTTATATGCTGCTGCTAGCTCCTCCTTTTTGTTAATTAATCTATCTTAAGAAATAATAATTAGTTGGAATATATATGTGGGTACACATATCATGCAAGTATTAGGGCGGTGAGGTGAACTACCTAGTGATCATAGGCAAGGCAAAAGGTCGCTTTGGGTTTGATTCTCTCTGGGGACGACCAAAGGTGGTCAACCAATGATTTGGACTGGTGGATACAAGTCGGGTACATGATTGTATAGACGCAGCAAGTTAAATCTTGAGAAAAATATTATGGGCCAGTCTGCTGTTATTGATCTCTGTTATGCAAAAACTTATTTATAAACTGTTGTGAAAAAATAACCGTGTAAATTATGTTTGGCGTACCAGATTACATCTATCTAACTCGCAAAGTTCATCAAAATAAAAACACTGCACTTAGCACGTGACTTGATATTTCTATTCCGTTTTTAGACCGGACAAGATTCTACCTATTATAACAAAAATCAGATAGCCAAACGCAAAAATATGTAATACATACTCCAATTAGAACACGGTTTTGACATCAACACATACTCCAATTAAAACACGGCTTTGACATTGCTTTGTCTAACGATTTAGACAACTATTAACATTATAATGATGTGGAAGTACTTCATGACAAAACTGATAATATAATTTCTGAATAACATATACGTTTTTGTATATTAGTGCTCGAAGTAAGTTTCTAATTAAGTGTTGAATGTACGCATTCTAAAGCTATATACATATTCGACGGAGGGAGTACCTCGGGGCCTAACTACTTGGACCACCAACGCACATGACGAGGTCAATACATACCTATCTTTATTTTCCTATACGTGCGGTGATAAATGTAACAGACGGAATAGTATATATGAAATCCTCCGATTAGAATAACTAAACAAGTATCGTTTTGGCTTTTGGCCATGGCACGGTAAAAAAAATTCAAGCTTTATTACACTATATTTGTAAAGCCAAACAAAAGTAACGTTCGATTTTGTACGATTGATCCAAATATTTTCATAAGAATATTGTTGGTCGAAAGATGAAAACGCTGGACACTTGGTAGCTAGGTAGCTATGTCATGGACACTTTCACTAGCTAGCTAGCTGATATGCCCCTGACGGTCGGGTACGTCGTGCATGTGGCCCATGGCATAGGCAGTGCCACGACGTCCGTCCCCAGGCGCCACCACAATGCAACGCGCTACACCGACCAGACACACCACGCATGCATGCATGCAGCTCTAGCTTTTCTCTGAGCGCGTGCATGCAGCACCATGACGTACGTACGTAACGTCGCCAATTAAGCATGCATCGACGATCTCCTGGCCGGCCGGTTGATCTGATCCGTCCGTCCATCGATCACCCTAGCTCGATCTCCTCCTGGCCTGTCCAACCAAGGTGAAGGTCGACCTGTCGGTCACCCCACAGGATCTTCGGTACACGATCCATGTCCAAGCGAAGCCTCTCTCCAGTTTGACCAACATCAGATGCCAGCATCTGACCATCTAGCTAGAGTACTTGTATGTTCATCCTGTCAACGATCTGGTGTTACAGAACGTCGTATATACGTTCTGAAAACCGGCCCGGGGTCAGGACTTGTTTTTCTTCTTTGGGTCCAAGTCCAACAACTGCAACTGGCACAATTAATTCCGGTTACATGGTGCATGATTTTCTGTTGGAGATCGATATCGTTTTTCGGTATATTGAAGCTTTTAATTTCTAGTTTGCATCTGCCGCTGCTACATTATCAACCGCCATGCATGCTGATGCCGGCCAGTGGCTTATCGATCGATCGGTCGAGCTTGTGCCTGTGGGCGCCTGTACTGGGGTACAATGCCATGTAGCTTTGTCACTGACAGTGATCGATCTTGCTTCTGTTTCTTCGTCTTGTCTCTCTATGTGTAGATTGGCCGTGATTTTATTTCTATTTCTTTTTCTTTCCGACGAATGCAACTGCCATAACTGTTCTGAGATCTTCTGGCGATTAATATGTCAGTCATTATCAGCAAAAGATAATAGTATATAAAGTTGGTGCTCGATCTTCATTTTTTTCCCGGGTATAAATATGATTGAGCTGAAATCAAAAGGGACTTTGTTCCCATTTAATTTCTTATTAAATTGCACCCACTAATAAATTCAAATTAGTCAAATCACTCCGTTCTTCAGTTCAGTTTCTTTGACTGATTAATCAAGCTTCCCTTTGGGACTACAGTATTTATTTCGTGCTTCAGCCACCAGGGGCACCATAACGTGGGACGTCGTACGCACAACGAGCTCCAGACCGACCAAGCCGTGGTCCTCCATATACTAATCCTGACCAGCCTTGCAACTTGGCAGTCATGTGGTCAAATGTCAGCGAGTGGTGCTGCTTCTTACACTGTCGCTGCTACAACTACTTAATTACAACTACTTTCGGATCAATGATCTCCATATAATTAACAATTTAATGTTGTGGTAGTACATTTTGGGACCATATCTTGTACTAGGACTGCTTATCTGAGCTATCTGCTCATATATTGACCGCCCTCGAAAACTGCGCGATGCATTGGGATTGTTGGTTTTAATTCTCCTATTATAAGTAGGGTTATTTTTAGCCCAGTGAAAAAAATCCACTTAACTCTTGTGAAGTATAGCAATCAACTATATTTGACTTCCTGAACTTCTATGTAGTTCATTTAACCCTCTGATCTTGGAATATTAGTCCACTTGAACCAATTAGGCCAATTTCAGGAATTCTTTTGCTACAATGTTGGCGATGCACTGGATATTTACCACCGTAGCTGCCTCGTCGTACCTTCTTTCGCTACCTTTTCTCTACCTCGCTTTTTTCTGGACCTCTCTCCACTCTCTCTTTCTTTTAAAAGCGCAACTATGCCTTCTATGTAGATTTTAATGATTTAATAATAAATCATTAAAGGATTAATATATGTATCAAGTGAATAAACAAATTTTAGTCCCATGTGTGAAGTCCAACCAGCTTTGACCATCCCTAAAACGTTGAAAAAGGAAATGATGAGAAAATCGTGAAGAGTAAATCTCATTTCTCAGTTTTAGTGATTTGAAAATTGCAACGAGTATAGAAAAAACTGTACTATGAAAAAGGAGTGATAAAAGGTTAGAAATTAGGCTAAGTGCTCCAAGTTATCAATTAAATCTTCGTCTCGAATTCATCTCCACAGAAAACCCTAGCCTTTACTCTGTCTGTAACCCAGAGTATCCAAACTTTGGCCCGGAGTCTTCGGAATCTTGTTTAGGATTTATGCTGAGTGTTCACCTAGAGACGTTGAGACTCCGAGTATGGAGAGCTGTGCTGTAAGGCTCCTGAATTATGCAGGTTTGTTCCTAGAGACTCCGGAATTTTCTTTGTCTAGCTCCCGAAGTGTCCGTCACTTTTGCTAGATATTTTGGACAATAACTTTTCTAAAGTAACTAAGGGTGCGTTTGGTTGGAGGGCGAGGGGGGATGCGATGAACCCATCCAATTTTTTGTGGTTGGGATGATCCAATTTCTTGTTTGGTTCAATGGTTGGGGTGGATCAAAATCTTGTTTGGCAAAAACTGGATGGCAAAAATTGGATGAGTCACTGACATGTGGGACCTACATGTCAGTGACTCACTCCTGCCCTTTCTCTCCCTTCTCCCTAATCCCATCTCTCTCCCATCCTCTGTGTACGACCAACGGCGGAGCGAGCTACGGCGTGGGGCGGCGGGCTCGGCTGGGGACAGCGGAGCGAGGCCGGGCGGAGCTCGGGCGGAGCTCAGGCCGGCGGCGGAGCTCGGCCGGGGGCATCGGAGCGAGGCCGGGGCGGAGCTCGCTCGGGAGGGCGGCGGAGGGCGCGCGGGAGGGCGGCGGAGCTTGCGCGGCGGCCGGCGGGGCGGAGGTCGCGCGGGAGGGCGGCGGAGGTCGTGCGGGAGGGCCGGCGGGGGGCGGCGGAGCTCGCGCGGCGGCCGAGGTCGTGCGGGAGGCGGCGGAGGTCGCACGGGAGGGGCCGGCGGGGGCGGCGGAGCTCGGGAGGGCGGCGGAGGTCGTGCGGGAGGGCCGGCGGGGGGTGGCGGAGCTCGCGCGGCGGCCGAGGTCATGCAGGAGGGCAGCGGAGGTCGCACGGGAGGGCCGGCGGGGGGCGGTGGAGCTCGCACGGGAGGGCCGGCGGGGGATCCGGGCAAGATTAGGAAAAATAAAACGTGATTAGAAAAATAAAGCTGCAATTAACAACGTTAAACATGATTAAAAAAATTTAGGCTGAGCCCATGCGCCAGATTTTGCCGGCTCACTTCATCCAGCATCTTGAGGGAATATTCCCCCGGGGATGACCCCTATCCATCCAACCAAACACCCCAAGCTGCCTCAAAAAACTGGATGGATCCACCCCATCCCACCAAATCCCTCCAACCAAACGCTACCTAAGTGTTTCTCCGGGCTCTGTTTGTTTGGCTCTTAGAGTGTCCGGATTTGTTCCAGGAAAACTCATGTCTCGTTCCCAGCGTCTGTCCTTTGTGCCAAATACTTCAAACAAAGACTTATTTGGAGTAACTGAGTGTTTCTCTAGAGTCCATTCCTATGTGTTTGGAGTCTCCAGATTCGTTTCCAGATACTCCATGTCACTTTCTTCCAGACAGTCTGACCTTTCCTCTTGGTGGGAATATAACAGTTAAATTTGAATCTCGGATACTCTGGGTCTAGACCCAGATACTCCGGGTGTGTGTTTTCTGCAGCCAACGGCTAGTTTTTTATAATAGGCTATTTATACCCTTACTCACCATCCAAGCACACCTCTTTGCCATTTTAGTTTCTGCACTCAAGAGAGCTTCTCCCACCTCCCTCAAGCCAAATCCATTGTTCTTGTGAGGAAGAACAAGAGAGAGTGAAAGATTGAGATTGATTGAGCACTAGAGCATAGACTAGAGCATCGAATTCATCTCCAAGCCTTAATCGCCACTATTACTCTTGCAAATTTTGAGTCTTCTAGACAGCTAGGAGTCCTTGAGAACTCTCAGGCAAATTGTGGTGAGGATCAAGAAGTTTGTGAAGATCTAGATCCACCTCCCTCAAGGAAAGGATCACCAAGAAGGAATGGAAGATTCGCTCTGTGCACCTTCTCGAGGAAAAGGCTTGAAAGAGAGTTGACTTCAGTCTTTGTGACTAAGTCCCTCAACAAAGACATAGGATTCTCGCAAAGATCTGAACATCGGCATCAAAATCTTCGTGTCCCTTCAGTTTCATGTTTCTCAATTTACTTTCAACAAATTTCCTGTTGTTGTTGTTGCTTGTGGTTCTAGTATTTAGGGGTGCTCATATAGTTCTTGCACTAGATAACCTTTTATTCTGCTAAATTACAAGAATTGACATAAATAGATTAAAATTTGTTAGTAGCCTATTCATCCCTCGTCTGTAGGGTTACATCTTGATTTTTTAATTGATATTAGAGTTTGGTCTCTCTTTGGGCCTTCACTGCCTAGAGAGAATAAGATGTCGAGCGATGAGCCAGAAGTTGATACTAAGGCTAGTGGAAATGCTGGCGTGGCAGGTAGTCTTAGTAGCAACCCATTTGGTGCCACACCACCGCCCTCTAGCTATAATCACAATCATTCTGATGTGAGTAGTTCATCTGGTAGAGCACCATACTTTGATGGATCACATTATGCATCTTGGAAGCACAAATGAAAATGTATTTGATTTATATTATCCCTTCCATTTGGCGTATAGTGCAAACTGGCTTTACTGTGGTCGATGAGGAGAATCCAACACCCAAAGAGGATCGACTCATCCATGCCAATGCTCAAGCCATCAATGCACTATTTCTCACATTGAGTGGAGAAGAGTTCAACCGGGTGTGCACACTTGAGAGTGCCAAGTCAATTTGAACCACTCTAAGGAAAATCCATGAAGAAACTTCATCTGTCTGAGAGTTAGGACTCAAGTTTGTTGAAGGGCAAGCTTAATCATTTTATCATGGGCGACAATGAGTCCAACTAACATGTACACTCATCTCAATAATCTCGTCAATGAGATCAAAAGTCTTGGAAGTAAGGAGATGGCTGACAACTATATGGTCAAGAAGATGCTACATTCCATTGTTCCCAAGAATCGCACCTTGGTCACCCTCATCCGAGAGGACAACTTCAACGATCTCACTCCTCATGATGTTTTCGGGAGGATTCTTGCACATGACTTGATGGATGAAGGAGTTCAAGAAATTTGTTGCAATCAACAAGTTAAGCTCAAAGAAGACAAACATTGCTTTGAAGGCCAAACAAATTGTTGAGGAAAACTCAAGTGAAGAGGATGAAGACGCTTAAGCAGATGAAGTCCAACAAGGCTTGGAAGAAATTGCCTTTATAGTGAGAAGATTCAACAAGCTCCTCAAGAAGAGAGGTTTCGACAAGAATGGTGGAAAGGACAAGCTCCTTGGCAAGTTAACAATAAGATTTTCCAAGAGGACTTGCTATGAATGTGGCGAATCCAACAACTGCATTGCTGAATGTCCAAACAAGAAGACGGACAAGAGAGAAGACAAGGAGAAAGTGCACAAGGAGTACCACAAGAAGGCAAGTTCCACAAGAGGGATTACAAGGCTCAAGCGCACATAGGTGAAGAGTGGAACTCTGATGACACTGATTTTGACTCCAATGATGATGATGACGGAGTCACCGGTCTTGACATGGCATCTTGGCCACATCACAAGACTCTCTTCCATTTACTAAGCAATGATGAGTCATCTATTGCCTCATGACAAAAGGTTCAAAGGTATCATCTCCTATCAAGACCGCTAATCTCAACCTTGACTTTGGTAGTGATCTAGATAATGATAGTGAATATGATTTGCTAGACGTGATCTCTTAGGTGATATAAAAAATCTTGATATGCCTAGGATTATTGATCTCATGACCACTATATAAAAACAAGAGGTCACTCTAGAGAAAGAAGAAGACATGCTAATCCTTGAAAAGGAGAAAAATGTTGATCTAGAGAATGCCCTCACTAAGGAGAGAGAGAGAGAGAGAGAGAGAGAGAGAGAGAGAGAGAGAGAAATGAGGCCTTGGTCAAGTCGATCAAGGGCTATAAAGCTACTAATGCTAAACTTGAGAAAGCTCATGGGACTATTAAGGGAGACTAAACAAATGGTTTCTTAATTTTAAGGTGCTCTATGAGGATCTCCAAATCCCATGAGAATCTCAAAAAAACCTCCCTCGTTAGTGAGTTGCCTAGTGCATCTATAGTGGATGAAAACTTCCCATGCTCAACAACTTCTTAATTTTGATGAAGCATCTTTGGTAAGTGAAAATTCAAGATGAAAGGTCAACTCAAGCTTGGTTTGATCAAATGCTAGAATAGTAGTAAGGCCCTCAAAGAACTATTGAGCCACCAAATCGAGAACTTCAACCATGAGGGACTTGGTTTCACCTCCAAATTCCATGAGATGATAGGGCTTAGCTACCTCATAATTATCCAAAGACCAAGTTCAATCATGCCAAGGGTAAGTATGCGGAGACATCAACCTTTGATGGGCATGAGACAAGGAAACAGTTGACTAAGACAATTGGTGATGGTTGTGTGTTTGATGCATCCTACATGCTTAGGATAGGCAAGGATGGAAGTGTTCACGCCGAATATGTTGGCCCTAGAAATAGTGGCTTAAAAATAGCACAATTTTGGGTGCTCAAGTCTCTTTGTCACTAACATGAAAGAACCCATGAAAAGATGGGTACCTAAATCCCAAACTTAAACATGTTTTGTAGGACTACTCCTCCAGTGGTAAGAGTTGGGTAATTGATAGTAGATGCACTAATCATATGACCGGAGAATAGAGTATGTTCTAACAATTTATAAGTGAAGAGTCATCACATGAAAATATTGTATTCGGTGACAATGCTAAAGGCAAGGGATGGTTCTTCCTTAGTATTCAAATGTCATATGAAAGAAAAACTTTATCATGTAGATTTTTCATCGAAGAAAACTTGCCTTGAGACTTGTTTGATGGCTAAGTCTAGCATGGGGTGGCTATGACATCACAAACTACCCCATGTTGCAATGAGGAATTTGAGCAAGCTTCTAAAGGGCGAGCATGTCTTGGGACTAATGGGTGTTACTTTTGAGAATAATAGAATTTCTAGTGCTTCCCAAGCCAGGAGGCAAGTTGTAGCACTTTATCCTACCAAAAACATAATGATGACGATGAGACCTTTGGAGCTACTACACATGGATTCCTTTGGTCCTGTCTCCTACATTAGTCTTTGAGGTGACAAGTATGACTTGGTAATTGTTGATTATTATTCATGTTACACTTGGGTGTTCCTTTTTAGTGACAAAAGTGACACGAAAAGGAAGTTCAAGAAGTTTGCCAAGCATGCAAAAAATGAGTTCAAGCACAAGATCAAGAACATCCAAAGCATCAACAGAACCGAGTTCAAGCACACACAAATTGAAGAGTACTTGAATAAAGAGGGGATCAAGCATGAGTTCTCATTATCATACACCCTCACCAAAATGGTGTAGCATAGTGGAAGAACCGAACGCTCATAGATATGGCAGGACTGATATTTGATGAGTACAAGTACCTCTGATCATTTTTGGGCAATAGCCATCAACACCGCTTACCATGCAACAAATGGATTGTATCTCCACCGCCTCTTGAAAAAGACCCCCTATGAGATATTAATTAAGGACGAGCCTAACATCTCTTACTTTTGGGTCTTCGGTGGTAGATGCTTCATCTTGAACAAGAAGAATAAGTTATCTAAATTTGCTTGTAGATGTGATGAATGTTTCTTGCTTGGATATGGATCAAATTCGCACACATAATGAGTATTCAACAAGGCCATCAGTGTTGTCAAAGAATCATGTGATGTCCACTTTGATTGGACTAATGGCTCCCAATTGGAGCACGTTGATCCACATGATGTATGTGATGAGGATCCTTATCAAGAAATTAAGAACATGTCCTTAGGAGAGATCAAACGAACAGAGAGTTTGGAGAGTCAACCAACGACGCCATCAAGTTGAGCCTCCAACTCCATGCAAGACTCAAGTGTGAGCATGGAACAACAACAAGAAGAGGAAGGGTGAACTCAACAGGTTCCACTACATACTCGAGCGATGAGTTCAACATGACCATTCTGTTGAAAACATACTTGGTGACACGAATAGGAGAGTAGCCACTCGATCTCGGGTTGCCAATTTGTGTGAACATTACTTGTTTGTCTCTTGTTTGGAACTCATTAAGGTGGAAGAAGCATTTGATGATCCTGATTGGGTGAACGCTATGCATGAAGAGCTCAACAACTTCACCCGGAACAAGGTTTGGTCGTTGGTGGAAAGACCGGATTAAATCATCATAGAGACCAAGTAGATCTTTCGAAATAAGCAAGATGAAGATGGTCAAGTCATCCGTAACAAGGCATGGTTAGTTGTGCAAGGTTTTACCCAAAGTGAAAGTTTGCATTTTGGTGAAACCTATGCCCCCGCTGCTCGTCTTGAGGCTATTCACATATTTCTTGCATTAGCCACTCATCATGATTTCAAGTATATCAAATGGATGTCAAGAGTGCATTTTTGAATGTTCCAATTTTTGGACTAGTATATGTAGCTCAACCTCTCAATTCCCCAATCATGTCTATAAACTCAATAAGATAATATATGGGCTCAAGCATCCCCACGAGCGTGGTACAATGCCTTAGGGATTTTCTAGTCAAGAAAAGTTGAAGTTGGGAAGGTGGATACCACTCTTTTCACGAAGAAGGTTGGTAGTGAATTGTTCGTGTGCCAAATGTATGTTGATGATATAATTTTTGGGTCTATTAACAAATTATTTAGTCAAGAGTTAGGAAAGATGATGACAACGAAGTTCGAGATATCAATGATGGGAGAGTTGCAATTCTTTATCCGATTTCAAATCAAGCAACTCAAGGCAGGGACATTCGTATGTCAAACCAAGTACGTGAAGGATGCTCAAGAAGTTTGACATGGTGAAGGTCAAGCCCATCCACACTCCCATGCAAACAAATGGCCACCTTGCCCTCTATGATGATGGTAAAGTCGTTGATCAAAAGGTATACCACTCCATGATTAGCTCCTCGCTTTATCTTTGTGCATTTAGACTCGATATCATGCTTAGCACGTGCATGTGTGCAATGTTTCAAGCTGTTCTGAAGGAGTGTCACTTAGTGACCGTCAAGAGAATCCTTAGATGTCTTGTTCATACCAAAACTTAGGGCTTTCGTGTCCCAAGGATTCTAGCTTTGATCTTGTTGGATATTCTGATTCGAATTATACGGGTTGTAAGATTGATAGGAAGAGCACCTCCAATACATGCCAAGTCCTTGGTAAATCTTTAGTTTCATGGTCCTCTAAGAAACAAAATTCCCTAGCCCTATACAGTGCCGAAGTGGAGTATGTCTCCGTGGATAGTTGCTGCGCTCAATTGTTGTGGATGAGGCAAACTTTGAGAGATTATGGAATTGACATGAAAATGTGCCTCTATTATGTGATAGTGAAGGTGCAATCAGGATAGCCAAAAATATCGTTCAACACCCCGAATCAAACACATAGATTTCCAACACCATTACTTAAAGATCATGTTGCTAAAGGAGATATAGAGTTGAGTCATGTAAGGACAAAAACAATTAGCCGATATCTTCACCAAGCCACTAGATGAGCATAGGTTTTACGACTTAATGAATGAGCTTACTATCTTAGAATCTCAAAAAGTGGCTTGATATCACACTTGTTTACTTTGTTTGTGTTTTTTAGAAATTAAGATGGGACGACACATTAAGGGGGAGTGTTAGGCTCTCAATGTACACACACATATTAAATGTGTGTAAGTTCATTACCATAGGTGATAAATTTGCAAAATGTAAGACATTCCCTGTTGGGAATATATTCTCTAATTAATATTAGTAATACTTCATGGGTGCCGCTTAGAGGGCCAAGCTTGCAAGGATGCCCAAAGGACGGGACCTCCCTGGAAAGCTGGTGGTGCATTGAAGAAGGCACCCACACAATGGAGCTAGTGCCAGAGCCGCTGCTCCTCCTCCACCCGAAGAAAAGATCATGTTGACCATCCACTGACCTTTAGAGGTTAGAATCTGTGAGAAGTGGAGGGCAAGAGAAAATATTAGAAAATCAGATGGGACATCAATTCGTATGCCAAGGGGATAGATGCCATTGATCCAAGGTTTCACACCTTGGTGTAGTAGGTTTCACATCTATCTGAAGCTGGAGAAACCAGTTATTCATCAGAGATCGGTAGACTTGAGGTACATCCGAGAAAACTCTCACAAGTTCTCGGAGGTGTATGAGGCTTGTGTGGAGAAGGGGTTGAATCATCTCATGGATGTCCAATATAGCTGGAGTGATGAGATCATATTTTAGTTCTATGCCACTCTATATATCGAAAAGGATGAGGCCATGACTCTTCACTAGATGACCAATGGTGAGAAGTATCAAGCGACATTCAATGACTTTGCCAACAACCTTGGGATTCCAGGGACTGAGGATACCAAGGCCACCAAGCTCCATGTTGTTGATTCTCTTCCTCCTGAGGGGATTGTCAGTCTCTACCAGAGAGGCACTGTTGGGGTCCCTGGTCACATTAGTGGTTTAAAGCCAGTTTATGCTACTCTGAACAAGTTTTTTAGACACACCATGGCACCCAAGCTAGAGATGCCTCCTACATCAGGAACTACACTCTGAACCTCCTCAAGGAGATGAAGTATCAGGGGAGAATTCATGTGATGGATTTCAAATTCAATGAGATCAGGTTTGCTATGGTGGAGCAGAAGAGATCCTAACCCTTTATGCCATACATCCAGAGGTTGGTTGACGCCATCACCGGTGAAAGTTCCACTGTGAAGTTACAATTGGTGTCTGTCAACCTCGGCCAACGAAACCACCCTTAGCTGATAGTTTCACGAGGCCCTCCTCTTCCAAATCCACCAAGGACCCTCCCTCCCCCCACAGTGTCCTCTGCTTGAAAATTGATGCTCTCAAATCCATCTTCTCCATGAGTAAGAGCATCAAGACCAAGCAATCCCAAATCCAGAAGAGTCAGAAGAAGAATGCCATCTGGATGAAGATGATGCAAGCCTTCTTGAACGTGCCAAACATCTCTCCTGATGGCTCCAAGTATGCCTCAAGTGACAAGGATGAGCGCATCTCTAACCTGTTCTACACTAACACCGATCTCACCATCTTCGGAACCTTCTCCTCCTTCAGCTCATGGGAAGGATGACGAGTAGTATCGCCATTTTTCCCTTTTTGGTGTCTTGATGCAAAAGGGGGAGAATTTGTTAGGGCACCTTTGCTTTTGGGGCTTTAGGTTTCAGAGTCGAGAGTTACAAGACTTAGTGTTCATTTGATCTTATTTGTCTTGTAAAGTCTATTTATATTCTTATGTGTGGTATGATGTGAACTTATGATGTAAGACATGTTTTAAGTTGTGATTGATCTTATGCTATCAATTGCTTAGTTGTGCATCATGCCATGTCTTATCATCTTGGATGCATAGCATATTTTTCTCTTATGCTTAATTGTATATTATGCACTCTCACGGAGTCTTGGATATATGAGGAGCTCTCACACTTTCACACCATAAACGTGTCATTTTGTATTAAAGAAAAATCATCAAATGCACATGTTTAGGGGGAGCTTGTCATATATTGAAGAAACCAAAACTAAATTCTTCTATCCAAATCCAAACTTTAATTGTGTTGTCACCAATCACCAAAAGTGGGAGATTGAAACTGCATCTAGACACCCTAAGTGGGTTTTGATGATTAATGATGAATGATTAAGGGACTAGTGTATGTATCAAGTGAATGGATAGGTTTTTAGACCCACATGTAAAGTCCAACTGGCTTTGACGACACCTAAAAGTTGAAAAAGGGAAACAATAAGGGACTCGTGAAGAATAGATCTCATTGCTTAGTTTTAGTGATTTGAAAATCATATTAAGTATAGAAAAACCCGTACTATGCAGAGGGAGTTATGAAAGGTTAAAAATTAGGCTAAGTGCTAAATGTTCAATTAAATCTTCTCCTTAAATCCATCTCCACAGAAAACACCTAGTCTTTGCTCCGTCTGGATTATCCGAACTTTGGTCCGAAGTCTCTGGAACTTTGTTTACGATTTGTGCTAATGTTGACCTAGAGACTCTGAGTAAGACCCCAGGCATGGAGAGCTGTGCTGTAGGCTCCCGGAGTATCCAGATTTGTTCTCAGACTCCAGAATTTTCTTTGATTGGCTCTCAGAGTGTCTGTTATTTTCGTTAGATACTCCAGACGATAACTCATGACCGGCAAGTGCATTGGATCACCATATATAGTACCTTTCTCGAGAAGTATTTTGCCCGAGATATCTAACCACATGAGCAAAGGATGGTATCACCTTTCTCGTAACTACACTTGTCACCTAGTGTAGTTCTTCTTGCACACAAATTTATTCTAATATTTCTAAAATAAGGTAATGATAATGGAGTAATAAGCTAAACTACTAACACAAGCAAACAAATATTTGAATGCGGCTTCACTAGTACTAGCTGGGCATGCGAACAACACTATGTTAACTATGCAGACGGTTTCTCTCGATAGCCATGCTCCTCCTATACCGGTATTGCACAACTCTATTATCCACTTTCCGATATTGCTAATCCCACAACTTGTAAAAGATATTCAGGCCATAAAGACCTGAACAACGCTTTAAGCTTGATGGATAACCATCACTCCTTAGACACAATATGCTCCTCTCAAGATACCAAGGTAGTATCGCTTCCAAGATCTAGTCGATTCACACATACACCTATCTACTCTGTGGGCGGTCTTGTGGGTAGCTGTCTCTAACCCAACTGATAGATTGGACATCTCCAATCATTAAGAATAAAAGCATGAAGAGAACATACATAATAAAGTAACTACAAACACTAATTGGATATACTAGATCACCTAAACTAGAACCGAATCAATTACTCAAACATAGATGCATTGAGGACAATAAATCATAAGGGAACAACTCATTATCTCTAATACCATATTTAATCTTACATAAACAATAATAAAGGGGAGGACATGGAGATGAAGACGTGGTCGTCTTGGACAAAGGAGACAGTAGAGGAGGCTGGCGGTGCGGCCTAGGGCCTGTCAGCGGTGACGTGGCTTCCCCTTCTCTTCCTCTAGCTTGGATCACGTGGTGGAGGGTATTCTTTGTGATGGTAGATGGGTTTGGGTCCTCCCTCTTTCTCTAATCTGATCTCCCTTCTTTGGTGTCTTCCCCTCATTAATATAGATCGGAGGCGCGCTGTAGGCGTTTTTTGTGAAATATCCGTCGTGAAATCATAGAGATCCCCTTCACGGAAGTTGTTGCGTTTGACGTGATGGTCCGCTAGAGTACGTTATGACACGGGTATGAACCTCGCGCTCGTACCAGTAGTTGGTAACCTACTAGATGCTCTGTTTGGGCTCTCGCTCTTCATGGGAGCTCCTCTTGACGTGTAGTTTCCAAATATATATGATTTTTCCCTTTACAGCAGTCCTACATACATTAAGTTCAAAAAGAGAGATTTGCACAATCTGAAATTAGTTAGTCATTAGCAGCAATTAAAAGAATTGATACAGTGAAAAACAATAATCAGGATCAAACATAGAGAAAATAATGAGTACAATATGGACTCATCAATAACTTGTCTGGAGTAACTAATTGTTTCTCCAGGCTCTGTTTTTTTGTCTCCTGGAGTGCCTGGATTTGTTCCTAGATAGTCCAGAAAACTTTATGTCTGGTTCCCGAAGTATTTTTCATTAGACCAGATACTTTGGACAAAGATTAGTTCAGAGTAACTGAGTGTTTTCTCCGGAGTCCATGCCTTGTGTTTCGGAGTCTCCAAATTTGTTCCCGGATACTCCGAGTTACATTCCTCCAATGATCATAACTTGGCAACAACTCTATGTCCCTTTGGTTTCACGTTCCTCATTTACTTTCCACAAGTTTTCTTTATTATTGTTGCTTGTGCTACTAATATCTAGTGGTGCTCTTATAATTCTTGCACTAGATAATCTTATATTCCGCTAAATTGCAACAATTAGTATAAAATATGTTAAAATATTTTAGTTGCCTAATTATCCTCCCCTCTAAGCCGACATCATGATCCTTTACTCTCCACCCTCCTCGCTCAGACATGCAACAACGACAACCATCGACGATGGCTCGTAACTAGTTGGTTTGGTTGGACTGCCCGATGATTGGAGCTAAGGGGACGTGGCAGTTGCTTAGGCCGACAAGTAGCATGAGCACGATGGCGGCGATGCATGGCGGTGGTGACGTACGTGCCGTTGGCTCGGCTCAGTGAGTGTTCTAGGTGCTTAGCCACTGCTACTGGTGCCTAGTGGCCAGTGAGATATCTAATCGATGGCAGATTTAGTTCGATGGAGGAGAACGGGTGCATAGAGTGCTTGAGCTGAAGGGGCGGGGGTTGGAGGTAAAAGAAGTCATGATGTGGTGGCCGCTGCAATTTTTGCCATTCACAGTGTCAAAACAACTGCCGAAACTAGCTCAAGGGGTGAAGTAACTCGGTATCACATGAACTGTGGTTGAGCGGATAATTGTAATACTTATGGGAGTAAAATGGACTTACCTTTTCAACTTCAACTCAAACTAATTAATTTTCTAGAGTTACTACGCATGATTCCCTTTATTTTGGTTAACAAAATAGATCTTAGAGACTCAGGTGTTAAGGCTAACTACTATCTAATTGGTGATTCAATGGACACTATCTTTCCGTCGGTTTTTTCTACATCGTGGTAGGGGGCGATGCATGGGTTGGATCTACTGAAGAAGGATTCATATGGCGTTTGAGAACCGGGTCCAAGATATGTATCTGGCGGGACAACTGTCACCAGGGGGCACTCTTTAAAGGCATCTTGTCATTTAGTCCGCTCGCGGTTGAAGTAGGTTAGAGCATCTGCAGTAGCTTATGCATCTAGTTCTACATAGCTAAAATTTACCAAAAGTGGAGAAAAAGGGACTCCAGCAGCTTCTGCATCCGGTTCTGCATCCCATCCGGTTCTATATCTCCTCTCCTTTGTTCCCCAATTCTAGCACCCTCATTCGTTCTGCATCCGGCCAACTGCTGCTCACGGAGTACTCCACGGCTTGTCCCCGCCATTCTGCTCCACGGCTGTCCGCTCTACTCCGCTCCACAACTCGCCCCGCCGGCTGCCATCCTTCGTCGGAAGTTCGGCCCCGCCATCGACCCCCCCCCACCGGCCACGACCATCGACTGTCATAGATGGCGGTTCCCTCCGTGCCGACCGAGCCGTCGTCCCGTCCCCCCCCTACCGGCTGGACCGACGCCACGGGTGCTCCGGCAACGTCCAGATCCCCACTCCTACCGAGTGGCCTTCATCGGAATCCCCCTCCTCCCGCCTCTGCGTTGATCTGGATCCTCCTCGCCCCGCCTCTTCATTGTGGTCAGAATCGAGTCCGGCTTCTTCTCCAACGGGTGGAGCAGCTGCTGGTGGTAGTCCGCCTCCCCTCCTCCGACAGGCTGGTGCTGGTGCTGGTGCTGCTGCTGGACTAGATCTTCTTCTCCGGTGGGCTAGTGCTGGTGCTAGGGTTGGATCGGATCTTCTCCTTCGGCAGGCAGAGCTGGTGGTTGTCGTGGTCTGGCTTCTCTCCTTTGACGGGCACGCACTGGTGCTAGTGCTGGTAGCATCCCCGCCGGCACCTACTCGCGACGCTCATCCCTTCCAGCTTCTCTCCTCCGTAGAAAATATAGCTATTGAAATTAATGTGGTAGTTATAGAATATCAATAAAATATATGATGGTGAACTATAGGGAATGAGATTTGGAGAAACTGTTAGAGTTTAAAGAGAAATAGAGAAGAAATCTTTTAGATAAGCTTCCTATATAGAAATATAGGGAACCATATTTACATAAGCTGTTGTAGATGCTCTTAGAGTTCGGATGGTACATGGGACGATCAGCTGACCAGGCGCATTTTCTATGCCCATGACACAGAAGAGGTATTGAGTATACGGCTCCCATCGAGTCCAAGAGATGATTTTGTTGCTTGGCATTGAGAAAAGAAGCGAGAATTCTCAGCCCGAAATGCGTATAAGCTAGGCATCCAAAAGAGGATAGAGGATCCAAGCATGGGGGAGGCAGCAGGAATACAGATGATGGGCGCTGAGTCAGCACTAGTACCCAGAAAGGTCTGGATACTCAGCATAATAGATGGAAGCGCACTTTGGACCATGATCCTTGTTGAGAAATGTAATCACTTCTTATAGATCTCAGATGTTTACACTTGTATATATACAATTGAAACGACGGCAGTTGTCTCTTGAAGAGTCATTAGCAACTGCTAATGATGGTTTATGAATGTTGATCAATCGATGCGTCCTTTCCAGAGAGACGCCTGTTCGCAACACTCCCCCTTGATCAATTTCATCTTTGTATATATATGCAGAGCATCTGAAAAACTTCTCTAAAAATCCTGTGGAAAAAATATGAGAAGTGATGTTTGATATGCTGTGAAAAACTCCTTTAAACCCAGTGAAAAATAAGGAGAAATAATTACAATATATAATGGTTATTGTCTCTTTGTTAACTCATATGAGAAAAACCTTTTTTTAAGGGAAAACCCATAAGTGAGTTTAGAGGACAATAGGTATGTCTTGTATATCTCCTTTAAAAATCCCGGTAGGGAAAATAGAAGATACGGCATATAACTTTGTGTTGATATTACCTCATTAAAAACCTTTCATGAGAAAGCTTGAGAGAAAACTCATAAAGGGAAAAGAGTGCAATATGATGTATGAATAGGTTAATGATCAGAGAGTAACTCCCCCTGATACTTGCAAATCTTGAAGTCGTCGCATATCAATTTCATGAACGAATTTCTGGAACATTGAATTTGGTAAAGACTTAGTGAACAAATCCGCGAGGTTGTCACATGATTTGGTTTGCAAGATGTTTATTTCCCTACTTCGTTGTAATTCATGGGGGTAAAACAACTTAGGGGCAATATGTTTGGTAATATTGCTCTTTATGTAACCTGTTTGCATCTGAGCAACACAAGCAGCATTATCTTCATAGATAATGGTCGGTGATTCAATGGAACCAATACCACAGGATTGTTGTATGTGGTTTATCATTCTACGAAGCCACACGCATTCACGTGATACTTCATATGGGGCAATAATTTCAGAACGATTCGTGGACGTAGCCACTAAAGTTTGTTTAGAAGACTTCCATGAGATGGCCGTTCACCATGTAGGAACACAAAGCCGGTCTGAGATCTAGCATTATGGGATCAGACAAGTATCCAGCATCGGTGTATCCGATTAGATTTGTATCTTGGTTTTTGTGAGATTGATAATGTAGACCTAAATTTTTAGTACCTTGGAGATAGCGTAAGACTTGCTTGACTCCCGTCCAATGACGTTTAGTTGGAGTAGCGCTGTGTCTTGCTAACAAGTTTACTGCAAATGCGATGTCAGGCCTGGTGCAGTTTGCAAGATATATAAGAGCTCCAACGGTACTAAGATATGGGAACTCAGATCCCAATATATCTTCTCCATCTTCCCTTAGTCTGAAAGGATCTTTCTCTACGTCTAGAGATCGAACAACCATGGGAGTCTTTGATGGATAAGATTTGTCCATATTAAATTTCTCCAAGATCTTTTGGATATAAGCAGCTTGGTGTACCAAAATTCTAGAGTGAAGGTGCTCAATTTGTAGCCCTAAGCAAAATTTAGTTTTGCCTAAATCCTTCATCTCAATTCCGTCTTTAGATGATTACGTGCCTCATCAATATCTTGTATGTTGCCAATGATGTTCAAATCATCTACATACACGGATATGATGCAAAATCCGTTCAAGAATTTCTTTATGAACGCGCATGGGCAATCATCGTTATTCGTGTATCCCTTTTGAATAAGGAATTCGCTGAGTCGATTGTACCACATTTGACCCGATTGCTTCAGGCCGTATAATGACTTGTTAAGTTTTACACAATACATGTTACGTTTAGCGCTTTGATTCAGAAGTGGGATTCCATCGGGAACCTTCATGTATATATCCGAATCAAGTGACCCATAACGATATGCAGTCACTACATCCATCAACTACATAGATAGATGATTTTGCATTGCCAGTGATATTAGGTATCGGAAGGTTATTCCACTCATTACTGGAGAGTATGTTTCGTTGAAATCAATGCCGGATCTCTGCGTGAACCCTTGTGCTACGAGCCTCGCTTTGTATCTCACCACTTCATTGTTTTCATTCCGTTTCCGGACGAATACCCATTTGAATCCCACAGGGAAAACATTGGGAGGAGTAGGTATTGCTTTTGTAAATACCTCTCTTTTATTGAACGAAGCTATCTCTGCTTGGATTGCTTCCTTCCACTGATTCCAGTCCGAGTATTTTTGACACTCTGCCATGGTCTTGGGATCTGGATCAGATTGGAGGTTGTTTGCAATCTTTGTGGAGAAGTAATTATCGACAATCGTAGTCTTACGGTTATATGATTCTCCAGAATCAATGTAATTGGTGAAAATTTCATTATCCCTTGGTGACTGATCGTGATTTCCTAATATGATCAAGTCAGGATTTTTCGATGTCCCAGCTTCTAGATTTGAGTGCACTCTTGAGCTGGGTTGTGGAGTTTGAATTTCATTTACAGTTTCAGAGGGTTTCTTTTTTTGTTTCCTTTGTTGCTTGCGTGAAGCTGAATCCTGTTTTGCAGCCGTACTTCTCCCCCTCTTATTGTTGATGGGGAGTTGAGTGGTTTCTTTGGTATTTCCAATCGTTCGGGTGCATTTATAGCAGGATTGTAGGATATTGTAACTCCTTTGTGATTTGTAAATGAATCTGGCAAGTTATTTGCAAGATGTTGCAAATTTATGCTTTTCTGAACTTGGGAGTTTAGTTTCTTTAGTACGTGGATCGGAGGAGGAAATACCTTTGACATTCCAATCAATTTCCTGGCATTCTTTCTGGTACTTGAGATCTCCCCCTAATGCCGGGAAATGGTCCTCGTTGAAGATGCAATCAGCGTAGCGGGTAGTGAATAGATCCCCGGTGAGAGGTTCTAGGTACTTGATTATTGATGGTGATTTATACCCCACATAGATCCCCAGTTTTCTATGTGGTCCCATGGATGTACGCTGAGGTGGAGAGATGGGCACATATGTGGCGCATCCGAATTTTCGCAGATGAGAAATACTTGGAGGATTTACACGTATTAGTTGCAGAGGGGAAGTATTGTGATAAGCAGTTGGGTGCAATTGTATCAAGTCAGCAGCGTGTAAGACTGCATGACCCCAACAAGAAGTTGGTAGATTGCAATTGTGTAGTAATGGTCTTGCAATAAGCTTAATCCTCTTGATGAGTGATTCGGCTAAACCATTTTGGGTGTGGACGTATGGTACTGAATGTTGGACTTCTATCCCCAGAGTCATGCAATAATCATTGAAAGCTCTACAGGAGAATTCCGCAGCATTATCCATGCGAATTGATTGAATTCGGTGCTCGGGATAATGAGCTTTTAATTTAATAATTTGACTTATAATCTTTGCGAAAGCATGATTTCGTGTGGATAGAAGGCACACATCTGACCATCAAGTTGATGCGTCAATTAAACCATGAAATACCGGAAAGGTCCAGATAATGGTTTGTATGGGATCACAGATGTCTCCTTGAATGCGTTCAAGGAAGTTAAGTGGTTCCACGTTAATTTTAAGGTGCGAAGGCCTTAATATTAATTTTTCAGTTGCACATGCGGTGCAAATGAAATCCGAATGTTGAGGAAGTTTAGCATTATTCAAGTTGTGATCAATGCAATTGCTGATAATTTTTCTCATCATCCCTATCCCGGGATGACCAAGGCGATCATGCCAAGTCTGGAATGCATCAACATTCTGAAAAATTACCTTGTATGCAACATGTACTACGGGTTTGATGTATGTGTAGTACAATCCAGACGTTAAAGAGGGAATTTTTTCAAGTACTTGCTTGCCATATCCGTTGTTTTTGGTTAAGAGGAGATATTCCTCTTTGTTGTCGTCATGGGTTTCGATATGGAAACCATTCTGACAGATATCTCTATAGCTGAGTAGGGTACGAGTTGAATCGGGGTACAGCAAAGCATCCTCGATTGTTACTTGAGTACCCATAGGGAGAGTAATTATGGCTCGACCTGAGCCTACAATTATAGCATCACGTCCGGCGATTGTTAAAATTTTTCCTTTTCTCTTAGTAAGATTCTGAAAATATTTTAATTCCCTAAGAATAGAGTTTGTGGTACCACTGTCCACAAGGCACATTTCCTCTTCCATCGGATTGACTCTCGTAGAAATCTATATATAGAAATAAAGAATTTAGTATAAAATTCTTGATCAGATATATAGAATACATACAAATTTATTAATGTACAAGAGTACTTATACAATACTGTAATGTACAATATATGACAACAACTTAAAATTATTACAACAATATATGGACGTAGATACTATATATCTAAGGAGGTGGGAGACTAATCAAGTCTCCAAACATGTCATTCGAAGCAAATTCGATGATCATGTTCTCCGTGTTCAGCGGATCATTGGATTGTTGGAGATGCTGGTTGTCCTGGGGTTCTAGGAGAACTGCAGTGGAGCAACCAATTTCCGTTGACTTGTCAGTTTGAAGGTTGAAGTGTGCTTCAAATTTTGATCCTTGATCTTGTTTCTTGCGTCCCACAGATTGCAGGTATAGATCAACAAGGTGTCGAGGGGTGCGACACTGTTTGGTAGAATGCTTGTAGCATCCACACTTTTAACATACTTGAGATTTGTCAAATTTTGGCTTTTCAATGCCTTTCCCCTTGTCCATCGCACGTGGCTTTTTCTTCCAGTTTCGCTTGCGCTTTCCTTTGAAGTTCTGCTGTTGGCACTTGGAATGGCCAGCGAACTTATTGTTATTCTGAGCGTTATAATGTACCTCTGGGAGCGGGGCTGCGCCGACATTGCGCTGATGATGGTTCCTCAGAGAGAGTTCATCATGTTTTTCCGCTTGTAGGAGTACATGTATAAGTTCAGAGTAAAGTTAGAATTGTTTGGCGTGGTACTGATGCTGCAAGATTCGATCAGATGGAAGCATTGTTGATAAGGTTTTTTCAATCTTATCTGCCTCAGAGGGTTCTTTCTCGCAGAAGCACAACTTAGAACAGATCTTGTGAACAGCATGGTTATAGTCTTCAATGGACTTAAAGTCCTGAAGTCGAAGTTGTACCCAGTCATGAGTAGCTTCGGGAAGAATAACCGCTTTTTGCTGTTCGTATCTGGTTTTAAGTGCTTGCCATATATGCGTGGATTTTCTTCCATCAAGTATTTGGATTTGAGGTCGGGATGGATATGGTGCCTTATAATGTATAAAGCAGAATATTGTTGATGTTCTGTTAGCGGTTGTATGCCCTCAACAGGAGGGTTGAGTGCCACCGCAATCCCACGGGACGCAAGGCTGATTTTAACATCCATTGCCCATGTAGGATAGTTATGACCATCGAGCGCAAGCTCTTCAAATTCTCTGGCCATCTTGATCTACATAGATTTAAACCAGAGATTTGATTAATTTACTTAGGAGTAAATCAAAATATCTTCATGGTTATGTTGTAATAATTGTGCAAAATTTTGGAAAATTCAAGTGAAGACTTGAAATATGAAGTGTAGACCTCAAGTTATATAGCATAACATTTTTAAAGATAATCACCAATTATGGTGTAGATCTCATAGTAATAGATAGCATAATCTGACGAGTGTCAGTAGATGCTTATATTTCTATTACCTTATGTTATGCTTTAATTGGAATATTTGGAAGAGCACATTTAAGGTAATGGTGGATAATCTGTAATTAAGCAGTAAATCCCATTTATCTATTACTTTGTGATTCACAAATATAAATGTGAGATAATCACTTCTTAATTTTGCGTATTAATTATTCTTGAATTAAGCCAATTGGGCTAGAAAACATTTTGGGCTTAATTAAGGTGAATTAACATATAATTTCGCAAGAAAATTGATCTCAATTGCAAAATTATACTAGTCATAGATAAAAGTGCATGTTATAGGGATTGCTATAAAGCAAACACATTGAACATGAATATATTTACATTTACATATTTTCTGAAATTTAAAACTTAACAGAAAACATCACTAAACGGTAAATATATAAAAGTGCAGAGGCCTAAACATGACAAGTACTAATAAATAGCACTGATAGCTGGACTTAGTTGCAAAAACCCGAAAATATAGGGGGTTTTCTGCTAAAAGGGCTGCGCAGCCTGATGGACTGAAACAACCTGGGCCGCAGCCCAGGCGGCCTTTCGGCTCAATCGACGAGGCGGGGAGGCGCGTGGGGCTGGCAGGCCGCGCAACCTGGGCCTGGACCTTGGCGGCCTTTCGGCCGGCCCAGGGCGAGGCTGCGCACCGGTGGGAAGGGGGGTATAAAGGCGGCGGCAACAGGCGGTTAGGGTTTCCCTAACCCTAACCCCCACATCCACCCGGTCCGGCGGCTGCGGCTTCCCTTGGCCACGTCGGTCCGGCGGCGCCGGTACTCCCTTGGCCGTGACGCTGGCGAAGCTTGCCGACGAAGCCCCCACGCCACCGTGCCGCCAATCTTCAAAACGGGGTGTATTCCTCCTCGCCGGCGGAGGAGGAGTAGCCGTTGGGCAGCCCGTTGGCGAGCCCGAGTGAAGCCGTAGCCCATGCGCCCGGACGGAGGCCGGAGCGGGCGGTGGCGGTCGCCGAGGCCCGCATGAGGTGGTGCCGGTCATCGGTCCGGGGAGGCGGGGTCGGCGACGGTGGCGGCGGAGGTGGCGCGCGGGGCGAAGCCGGGCGGAGGCGGGGGCTCGGCGAGTTCGCCGGTCGGTCCGGCGGCCGGCTCGGGGAAGACTTCCGCGGGCATAGATGTGCTCGGGCACGGACCGAAACCGTGCACCGAGCACCACGTCGGGTCGGCGGCCGGGCTGGGCCACGGATGCCACGGTGACGAGATACGTGGAGGAGATGGCGGCGTGCCCACTGCAAAGGCTGCGGAGGGAGCGAGCGCCATCGCAAGAAGGCGAGAAGGGGCTCCAATCCGCGCCGCCATTGATGGAGGCTGGTGGGCGCGACGAGGACGGCGCCTCCGGTGAGCGAGGGAGAAGGCGGGATATTGCGACGTCGATTGTCGCGAGGGAGGTTGAGGATGCTTTGAATCATCCTTTCTGCCATTTCTCACCTTTTTTTTATGTTCTTGTTGTGGCCGGGTTACTCTAGCGGGAGAACAAAGTTGCTGATAACGTGTTGAGAAATGTAATCACTTCTTATAGATCTCAGATGTTTACACTTGTATATATACAATTGAAACGATGGCAGTTTGTCGCTTGAAGAGTCATTAGCAACTGCTAATGATGGTTTATGAATGTTGATCAATCGATGCGTCCTTTTCAGAGAGACGTCTGTTCGCAACAATCCTATTTGCTGAAGGGCGGCCAAAAGGATGTAGACTTGAAGGGCAAGAGTGTTTGTCCGGTGACGTCTGTCCGCGGGCATGTTGACCGTGGCTATGACTGCATGTTGGAGCACCGCTGTAAGTTGGACAAAGATGAATGTGGACGCGAGCTTTATAGAAGAAACTAGGAGGCTAGTGTTGGCAAAATGGTGCGCAACTGCCATGGACAAGTAGTACTATTATGTCCATGGAGGTTTGTACAAGCGCAGAGGAGGCGGAATCAATTGCATGTGTTGAAGGCCTCCATCTGCACGTGGAGCGGGTTAACACGCCGTCCATCATTGAATCGGATTGCGCGGCGCGGTCGTTAAAGCTTTGAAGGCAACAAGAGAAGTGGATAGATCAGTGTTCAACGATCCGCATCAGAAGACGAACGGACTCATGCTCCTATTACCTGATGTCAAGCTGACGAAAGGAAAGGGAGAACGTAATCGAGTAGCTCACGAACTTGCTCAAGTTAAAAGGAACGTGTACTCTGCAGTGTGGCGACTTGCTGCACCTCCCTGTATTTTTGAGTTTCTCGCTTCGGACAGTAATGACATTATTTAATCAATGAAACTCTCTCTTCGACGCGGTGAAAAAAATAAGAAATATAAAAATCAAACTCAGAAGATCTCGAAATATTTTAACTGCACAAATTATATGCATCACCGGCGCTCACAGCAGTGGCAAATAATAAATTAAGCAACGGCTTTTGCCTCAAAATATTACCACAAAATCTAAGCTTGTGCTCTTCGATCGATTCTTCGGAGTGCACGCGCGTGTTCGTCTAAAGGCTTAATTAGATTAGTGGATGCATAATGCAAGCAAAATCACTTTAGGGCCTCTTATGATTGCTCTCTGATGCGAATGAGGCTTCTAATGATGAGATCAAGAGATGTTTTAGTTAGATGAGATGAACAAAAAAAATATTTCTCTCTCAAAGAAAACATATATATTACTTCATGCATGGGACCAAAGGAACAAGTGAACTCACATGATTTAGTTGGGCTCAGATAAATGATTAGCATGTGCCCTTCCCTTTCTTTTAGATGCACTTCCTCAGTCCTCACTTGCCTTAAGGCCTCAAAAAAATTTCATCACAAAGTAATCTCTTGATACATTGTACCTCTCCAAAGGTTTCTGCTAAAATATGGTATTTCAGTGCCCATTGGTAGTATTTCTTTCTTTCTTTTCTTGAGGTGCCCTGGTTCTCTAATTGACAATGAGAGCTTTGCATATATGGAAGCATCTTGCTTAAAAGGGCATTAATAGTATCTTAGAGCATTAGGTACTCTATGACTTTTGTGGCATTTGGTACTAGGACAACCTCTCTCTGCAAGACACTTGGAAAAACAGGCACTTAGCCCATGTTACTTCTGAACAAAAACTATGACTGGCTCCTTAACTCTGATCTATTTTTTTTATTTTTTGAGTCACTCCTCAAGAGTCAAGAGAGCAATAGATGATCAAAGTCATGGAAGAATGAAGGTGAGATGCTCAGTCCTGTTAATATCTCCAATTACTGCTTAATCAATTGACGTATTCAGCAGAGGTTGTGGCAGTTAGTTTGAATATATGCAGCTGATCAGATCGGTCAGACAGAATCTCTCATTTACCAGTACCCAAAATCATGTGACGGAATCGACACAATACATCCAAGTAGACTACCTGAAAGAAAGGAGCAATAAATAATTAAGCTGTAGCTAGCTAGTAGATTTTATGAAAGATGCCATATTGTCTATACTAGCTAAATACCCGTGCGTTGCTACGGAACAACATAAAAAAATAGAGTTATTGATCAAACATTATATTTTGTGGACACATGTGTCAAGCACTACGTGCAATAGAATCGTATCAAATGTCGATGTCTTTCTCCTACTTTCTCCCTCTCTAACGACTACTATGCATCACTCTAGCAGTTTCATAGCCGGCGTCTTTCTCCTATTTCCTCGTGGGCTTCTTATCAGTTGCGAGATGAGTCAGTGAGCTCCAGCCACCACCCCCCCGTCCACAGAGAACCTCACAACAACAGTAGCGACTCACTTTTAACATGTATGTTTCATAAAATAGAGTGACACTTTTATCAATGTCTTTAAAAATTGAGCACCTGCGTGGAGGAGAGACAAGACAGAGACCATAGGACTATGGATTAATTAGTTTTATTTTTCTATTTTTGGGGAGTAAGGCTAGTTTTAATTTAGTTGTTGAGAGAATCAAGGATTAGTGGTTAGATTTATTTTTCTTTTTTTGTGATTAAGGCTAGAGTTAGTTTTGTTGTTGAGATAATCAAGGATTAGTTTTTGTAATGTTAATCTTTTGTTAGGAGAGGAGATGTGGATAAACCGCCACCACCAACTCCCATATTATATAGTAGAGATAGAGATACCTTTATACAGTATGTTTCCCTGTTGATCATGTAGGCAAAACTAAATGCTGTAGTTACTTAATTGATGTGCAGAAAATCATTTGAACACTTCTCATTTTCATCATGCAGCTCCAGTTTCGAGAAGAAGTTACGACTGAAATCGGTCACTTCAGAAAAACAACACTATCATCACTAACTGGTTCAAGGATTAAGATGGCAGGTAGCTTCACAACATGTGTTCTTAAATATTTTCATTTAAAAAATAACACAAGGACAACACAAGGAAAAGAAAGCAATATGTTTTCCTGTTTTTCTAAGAATGTGATAAAGAAAGAAACCAATATATTTCCTGTTTTTCTGAGAACATGATTAGGAAAGAACCCACAACTGCTTTTGAGAAGAAAAAAATTATTTGCTAACTAATTCCCAGCAAATCAAGGTAAGGATGATGTGGCTGGCTGTAGACTCTTCATTCATCAAAATTTAAAATATATGGCAATCAAAATGCAAAATCTATGGCAACAAGGTTGTCGGGTGGCACATTGAAAAATCTCAGGCGTATGGTTATATGTCAATTATTTTCTATTTGGTTACCTCTTTTCCAGGTATATATAACACATTTTTTGACAAACGCCTCTGTAGATTCACCCTCCAGTGCTACCATGGCATGAAGAACCTAAGATCTTGAGCTACCCACATCTCACCAAGTACGATCTCGAGCTGCTCTAACATCACTGACCGGAAGGCATCTGCAAGATAAAAAGAGCAGACAAGGAGTGGTGCTTTTTGGGGATACGCTCTGCAACGCCTTGGATGTGGACGCAAATGCCAAGATTCGTTAAGAAGAATTGGCAGGACGCCGTACTGGAGGCTGGGTGGTGAGGAGAGTAGGCGTTCGTAATTTTTGTTCGGAACAGAAACACAAGAAAGCAATCAGTTTTACTGAGAATGTGATGAAGAAAGAAATGAATGTGTTTTCCTGAAAACATGATTAGGAAAGAAACCAATCTGTTTGTCTGTTTTTGTGAGCACAAGATTAGGAAATTTTGTTTTTGGAGACCAATATTAATCTGTTCTTATGAGCACAAGATTAGGAAAATCTGTTTTTGTTTGTTGGTGGTGAGGGTGTGACACTACCATAGAAGGTGTGACAACACATCACCACCAACTGGAATGTTATATATAGTAAAGATTATGAAGATACTAATGATAATAAACTAGGAAAGATTACTCCAAGATGATCTAGCTAACTATCTCTTTGGTATCATTAGAACCGTCTTAAAGGGGAGGAGCCATGACAAGTTCTGTTATGATGTAGTTGGGTGGTAGTCTCAGCCTGCAGGTAGGGTGTTGTGTCACTTTTCTTTTGTTTATGGACCATATATCACACTAATCATTCTGAGAATAAATGAAAGATTCTACATTTCACCTTCCTTTTTGGAGTATATAAGAATATAAGGAATTCATTCCCACGAACTGAAAATTGCTTGCCTACATCAATAGTTTTAACATACAACTCAATGAGCTCAATTAAAATCAGAGCCGTATGTACTTGCATTAATTGTGATACCTTATTCTTATTGGCCCTTTAAGACCATCCTATCATGTTACTAATCATGCAGGTTATTAGTTTTCTAGTTTGACAACATAAGGGAATGATCATTGCCCTTTCCATATGCATGTGCCTTGCAATCTCAGCCAAATTAATCATTGCTCATCACTATTCCATGAGCAACCATCACCTTTAAGGCCCCGTAAAACACTTTTGATCCAAGCTCGCTCATGGAAGGGGCTATCTTACTTAGCAGAAGCTTAACTTCTCTCTCTCCTACATATAACCACTGATGTAAGAAAGGCAAGATGCTACCACTGCATGGGTCCAAACTAGTTATGGGCAACATGTGAGGCAAGACGCTTCACTAATTTTCTAATGGAAACTAAGTAAACAGTTAGTGGCCAGTGGGCACTGCATGCAAGTTTCTGGAAACACTCTTAGTTTAAGCCTGAGGTGATGTCCTCAACTTGACTGGGTGATCGATCAGTGTAATCTTACATAGGAAGGCAATGTAACACGCTTAATTTTGTGCTCCTCTCTCAGATACTTAATTTGTGCGTGATCATCTAGAAAATCTTCTGACACAAGCAATCTTTGCACAATCCAAGATGCATGAAAGGTGAAAGGAATATCTTTGCCAGATCTGAGACCACATTTACTATTATCATTGCAGCAAGATCCATAACCTGGATCAATGAATCTTATTACTATTTTGTTTTGCACGCTCATGTATAGTTTATGTCCATTTGTTGTTCCAACCTATTTACCACGATGGTCTGATCAGCTGCATGGTCCTTTCTTGTTTGAGATGAGAAGTAATACTCGATTGTTGAGTTTAAGAAATTTTACAGAAGATCATATATTGGGGTATCAACTTAGAAACATTAACCTCCAAAAAGAGTTTTGTGAAACAAAAAAAGAACACAATATTCAGCAGTTACTGCTCACATAGACTTTATGATAATGTGTATTTTTTTTACGAGAAATGATAGTGTGTATATGTAACCGCATCATTAACTATAGGGAAATCGGACACTGGGTGAATCTATCAACAAAAGTCTGTCTACATCCATGCAGGTCAAGTCAATGCAATCCTGAGTCCTGACAACGCTTAGTGAATCACATGATTTGGAAGAATAGTACTATGTCTGATTCTGCAGAGCATTTTGCATAGTCTAGACCACAAGTTACCCTGACACAATACACAATGCTATGCTTTCAGGATCATTCATCCAGGTAATAAACATCATGTATATTTTGTAACAAGTAATTCATAAACTGAAGTCTTGAAGAATGTTATTCAAGATACTGAGTGAGACAGCCAGAACTGGCTGAATCAAGCTATTTACCTAGATTTCCGAAGCTTAGGCTTAGTTTGTGGTTGTTACGCTATGATGATTTTTGAAGTTGATATGAAAATTAAGTCACGAAAGGTTTATTATCCTATTGGGTAAATCAAATTGAAGTTAGGTACCTTGCGTAAAAAGTTAAGTAAATTATACTATCCAATTGGCGGTCCTTTGACGTTTCATCTCATATGTTTTGGAACATAAAAGTATATTGGTCTGCAACTTGATCATCAGAATCCACCACAATGCTAAACATAACCTTATCTTTCACAAACCTACAACTTGTACGGTATCAGATTTGGTTTAAGACTATAATACTAGCAACTAACAGCATCCCTAAACTACCATAGCGTAACTGTATCCTCGTGAACCCGTGACATTTTTTCTTCAGAAGGTATCCTCGAAACTTCGCTGATGCTTCCTCGGTTCAAAAAGCAAAAATATAACAAATTGAATGGGACATGACTTTTGAACACATCCTCACAAGAGAAGCAAGGACCTAGGAGGAATAAAATCATGTGCTTGAGGGAAAAGAATGAGAACTACTCTAACCGGTTCCCACAAACATGTTGTTCTGAAGAACCTCAGTGTCATGCTCTAAAAAGGTTCCATGAGACAGTACAACCTGCTCCTGTATGCACTGCATGTTCTTTACACACAAAATAAGGTAGTTAACGTACGCACTTTATAAGATGGATCCTCGAGTTCCACCGATGTACTATCCTAGAGGGTTAACGAAATTCCAGAGAGAGCTAGACGGTTAACAATTTCAGCGAATTTTCATGAAATTCCCTGATATCTGTGCCCAACGAAAAGACATCCTAGGCGGCCAAACTTCTCGGCCAAATCTGAATATTTTCGGCCCAATAGAGTCGACAAGAAAATAAAAACGTTTGATGAAGATGAATGTTACTTCCGGAGTGGCTAGGAGATGAACTCTGTGCGGGAGGTTGTATTCCCTATTCCCCCATCACTGCTCCTTTTTCAAAAGGAATTCAGAATTTGAATTTGGACTGGTTTTTGACCGAAATTTCCGGTTTTTTCCGTGAAATTTCACGAATTAGCGATTATCGATAGCCGCTGAATATTATTTTAAAACGAAGCTGTTAGCCGTGCTAGCTACAACCCTCATATTAGGCATAAGATTTGAACTGAAAACTCTGAAACATTGCATTGCAGACACAAATTGAAGGCAAAATGTACTAGACTGTTACTACCATGATGTGAGTGTAGAAAGTAATTAATCAATAGATATATGACTAATCATGGCACTGCAAACGGAGGGCCATAAGTTCTCAACTTGTATTACTGAAGATCTATTATATGTGTACATGCTTGGCTTCTACAGAGCTAGGTTTGCTTCCTTCCCTGTGATTTCTTATCCTCCACCCTTCTTTTTTGGTGTTTGGTGGGACATTGGGTAGTTCCAAGACGGGACCTAGCAAAGCAAGAACCTACTCTCTTGGGAAGCATGCAAATGGCCTTGTCCTTAGAAAAATGGCTTATGGCTACTTGCACCTTCAATAAATGCCAACAAGCTATCAAAGTTTCACCTATGTAAAGATTAAAGGTATGCGCTATGTATATGGCACCATGAAATTTAGATATTATGCAGAGTAATGTGAAACTGGTCCCTTTTCAATAGCTTAAGATTATCAACTGGAGACTTTGATTAGGATTTAGGACTAATCGCATCTCCTACTTGCAAAATTCTTGCATTCCATAGGCATATCCACTAGCTAACAAATACTTGTAACCTACTAGTGTTCATTAAGCTAGTAACCAACAAAGTTAGTACTAAGCAACTAGGAGTTCGTAACCAAAAGTGAGAGTTCAATATCATGGGCTACCCAGCCATGTGGAGGTGCCCCATGATCCAATTGGGGTGCAGATTTGTTGGCATGAACGAACTTGAGGCCAAGTCAATATTGCGTCCCTCTGGATGGTTATAATTTTCAAGCCTTATTCAAAAGGAAGTGCAAAACTCTCCTACTTCATCTTGCAGCAAGAACAGCAACAGACAAAAACTTCAGTTTATAGCATAGACCTTTCAAACTTTTAACAAAAATAGCGTACAACTTTCCTGAACTCAGGCTTCTGAAAAGTCTGAAGGCTGCAGCAATCTGCAGGCTAAATTCAGAGTATGAGTGATCCAGTGACCAATGGTAAAGCTGACAAGATTTTCGGCTGGCATGTGCTGAGGCTAAACATCACCCTACCTCTCAAGCTCTAGACCATGTCAATGGCCACCAATTGTGGAATCCAAACGGAATGAGCTAAGTTTAGTAGCCCGTGGTATTTTCTGAATTTGATGCGTTAGCGCCCACGCCTAACTCTCTGAAACAGAAATAAAATAAAAATGCGCAAGCCACATTATCATTTGGAACAATGGTTTCTGTTCTTATTCTTCTAGCATGGCCATGTGCACCTTTGCTGAATTCAAGTTTCTTATAAAGTCTGAAATCTAGGGGAAATTCACAGGGATAAACTGAATATGGCAGTTTTTTTTTGAGAAAATATGGCAGCTTATTTCAGGAGAAAAATAAAAGCTTTTGCAGTAGGCATTGTACCATAATAACAAACTGACGATGAGCAGTGATGAAACGGGATCAACTTGCCATGCCCAATGCCAATAATCTAGTACACACTCTCCTTTTTAGATGCAGGGCACTGGATGACCTGAAATTTTCAGGTTGAAATGGTGAATGTTTTTTGGCTGCTTAGACAGACTATGTCAAATGAACAGAGGATACGAAATTGCCAACCTTATTTTCGGTGGTTTCTGGATTGGAGTACAGGTCAACTGGGACGGCCCAGCCCACCAACAAACTAAGAATCAGGAGGCAAACTGACTCATTCCTTTCTTGATTATTTGCTTATTATCCACCTTTTGACCGTACAAAGCTAGAGTCGGTTTGTAGGTTGGCTAACTGATGTAAGGCTAGTTGAATTACTGTTGTTTCGAAAAGAGTGACCAAAAAGTATATATGATTATGGATGGACTTCTAGATGCCTGAATCTTTAGTGTCATTTGTATTTTACTTTCAGTAACACACACTCAAGTTTGTCTCAGACGTAGAAAATTGATATAAAAGAGAATGAGGTTGGGAAAAAGGATATTATACATAAAAAATAAATAAATAAATAAATATATATATATAGAGAGAGAGAGAGAGAGAGGCAACAAGGAACACTGAAGACCCAGCACACAGGAAACCCATAAGGATGGATGGATGGATGATCTGTTGTACATCTGCACCAGCATCCAAAAGACAACACAAAGAGAGTAAAGATGAAATGCAAAGAGTAAGAAAACTCTATTCGTAATTATTCATTTACCCCAGGAAATCCATTTGAGGGAACAGAACAAAACATTTACAGGGGAGAGGTCTTAGTTGGCCCCAAGAGTTTCACATTACAGAACAAAGATATTACAGTGGAATCCAACTCATGCCGGCCGTTGGATTGATCATAGGAGTTGACAAGCATTGGCTCCATAGAGGTCAGGGCTCTCACTGCTCAACATGCCAGATGATTCTGACTTTCTGAGTTTCTGACTGCTGAGTCTAAGCCTGTCTTTCTGTCAGACAGCGGCAGCTAACAAGTATTACTCGTCAGTCCACCATCTACATGCACAGCAAGGATCAGCACAGCGCCACCGCTCGATCGGCGGCGGCGGCGACCGGTTCATCAGCATCTTGTACATGCCGGCGTGCTCGTCCAGCCCCAGCGCCACCGCAGGGCTCACCGACGTCGTCGTCGAGCAACGGTCCAGCAGCGCCGTCAGCGCCTCGCGCATCCACTCGTACCGGCAGAGCCCGTACGCCTCGGCCGGGGAGACCCACCTCCTGCCATGGGTGTCTTGCTCCGGCCATTGCTCGAGCTCCTCGGTGACCCCAAGCGCGAAGACGTAGCCCTTGCAGGCGCCCCTGGGGCTGGTGCTGCCCTGGCTGCTCTTGCTCCTGAACACCCACAGCCCCAGTGAGGTTCTCTGAATAAGAAACAGGTAGCAGTGATGATCATCAGCAACAGCTAATTATGAAAGGTTAATGAGAGGAATGAAAGTGATTGACACGGGAGCTCCTCTCAGTGTTCCGGTCGGTGGAGCTACTCTCGGACGAATTTTCAACGTTCTTGGAGAGCCTGTTGACATTTGGGTCCTGTAGATAGTAGTGCAACGTTCCCTATTCATAGATCTGCGCCTGCCTTTATCGAGTTAGATACGAAATTATTCATCTTTGAAACAGGTATTAAGGTGGTCGATCTTTTAGCAAACAAAATTGATTAACGATGTACATCAGTGTCTGTCACCAACAGCAGCAGATTATCGGTACTTGTTGGGCAAACAGGAAACACGCCACATGCATAGGAGCAACCTGTTGACCCTGCTAGATCTCCAAAAGTTTTATTCATACCAGAATTCCTATTGGATTTGTCTCGGGATTAGTTTTTTGTTTTTTGCCCGATAAATTTTTTTTCATTTTTGATCGTACATAGAGATACAATGACTCACCTGTCGATTGAGATTTTGTTAAATCGACTGGCCTACTGGACCCTTTTTATATAGAGGGAAGATGTCTGAAAAATTCGTTCCCAGGGACGAGTCTTGTGACGACAAGCCACCCAAAGATGAATAAAAGAGGCAATGATTCACAGGGCTCCCCGGGTATAGAAAACTCGAGGATAATCGTGATCGAATTGCATCACGTCACGTACTGCAACTAAAAGGTATGTTTATCTTTTAGCTTATATTCTAGAGCTATGCTAAGTCAACGACCATGTCCTTTTCTCCTGTTGGTTATGTATGATCCACCAAATGCTCCCGGCAAAATTTGTCACAGAGAAATTTCCCCGTCACTTTCCCTATCGAACATGTCATCGCTGTCAGCTTATTTTAGACTAATATTATATCCTTGTAGATCGATCTCCAGATGCGGATTCAGCTAACCGGGAGAGTAACTTGCACCATTAAAGCTGTTCATGAGATCAAGGTTGCGCATGCAAAGGAAGTACGAGTGTATTTACATTGATGTTGCCCCTAACTCCGGCCTCCTCCATCGCTTCGCGGCACGCCGCCTGTAGATGTCCTCGTCGTCCTCCCACCCACCCTGACATATTAAGGCAATACGGTCAATCAAAACCCATCAGTACATGCAGCTGCAGCATGTGATTCACAAATACATGTGATTCTTGCTAGTAGCAATCCTGATCATGTCGCTGACGAAACTGAGCTGATCGAGCTCAACATGGTGTTAAGTCGTGAGCTGCTGCAATTACCTTTGGGAAGACCAGATCGTCCCTTTTAGGCGTGGAGACCAGAGAATCTCGAGCTGCCCGTCTTTGTCCACACGGTACGGCACGCACCTGCTCGATCGAGAGCGAAAGCACCGGAGATGAGATGGCACAACGGCTCGTCAGGGCAAGAACAAGCTTGGAGCATGCAGCAAAGAGACCATTGAGATGACGATCAGAAGCTAGCTAGTGGCTAGGCTACTCACCCTGCGACGAGCCGGTACTCGTTGTCGTAGCGCTGCCTCAGCCTGCCCTTCCTCGCGAGGAGCTTCTCCGACGCCATTGCTGCACCAAACAAAGATACAAGAAGGAAGTGAGGAAAGTGACGCCGGAAACGAAAGAGAATCTTGCGGAGCACAAATCATTCATCACTCACAAGTCACAGAAAGAACTAATTGCCTAACGAATGACAAGAAATGCCACGAAACTTGTGCTGCTTATGGAGATGGATGGACACCAAGAAGAGCCCGGAGCAGAACAGAAACAGATGAAGAGACACAGAGCCCAGATGGGACTCAGCCGGAGCAAACAGGGAGGAGGGTGCAAGGAACGGTAAGGGCTCTGTCTCTGTGGGTCTCAGCGCGGGCGCTTCTTCCCGCGCAATTTAAAGGCGCGAGGAGGAGGAGGTCAACCGCCATTAACGCACCAGCTCCTCCAAACGGACAAAAACAACTAGGCTGAGAGGGCTCCGTTGAATCGCGCGACACCTCGAGCCGGTATATGATTGGAGATCGAGGAGGCAGTTAAGAGGAGGAGGCGCGGGTGCTATGCTATTGGGGTGTTCGTTCCGGGACTAGCGATGGAAGGGGGCAATCTATAAATGTGTGTGGATAGACGGGGAAGTTAAACCATATAGAAATGGTTGGAAAAAATGTCTTATTATTTTTATTTCCGTTCTCTTTTATCGGAATGGAAAGGAATATGGAAACTCCAGAAAACCGAAATAGAAATGAGAAGTACCGGAAACGAATATGAGACGAATACAGTCGAAAACAAATATTTATCGGAACACAGAACCCCTTGAACCGTGCGTAAAAAACACAACAAAAACAACATAACACAAAGAATACATATTACATAACCAATTAACCACAAAATAATAACATGACATAAAAAAAATATTACATAACCAATTATATTTGTACGGGAGTAGGAAGGATTAGCCAGTTAGGGATAGGAGATCCAAATGAGCTAGATGACTATATGGGCTAGAACTTTTACACGGGCTTATTTAAAAATATTCTATTTTCTTATATGGAATTTCCGTTTCTGTTTCCATTTTCAACTGAAATAGCCGGCCCATTTCTGTTTCCGTTTTTGCATAAAATTTCTGTTTCCATATCCGTATCGAGAAATTCCGTTTCCATTTCTGTTTTTTTCCAGAAACGGACGGAAAATTTCCGTTCCTTTTCAATCCTACGGGGAAGAAACGAAGTCGTCAAAACTGTAGGGGCGCTGCGGCTGGGGGTTACTGGCATGGGATGGATCATTGTCCTTGCTTCTTAATCGGATCAACTGTGCAGTTTTTTCAGTAGTAGGACCTCTTCACTATTCATTATGCTATGAGATTTATGCTACCCACTTAACATATATTCAGAAAAGCTATTCCCAAACGATTCAAAACCGTTATCCACGACGGTTTTAGCGAAGGTCTGGGAACATGCGTCGCAATAATCAAATCTTAACTCAGACAGTTAGCAAACCATCTCGGATAACAGACGTCCTAGACGTTCAGAGGTGTGAACCATCTGGGATGTGATGTTATCCGAGACGGTTCACCTCAGGTACCGTCTGGGATTTCATCACATTCCATGGTAGTGAACCGTCTGGGATCTGATATTATCCAAGACGGTTCACCTCAAGAACCATCTGAGATTTCATCACATCCCAAAAGGTTCTACAGTAGGAACCGTCTGAGATAGTTCATTTCCCAGATAGTTTTTCTTCCTAAACCGTCTGGGATAGCAGCTATGGCAGTTGTTTTCATTTTTATGTTTTTCTGCTCTCAAATTTCACAGAATTCATTCAATGTACAAATGCACGTTCGCAGCAACAACACTTTGGCATTCGTAGCATGCATAGAAAGCACATTAATATTTCCATCAACATCCACATACATGAGAACAAATAAATTTTTAATTATACTAAGTATGACAATCCCACATCCACATCATAAAGTACTCATATCAGTTCAAATTCACAGCTAGCAGTTAGGGCTCATGGTACTCACCCTTAATGTTGAGTACTTGCTCCATGAAGAATAACACGAACTCCCCCCCTAATTTTTACGAGCTCTGCCCTATCATCATCTTTGTTCCAATATTAATCGAAACCTATATAAAGTAAGATTGCATTCATGGATATATCTAATATGTGAATATATGAAGAAATAGAAGTAAGATGGGACAAACCTTAGTGTCTTGATCTTCGAAGCTGCCATGAGCTGCCGCATGTGATGGCACACGTAGTATCCACAAAGATTGGTTCCTTGTGGCTGCTAGCGGCACTGCAAAGAGAAAATATTTTGGTTTGAGAATGGTTATTGTTAATAAAATGAAGGTATAGAGTATTATTTTGTATTTATGGAATACCTTGAAATTCAAATCGTGTGTCAATTTGTCTTGGGCTGCTAAATTGGGTCTACCCCCACAGGACACGTAAGTACCAAACGCTCCATTGATTAAATTGGTGATAACGAGTGAAGTCGTGCTTCTGACACTTATAGGAATCAGGTATATAACCTTTATCTATTTGGGTATTATCACAATCAATATCCAGTGAAACCTATAAAAATAGTTTGCATGGTTATATATAAGTAGTATTGCATATATACTACTCAAAGGATCAAGTATGAGCATTGATCACTTACTCCCTGTTGAAGGCAAGGAGTATGAACTCCTTGTCTTGTTGCCGTCCATAGTGCGTCAGCCACGTAGCCCTTGACAATTTTCTCATCGGCATCCATGCTTTGATCGGTGACCAAGTGTGGGTCGATGAAACCCACCGGTTGGTTCCTTGCTCTGGCTTGAGCGATCATGTGATTAGACGTACAAACAACAGAGGAGGGGGTTGTTATATGCATTAATCTAGCAAATTGCAAGGAAAGTAAAGTTTCTGTGGAAAGACTTACAGTGTCCAAATTCTCATCAGGAGACGTCCAACTCCATTAGGTTGTAGAGGAGAAAGATGTCCGAATAGTCCACGAGCAAATCACCTAATGTGTGGAAAAATGTTTCTCCTTGAACCAAGTAGTTATACCAGTTCCTCGTCGTGGTGGTGACTTGTTCAAGTCTTCCATGTATTTTTGGTGAAAATTCCGGCAAACAAGTCCTGCTTGGTTCAGTTCTACATCTAGTAGTAGTGGTTCTCCAAGAGAGAACTACCTGACTAGTTGCATGATAGGGAGTTTATCGTAGTCGATCTCCTGCTTTTTCCCTTTGGGCACTACTTGAGCTCTTCTTAACTTGCTTTTGATATGTTGCCTTCATCGGAGAAGGGATGGAACGCTACACTAGCATAACGCTCTCTGGCACAGGCACTATCAGTATAGCTCCTTTGACTTGAGCTGGGAAGTTTTGAATATCTTCTTGACTCTCTTTCGAAGCTGTTGAATTTAGCTCCATTGGAGTAGGGAGCTGAGAGATTAGAGGAAGCTGTGAAGGCTGTACTATGGATGATAAGCTCTGCAACACGATATCCCTTTTTGGGCACCGGATAAATGACCAACGGGGGCTTAAAGTCTGAAACTCATCATCGGGACGGGAGAGCGGTATGTGCTTGAATGAGCTATGAACGATGTCCAAGATGCACCTTGCAAATCCGCGACTTATCAGCACACTATGCAATAGGTCACCTACGACGGGTGGAAATGTCACCCCACAAGCAGCCTCCACAGATAGACCCATGCACTTCACATGACGAAAATAATTGATGGGACCTTGGATGTCATCCACCGGGTATCTGGCGCCGTTGTCATCTTGATCCTTAGGGCCCGTAGATGCGCAGCTACTCTATCAGCCACTGGGGCTAGGGTGTCCTTGCTGCATGCGGGCATCAAGGGTAGCATTGACCCTGATATCAAGCATCTACTCAAACTCCTCACGTAGGTCCGTTTTGATCTGCTCGACCCTTGCCGCCTCTCTAGCTCTCTTCCGCTCTTCCTTAGATAAGCCAGTGGTGGCCCTTGGGAAGGCTTTGTCCCACATTGTGATTAGTCCGTGACCCCGGGTACGTCCTGGGTGCTCCATGGTCTCGATTCTCATGCTCAATATATCATGCTTCCTGTCGGACACGAATATGCCTTGGGAAGTTTGTTCACTCAACGATTCCTGCAAAAGCCCAAGTGGTTATTTTAGGAAATACTAAGTTATACATAATTTGCATTACCAGGTGGTCATTAGCTTACCAATCATTGGTAGACTTCTTGGTCTGCAGGGTTAGGTAAGTGGACCTCCCCACTTGAGCTCGTAGCTAACATTCCTCTACACCAGTCTTGGGCACGAGGGCTCTGGATTCTGAAAAAGGGAGCCTCTTTGTTCTATTTTTCCCATAATTTCCTTTTACCCATGTACCCGTGCATGCCAAGTCTATGTGGGTGTATGTTCTTCGCCACTAGCTCCTTGTGTTCATCATTTCGATGTTGAGATTTCGGCATTATTTTCATCGCCACAAATTCTTCCCAATCAGTTCCACTCACGCTCGGGTATTTTTCGAAGGGCTCCTTTTCCTTCTTCAAAAAGCCTTTGATCAAGTGAAAGTGCATCTAGGTCCCTAGTAAGTCTTGGTGGTTAATGACGGATGATTAAGAGACTAAAAGTTTCCATGATAATAAATAGGTTCAATCCCAAAAGAATGGTAAAGATAATCATTGACGACCCCTCAAAAGAAAAAGGAGAAGAAAAGGTGGCAAGATCAATAGAATATTAGATTTTCCAAGTTTTTAGTGACAAAAGTCACATTGAGTATAGGAACGCCGTACTATTAGAGGGACTCGGTGAAAATGTCGTGAAATGGCTCTATGCACATTGCTTCATCTCTTGTCGCTCAAAGCCAAAATGATTAACCTAATCTAATGTCTCTGGAGAAATTTAGACCTCAGCCCGAATAGTCCAGTTGAGGGTCTGGCTTGTCCAGAAGGAATCCAGACCTCAGCCCGGACAGTCAAGATAAGGGTCGAGATCTGTACTGGACAGCTTGGACCCCTGGCCTGAACAGTCCGAATGAGGGTCTAGATTGCTACTGGACTGCCAGACCCCAAACCCGGATAGTCTAGGTGAGCATTCGGATTACTACTGGACTGCCTAGACCTCTGTCCGGAGTGTCCGGGCACCCGGAAGGTCCAGGCTGGAATCCGGACAGTCCAGGTATCTTTGCCCTATCCGAACAGTGAGCACTCCTCTGCCACCTCAGCAAGTAGCCACTGAATTTCAAAATCCGGAGGGTCCGGCCCAAATCTGGACAGTCCGGATTTAGGCAAATTCCCTAAAATGGCTAGTTTTTTAGGGAGCTCCTATAAAAGCCCCCTTGTTCCAAGCAAGGGGAACTCTTTGCGAAACTCACTTTCTGCATACTCAAGAGCTATTCTCCACTCCTCCAAGCACTAAGATAGAAACCTTGTGAAGAAGAAAAGATTTTGGAGCGAGATTCAGAATCCAATCCAAGCAAAGAGTTGATATCCGAGACTTCATCAAGTTCATTTCTTTTGGAGATTGGGATCTCCTAGATGGCTATGAGTCCTTGAGAGGTCCCATCCTTTGTGGTGAGCCTCAAGAAGTTTGTGAAGGCCGAGATTCGCCTCTGCGAGGAAAGAATCACCAACAAGAAATCGAGAAGATGCAAAAGTGTCCTCAATGGATAAAAGGCTTGAGAAGAAACTGGCTTTTGATCTCAAGTGATCAAGCTCCCCAACGGAGATGTAGGATTCCCCAAGAATCTGAACTTCGGGAAAAAAATCACTTGTCTCCATTTGGGTTACTTCTACTCGCATTTAACTTCTGCAAGTTTCACTTAATTTGATATATATTGATCTTGCATGTGTAATTCCTACTTTATCATTGTAGTCATGTCATTCTTGCTTTAGATAACCGTCATTCCAAATAATTGCAAGAATAAATAGTTGATTAAAATTGTTTAGTCACCTATTGACCCCTCCCCTCTAGGGTGACATCTTGATCCTTTATCAGAGTGTACTTGAAGTGCCTCAAGCCTTGCAAGCTACTCCTCTGTCCTAGAATGTAAGGTGTATATTGTTTAATTACACTACTACAGAACATGTCAATACTGACGGGCCAAAAACCCACATCAGTGACGGGTTTTTGGCTCGTCAGCAACTAAAGGTCAGTAATGACTCGTATTATCAGTGATGGGTAATTTACCCGTCACTGATAAAGGTCATCACTAACATGTTAAATATTTACCCGTCTGTGATGGTAGAGTCATCACTGACGGGTACTTTTTTTACCCATCAGTGATGACGTTTTCACAGGTGACAAAAAGTCATCACGGATGGTAGAAAAAGTACCCGTCAATGATGACTCTACCATCACGGATAGATAATATTTAAACCGTCAGTGATGAGAGTCATCACGGACGGGTAAATATTTAACCCATCAGTGATGACGTTTTCAGAGGCGCAAAAAAAAAGCCCTACCTGGGCACTACCGGGTAAGGTTTCACTAAAACAGCTATAATTTTTGCATACGGTGTCCGTTTTTGGGTCCACGACCACTCAAAATGACTGTATTGATGAGGCGCATCTAAAATATCTACTCGTCCTTAGGCCTATAGAATTTTTCACCTCCAAATTCGGCCTCTTCCGACCCTCCGTTGAACTTCTTCCCAAGCTCCAAATGCAATAATCTTTTGTGGATTCTGAACCGTGAGGGAGTCGAGCTGCTAGAAAAAAATACGAGAAATTTTTTTAAAAAAAATTCACTCCAAATTCATCCTCTAAGACTGACTTTTGCCCCGAACGAATAATCACCGCTACCGAACCCTCCGTTGAACTTCTTTCCGAGCTCCAAATGCAGTATTTTTTGTGGATTCCGAACCGTGAGGGAGTAGAGCTGCTACAAAAAAATACGAGAAAAATTTTAAAAATAAAAATTTAGGCACTAGTAGAAATTAAGACTCGGGAGGATCTTTCTTACCTCGAATCTAACTGAACTCCCATGTAAGCTCCACCATGTTCCTACGGAGATGGTGACGTGAGAGGATATGCTCCCTTGTGACCGATTTGGACAAGAGGATGAGAGGAGAGGAGGAGAGAGGAGAAGGGTGGAAGGAAGGAGAGGAGGGTGAAAGGGATAAGGAAAAAATATGGATCTGGATCTGCACTGAGGGGCACTGAGGTGAATTATATACCCCGTGGGATTCTAAAATTTCGGGTTTTGAAATTTTAGAGTTGGCGGGATTCACATCACGGACGGGTCTCTTTTTAACCCGTCAGTGATGAGTGGAACATCACTGACAGGTCAGAAAACTACCCGTCCGTGATGACAAATTTTGGGTTTTGAAATTTTGGAGTTGGCGGGATTCACATCACGGACGGGTCTCTTTTTAACCCGTCAGTGATGAGTTCTACACATCACTGATGGGTTAGAAAACTACCCGTCCATGATGACAAAATTTTGGGTTTTGAAATTTCGGAGTTCGTGGGGTTCACATCACGGACATGTCTCTTTTTAACCCGTCAGTGATGAGTTCCACACATCACTGACAGGTCAGAAAACTACCCGTCCGTGATGACAAAATTTCAGGTTTTAAAATTTCAGAGTTGGCGGGATTCATATCACGGACGGGTCTTTTTATTACCCGTCAGTGATATGCTCGACATCACTGATAGGTATTTATTTTGCCCATCTGTGATGATGTTTTCATCAAAACCCGTCACTGATGGTTTTCATCACTGACATATATTCCTTACCCGTCAGTGATGGTAGGGTCCAGGATGACTTTTTTAGTAGTGTTAAGACAAGGCTTTGACCAAGAAGTACTCTATTAATATGTGGTTTATGTGTCATAAAATTGATGTCATTGGATTCGTATTTAAAAGTACTCACATATGATTGTGACTTTGTATCACAACCACATATTAATAGAGTAATTGTTGGTCAAAGTCTTGTCTTAATCAAACAAAATATGGCTTACATTCTAGGACGGAGGGAGTATCAACAAAGCGGCTTGTCACACGTCTACTCCCATTCTTCTGAAACCTCAAATGACTCCATTATCTCCTCTGCGAGGCGCTCATGTTGGCTCAAGGTAAGTGTGGTGTACCCGGTTTTTGGGCCAGATACGCCTCCCGTGATTACTGTACTGGTCCCTGGATCAGTAGCCAGTACACACAAGAACTTGATAACATTCACATACGGTACCGGGTATATTACACAATAGACCCTTATGGTCATTATTCAACATCACAGCCGATTGGCTGAATAAAAGTAGCAGCGGAATAACAACAAAGCATAGAGAATGACCCATCAATATGCCCAACCATAGGCAACTGACTAGGGAAGAGCGCCCTAACCCTCGTGGTCGCTGACATCGTCCTTAGAGCACCACTCTTCTTCTTCGTCTGGCCAAATCAACAAGCCAGGTGGGTACATTGAATGTACTCGCAAGCTATTCCCATAGGAGTAAATATACGCAATATTTCATGCAGGGAATAGATCAAGGAATAGCTCTACCCTATGTTGTTGGTTGTGCGAAAATGTAAGTTTTCATCGTAAATACGATAGTAGGTTTCAAAGCTATTTTAAAAACAGAAGTAGTTCGTAGTAATAATCATCATTCGAGGTAGAATCCGCTACCTCTCTTTTTCCTTTCCTCAGCGTGATAGCTCAGCCTATCACGCCTACCCTTTTTGGCTCCTGCTCGCACTACCCGGGCAGTGCAGCTAGCCTCCTCTTCTGCAATTCCTGGCTACCATCCGTGTAGTGTAAATTGCACTCTGTGGACACATCATGCCCATGTCCTTAATCCCATTTCCCAGCTTTCGTAACCAAAACTTAGTCTAACCAGTGTGTGGCCTTACCAGTTCATGTCCATGACCGAGGACGCGGCTATTTGAATAGTTTTTAACACTCTGCAGAGGTTGTACGGCTTTACCCACAAGATGTAGTTCACCCTTAATGCCGAGCGCTAACAGGTACACCTTCACAAGGTATACTGGCAGGGTTAATACAACGAGACCTTTCACCCGTGTTCACACTAGAGCCGGTCCCGCTAGGTGGGTAACCCAACTTTCGCATCCCGGATGTCGAAAATGGGACTCTCCACCTTTGTGTGGAACCATAATTTCACGTACTCGTGAGACCCACCGAGAGCTTTACCTCCACAGCGTGGAACTCATCGAGGGCTTTACCCCCACGTAGTCCCGTGAAGATCCTCTAGGGATCCCGGATCCACCTAGCACATCACCCTAACTTCCCACGGTTCCGAGCTCCAGCATTAGACGAGGTACCGATCAAGTCCTTCCCATAAAGGACATGTGGACGTATGGTAGGGGAACTGATTCAGCGGCACTTAGGTTCGGTCCTTAACTGATTCGAGCAGGACTCCATAACCAACCAACTCCTCAGGTAGCGACCGGCTACCCTACCATTCTTTTCCTCAAGTAGCAACCGGCTACTCTACCACCTCATAACACCCTTAGCATTCCTGCCCGAATCCAAATCCTTCAGCATTTCATGTGGGATTTTGACAAGATTTTCTTTGAAAAGATATTCCTCGGACTGTATAACCAATCCGAGGGTTTTGATCCCAACCCACCGTGACCGATAAAAAAAATTGGTTTTGACTATAGCAGGTCTAAGCTGGCTAAAGCCCATATTCCTATTTAGAATGTCGGTCGAACAATAACCGGCTAAGTATTCCTAGGGCTACAAGGATCGGATCTCAACCCTACCTCACATGCATCTACTCGGCATATGTATACTAACATAAATATCAGTGATATTAACATAGCATGCAATATTTGCAAACAAGATAATTAGGTTTTGCAAATATGGGATTTCAACATGATCAAGGTGGAATGCTTGCTTGGCAGTTCCGGTTCCTGTTCCTGTTCTTGGCGAGGGGTGATGCCGGGTCCTCTCGGGGTACGTACGGCACTCCGTTAACTACAAGTCAGAGAATCGACGGATAAGAAGCAAGGCAACTCCAAATCGAACTCCGAGATCAAGCATGATAAAGATGGTGAGTGCAGGTGTCGTTGGGTTCGTCAAGGTTCTATAGGATACTAAACCTAGGGTTACCAGTAGAAATTGCTTGAATGGTGAGGTTGCATAAGATGACGTCATGATTAGCAGGGGTTTAGACCTTCTTTAAAGTTTGATTACAAAATCATATTTCTTATTGAGTTAGTTGAGTACTACGGATTCGCTGGTATACTTGACAGTATGAGAATGTTTCGTTTGTACGTGAAATAATACCTACAGCATACATATATTTATATATTTCTAAAGAGAAGAAAAATAATGCTTAAACCTAATCCTTACTGCTAGACCTTTGAAACGATTTCAAATTTCAAAACTTTGTGAATATAAAAGTTAGATTTCCTTCTCAAGTTTCGAAAACCGGAACAATCTTCCCAAAAACCGGTCTAAAAGTGCTTGAATCAGTCGAATCGGCGATGCATATGGTTCTGAAATAAACGAACTGGTGTAAATGCGCTTTCAGACCGCTTCAATGCGCTTTCTCCTGGTCGGAAGCGGACCCGAGTGCATGCATATTAATGTGTCGGTTGCGGCAACCCGTGCTAGGACCGATTGAAGGCGTTTTAATGGAGAGGGGGCGGGAACTGGGTTGAGTATTGTTTCCTTACCGACAGCGGGCCTTACCTGTGGCTGGTCCCACGCGTCGGCGACTCAATACCTTACCTACTCGTGTGGTTGTTACACCAATCGCTCGCTTCTCTGCTAGGAATTGAGACAAGGTGGCGGCGGCGTCTCGGACAGAAACTACCGGCGGCGGGTTGCTAAGCCGAATGGAGGGAAGGCTCAGGGAAATGAGGGAAGGCGTCGAGCTCGGTTTCCTTTCCTGGGAAGTTTGGTTTAACTCGGTCAGTTCGGTTGAAGGTTAGCTGATGATTTCATGGAGCTCAGATGCTAGCTAGGGATAGAGGTGGCGGAGCTAAGCTCGGAGGCAAGGAAGATGAGAGCTGTGGCGGCGACTGGGGTTCGGCTATGGGGTGTTGAGCTGAGGCTTGAATGGAAAGGGAGGCTCGGGCGCCCCCCTTTAAATAGGCCAGGCAGCGGGGTGAGCTAGCGGGGGTGCCGCTATCTTTGCTCAGCTTGGCGATGAGACAGCTCGAGGCGCACTGGGGGCCGCTGCGGAATGCCTCGGCGAGAAGCGCGGCGATGCGGCGTTCGGTGCGGCAAAGGCTCGATGGACGGCGCGGTTGTTGGTGTGTCCAGCTCGGGTCCGGATGGGACGACTCGGGAATGGCATGCCGGAGCTCACGGCGAGAGATCTTCCTGAGGTGCAGCAGGGGTGGGAAGCTGGACAGGAGTGAGGGGAAAGGTCAAGGCAGTGCTCGGTGTGCGGCAGGGCGTTGGAGGCGACGGACGGCGTGGCCGTGCACATGATGGCATGCTGGTGCCATCCCAGAGTGCGGCCACGCGCATGCCCGAGCGGCATGGGCGTGTCTTGGCTCGCCTGAGAGCATGCGGACGTGTCCACTGCGTCAGGGGTGAGGGAAAAAGTGTCCTGAGAGTTTGGCAGGGGTGCACACCGTGTACTGGCGCAAGAGAAGTGACAACTCCTGAATGATACGTTGTGTCAAGGATGGGTTAAGAGGAAAGTGACAAATTGGTGCAGCCAAGGAAGTGTCAAGGGCTCAGGCATGTTGGGAGGATCGAAAAGAGGCTCCTCCATCAATTTGGTACAGCATACTTTGGGTTTGCACTTTATTTTATGTGACAAGGCTGATTCAGCCAAGGTGTTCGACATCATTTCCATGAATTTTCTGCACTGGATATGTTCATGTTTTTGCATATTCTTACACTTAGAAGTTTGGGGACTATTGTGGCATTTTATCGAATTTTCTGAAATATGTTTATAAGGGATGTAGTTCAACGCGTGTTTTTGTTCCCGGGTTAGTTAATTCTATTTATCAATACTTTTGAACTGGGTATTATTATTTTATGTTACATTCGAGTTGATAATGATATTAGGTTCTCCCACGAATTTTATCAGAATTTTTGGAAAGGCCTAAGGCATTGGGTTTCGTGATTAGAGTTCCTAGTTCAAATTAGGGTTAATGAGGGGGAGGGGTCATGGTAGGGGGCTAGGGTTTACCAGGTGTGGCAAGGTGGAGGGGGTCATGGGAACTCTCGTGGACTCTCCCGCCTACGCCTGGGTATATTCGGTGGTGAGGTGCCGTAAACCTAGCGGCATATATGGTGCGTGTGTTAGGCCAGGGCGTATGTTAGGGTTTAGTCCGAAGGGGTGCTTGTGTGTGGCAGGGTTGTGTATATTGCATGCATGAAAAGTTTAAAACATGTCTAACACATATGTGGTTATGATGGCATGCGGGTTTACGAAAAATGAGGCGTGACAGTAAGGAGCCTCCAGTGTTCTAAGGTGATCTTCACATTTTCCCTTGTGACTACCCCGCATATCATTTCGGACTTCTGGGAGGTTTTGACAGGGGATGCTAGAGTCATCAGCGACCCTTGTGACTGAATAGCGGCCATCGAGCTTCTTCACGGGCTTTCTAGCGCGACAGGTCTTCGTGGCCGCCGTAGAGTCGAACATTCGCGGCGACCCTAGTTCACCATGGGGTCTTGGCGGTGATGAAGGGGGGGGGACAACTTCACTATTTTTGTTGGAAAGAACATTAGAGGAGAGAAGAGGCGATGCAGCGAGAGTAAAGGATAGCCCTAGGGGGTTACTTAGTTTCATTTCAACTTATAAATATCTAAATTCATAATTAAACGTTACTATTAAAAACAAAATTATATATTGGAAAATCCTAGCATTGGAACTGCTAATTCCCATAACATATCAATAAAAATGCTAATTCCTAGAACATATTAAAAAATTCTATTTACATAGCCAATTATAATGAACACTAATATATTACCATCACAAGCATGCATACATACACATCACATACACTTGAGAGCATAATATATTTTGTAAATTTAACTGAATTAATATGACATCACATCACACTAACAATTTGTAGAAAACAAGCTTGCTCGCAGACATAGTTAGTGACAATATTGCATGGATCACTTCAGATATATGCGCTTTTCTTCTACTGCCCTTCCAATCCATCTATAGAGAAATAAGTGTTTTCAAAATTATTAAGACTTCATTTTGTTTCTAAATATAAAATCAAATTAAGGTAATCGTCTCCACTTATGGAATCTCACTTTTGTTTTCAAATATAAAAAGGTGTAACTTCTGATCTTCTCCTAGATATATAGCAGCATTAAAACATGTCCATATATTAATTCAGAATATTTTAAATGAGCTACACATGATTTCTTCATTGATTTTCTGATCTTCTCCCATGATTTCTTCTCTGATTTATGATTTTTTGCTAGTATACAGGAGATAGAAGAAAAGATGCTCGAATGCCCTAATGGCCTAATCTATATGGCACAATGCCCTAGGGGGAGAAAAGGAGACTTACATTGCCGCTGGAGAGCTTGTTGCAGGTGTTGTCGAGTGAGGGAAGGAGGGAGGCGTTGCAGAGGGTGGCCACTGGAGAGGGAGGCACTACAGAGGGCCACTGGCAAAGGGAGGCGTTTGTTATTGCTCTTGCAAGCTCACCACCGGCCACTGGTGTCCCTTGTTGATGTTGGCGGCTACTGCACGCTATTGCTCCTTAGCGCCGATGGTTAGGGGCGGCGGGGATGTTGAGGCGAGGCATAGGGTTGCCGAGGAGGTGGTGGCGGTGGGCGATGGCAGGTGATGGTGGCTCGGGCGATGGCTAGGGCACGTATGGAGAAATGGCAAAGGGTACTGAGGAAGGGCAAAGGGAAACGGGCAAACTATACAAATAGAGCAAAATCCCATATGGTTCAAACTGAAAAACCGTCTAGAATATGCATTATGCATTATCCTAGGCGGTCTAGCGAACGAATTGTCCAAGATATTAAAAATATCCTAGACAGTTTAAGTAATGAATCAGCTGCGATAAGGAGCTATCCCAGACGGTTCCATTTTTCAACTGTCTGGGATCATATGCGAGACGGTTCATTATATAAACCATATGTGATATGTCCTTATCCCAAATGGCTTGTTCTTGCATCGAGACGTCTCTTCGTTTCCCAAATGGTGGGCTTCGCAGAACCATCTCAAATGTGTCCAATCCGTGACGGTTTCCTTGAACCGTGTGGAAAAAAAGCCGTATGAAATAGACGATTCTATACTAGTGTGTATTTGCAACCATCGGCTTGTATATTTTAGCCTCACCTATAGGATCCAAGTGTACCTGGCACTAGGATCCAAGTGTACCTGGCACGTCTCAACCCACCCTCTTGCCTCTCTCTGTCGCTCAAAACTCTCAGACCCATTGCACCCTACCCTTTGTGCTTTTCACCTTCATCTCTCATTTTTCGGCGGGCAGCGATTCGTCCTTTGACGAGGGTTGCTGGCAAACCCAGGCTCCTCCAACCCAAGTTTTGGCTCTACCCTTGCCATCCTCCCAAGCGTCGTTGGCGAACCCAAGCTCCAATGCCACCATTACCATCCCCCCGGGATCGATGCCTGCCAGATCCATCCTTCCCTACCCATGCTGCCACCGGATCCATCCTCCCTAGTCCGCTTGGATGCCAGATCCGACCACCACGACCCACGTTGTTGCATCTCCATCAGGTCTGGCCAGCCTCCGGACTCGTCACCCTACCAATGTCGTTGCTGGATCATTCCTCCCTGACCTGCCCCATAGTTGGAGCCGGCCACCACAACCCGTGCCGCCGCGTCTCCATCGAGTCCAGTTGGCCACCTGTGACTCGTCTGCACCATTTTTCTTCCATTGCTAGTGGATCTTTTTGGACAAAGACTTTTAGCAGAATTGTGTGTAAGAAAATATTAGGCAGTGTCAATATTTTCTTTCAAGTATCACAAAACAACAATTTCTTCCATCGAAACTCTACTTTTTGAGCAACCGTTTCACATGCTCGAACTTTGTAGCCCGAAACATTTCACAGAACTACACTATTTAGTTTTTGCTCATGCTCTGGTCAAAAGGCACCTACGTGGATTGACTGCCACGCGGACAAGCTCAGAAAATCCCCGTTTTGCTTCTTGTGTGCTTTTTGTCGAACTAACTGCTAGCACGTCCATTTCGTTCTTTTCCGGTAAAAGGGAAAACGTTTCCCAGATTTTATTAACTAAACCATATTTATTACTCCCTCCTTTCCTTATTATGTATCACTTTAGGTGTAGACACAATTTTTAACATGCAATAAAAAAGCATTGTTGAAGTTGAAAATATAATGGATGAAGATGGGTATAACCAATTTGATGAGATGCCTCCTTCCGAAGAGCATCTTCAAGAGAACACCCTCCATATCTCCATATGGATGGCCCTCCAAAAATATTCTTCCTCTATATCATCGCATCACTCCAACATCATATCCATATTTCACCCTCCATATTCTCCTCTCCTATATTTTAATAATATCCTAGAACTAACAATATATTCTAGTGGCTATATTTGTAACGGCTATATTTGTAATGGCTATATTTCGAACGGCTATTTTTCTAACGGTTACAATTTTAATGGCTATTTTTCCAACAGCTATATTTACAACAGCTATATTTCTAATGGCTATTTTTTGAACGACTATATTTCCAGATTTATATATGCAAGTCCATTTGTCATTCCTGGTTGTGTCTCTTCTCCTAGATCTCTCTGCGTCCTCTCCCATATATCTTCATCTCCTCTCCCATATCGCAATGAGGCGTCGCAACCTCGTCAAGCAAATGCTCATGGATTTGTCGTCGTCCTCATCCGACGACAACGAACTCATTGTTGCTACAACATTTGTAGCGGACGATGAAGATTAGCGGTTGAATGCTCGACACCATAACGGTTCCATGCTAGGACGTCGGGTAATTCATCATGATTGAGAAGCCGAACACACTAGACTATACGAAGACTACTTTTTAGAGGCTCCTACGTACGGCCCAACTATGTTTCGGTGCAGGTTTGTAATTAGTGAATATGTTTTGTTCGCCATTCTTGTTGATCCTCCGGGCTCAATTTTTTATTATTCCTACCAGATTTAGAATGGCTCGTTCGCTGTTGTTTTGCATAGTGTAAGCTGTAATAGAGTATGATAGCTATTTTGTGCAAAAAAGAAATAGTGTTGGGGTTCTTGGGTTATCCCCTTTATAGAAGATTACTGCTGTATTTCGAATGCTAACTTATGGAGTATTAGCGGATGCTACGGATGAATTTATTTGGATTAGAGAAAGTATTGTCATAGTCTTAAAATGTTCATCAAAGTTGTTGTGGAAGACTTTGGAGATGAGTACCTGAGATCTCCAAATAATCTTGATATTGCTAGATTACTTGTAATGGGAGATGCAAGAGGTTTTCGTGGGATGCTAGAGAGCATAGATTGCATACAGTGAAAGTGGAAAAATTGTCCTGCAGCATGACAAGAAATGTATACCGGCCATGTGCACGAGCCCACAATTATTCTATAAGCCGTTACTTCATAAGATCTTTGGATTTGGTATGCTTTCTTTGGTTTACAGGGGTCTCACAATGATATTAATGTTCTTCATTGTTCCCCTCTATTTGCAAAGCTAGCCAAAGGACAAACTCCATAAGTGGATTACACCATCAATAGTCACAACTATACAATAGGGTATTATCTAGTAGATGTCATATATCCATCATAGGCAACATTTGTAAAGACAATATCATCTCCGCAAGAGAATAAGGGAAAAACTTTTCTTCCACGCCCAATGAGCTACTAAGGGCGTGTTTGGTTGGGCTGTGGCTGTTGGAAAAGCGGCTGTTGGCTGACTGTATGGAATAGCGGCTGTGGCTGTTGGCACGTGAGGATTCGGTTGTGCATGTTTGGTTGGGCTGTGGCTGTTGGCTGTTATGTGAGGAAATGTCTGAAATGCCCCTAGAGTTGTGAGAGTGTGTATTATATAATTATGTGAATAAAAAATCATTTAAAATAGTAAAAAATCTAAAAAAATAAGAAAAATTCAAAAAAATCAGGAAATTTTAAAAAATTAGTAAAATTTTAAAAAAGGAAAATTCAAAAAAATCAGGAAAATTCAGAAAAATTTAAAAAACAGAAAAATTCAAAAAAAATCAGTAAAATTTTAAAAATCAGGAAAATTCAAAAAAATTTAAAAAATCAGAAAAGTTCAAAAAAATCAGGAAAATTCAGAAAAATTTTAAAAATCAGTAAAATTTTAAAAAAATCAGAAAAATTCAAAATGTTTTTTAAAATCAGTAAAATTTAAAAAAATCAAGAAAATTCAAAAAAATCAGTAAAATTAGAAAAATATCAGGAAAAATTGATTTAATTCAAAAAAAATCGAGTACAATTCAAAAAATATCAGGAAAATTTAGGAAAATTCAACAAAATAAGTAAAATTCCTAAAAATAAAAGTAAAAATAAAAAATCTGAAAAATTAAAAAAAAATCAAAAAAATTCTGAAAAAATTCAAAAAAAATCAGAAAAATTACAAAAAAAATCAGGAAAATTAAAAAAAACAAAAACCCGGGAATAAAATCCCCTCTCTCTCTACTACATATCTCTCTCTTCTCTTTTTCTCTCTTACATATATCTCTCTCTTCTCTCCCTCTCTCTAACGTATTGATGTGTTTCCAACCTGAAGTAATACGAAACAATCGTTCCTGACTTAATTAGAATTCATAACACAGGTTTACATATGCGTAAATAGAGAGAACAAGTTATACAAACCATACTGAAATAAAAACCACAAGCTAACGCCTTCTTGCAGCATACAGGGAATCAGCAATTTGGTCCCGAGTAATGTTCATGTTATTACCATCCATCGCAACACCATGTATATCTTCATTTCCTTGGGAGGTTGCCTGTCCGACATCAGGAATGTAGTTCTCATCAGCATCGCATTTATCGAACTCCTCATCAGCTAGTTTGCTTTCCCGTATAAAATTATGAAGAGCCACGCAAGCATGAACAATACGAGTTTGTGCCTCCTCTGGATAACTTGGAACATGTAGGAGCATCCTCCATTTCATTTTTAGGACTCCAAAGGATCGCTCAATCACATTTCGAAGCGATGAGTGAGCATGATTGAACACCTCACGCTTCCCCGAAGGCGCCCGCGATATACGAAACTCCGGTAGATGATATTTAGTTCCCTTATAAGGAGCTAAATAACCGGTCCTGTTCGGATATCCTGAGTCAACAAGGTAGTACTTGCCTACACATGACAAATACGACAATATAAGAATCTATATGATAGTCCAGTTTACAGAGTTACGTGCACAAAAAAAGTACTTACCCGGAGGAGGTCTTGGATATTCATCAACAAACTTCTCTTGTGCATTGTTTAGAACCCGTGTGTCATGTACCGATCCAGGCCAACCGGCAACAACGAAAGTGAAACGCATGTCGAAGTCACAAAATGCCATGACATTTTGCGAAGTGTATCCGTGCCGATTTCTATACTCAATTACCTTCGCTGCCGGGACAATGGTTTTCACATGCGTGCCATCTATTGCACCAATGCAACCGTTGAAATGCGGATGGAGACGGCGTTCTAGTAGCTTTGGATGGACTTGGCTGAATGTTGGGTCCTTCGGTTTAACGATATCACGGGACATACTATATAAAGAATTCAACACCTCGTAAAATTTGGTATGCACTGTCCACGTAGATCTACAGAATATTACTTCAGCTTCACCAACCGAGTTCGGTCCTCCAACCATCCACAAAAACATTGCTAAACTCTCTATAGATGTCATGTCCCTAGTTGATGTCAAGTTGTAATTCTGCACTAGGTTTCGATGCAATGCATCAAATACTCTCCTAGACATTCTAAACATCCTATAGCAGGATTTTTTATGATTCAGCGTCTCAACCGTCCAAGAATATCCAGTTTGTATAGGACAACGGTAGTGTTGTTTGTTCAAATACCTGTTTTCATAATCTTCACCCAACATTGCGAGCTGTCTCAGTTGTTCTAAATTTTGCAACCTAGTAAGAGCTATCCATTGAGCACTAGTCCCTTCTCCATGTCCAAATTCTTCCTCATCGTTCTCATCATCATCTTGGTCATCACCTTCGTCATCGTACTCTTCGTCATCACTCATCTGCTCGAACAAACATAAAAACACTCATGTAAATAACACATATTAAAGCTTGATGATTGATACAAATATAACAAATATATATCTAACATACATGTCATTTCATACAAATAGTACACACATAACAAGTGCGAATGAAATACAACAAACAACAGTCTAACAGTCTAACATACAACATACAACATTCGAACATACAACAGTACAACATACAACATACAACAAGTCCATGTGAAGTCTAACTCAGTGAAATGCTACAGTCGAGAGTCATGTTCACTCTGAATGTAATACAGCCTTCCTTCATTAGTACGTATGGCGACGAACAACTCTCTCACTTCCGGCTTCATGGCTAGCTTGCATGCCGTGAAAAAAAGAGGCGTCCCTTCTGTCACACCGCACTCATGAATCAAATCCATGAACTCCTTGATTGTAGGGGTGGTGCCAGTTGGAGGATGATTGACTGAGGCTGTGTACTGGGAGGATAGAGCACGTGCCGCCTTCTTGTACTCATCGAAAAACCTGTTTTTCTTTTGTTTCCCCTTCCCCTTTCCTCCCTTCTTTCTCTTTGACCCTGACCCTGACCCTGATCCTTGCCCTTTCCTCCCTTCGTTCCCCTCTTCATCAGAACTAGAAGCAGACCCCTCCAAGTCAATAGCACTAGGCTCCCCACCAAGTGCCATCCCAGGGACCGTGGCGGTTTCACCTGTCACGAACGCCTTGTTGAACATAATCTGTAAGCACTCCAAGTTCGCCGGTGGACCGTCTCTGAACTTGGCGTACTCCTTGTTGAGCTGAAATACCAAACAGAAACGATCACATAATATTATGGATAGTTCAAATGGAAATTAGACTTGACATATTAGTTCAGAATGCACTTACCGCGATCTGCGTGCTCCACCACTCATCAGATGCGTCCACAGTTTTCCTTACCGGGCACATGCCAAGACCTGTTGCTGAGTTGATCAACTGAACCCATAGCACATATTCTTTCTTCATGAAATCCCACCTATTCTTGAATTGCTTCCTCGTAAACCGTTTCCCCGTCCGCTCAAAAAATCTAGCCTCAAGATTATTATACCCAACCGTACTCAACCAACCGCTAGGCCTATTCCCAGCAATGGTTTCATCCCTGCATATCTCTACAAACGCCCTTGTTGTAAAGGCATCCCACACTGCCTTCGGGGTGGACATCTAATACAATTAGCATCGCACAATCCAAGAAATGTTATGATCATGTTCATAAGTTATAGCTACAAAAAACAAGAATTAGAAACTACTTATCACAGAAAGCTTTGCATACACAAGATTTTGAAATAAACAAGAATAAGCATCATATACATAAAGTAGATACTAAATTTGCACATTGATAACAGCAGGTTGATCAAGGGAATGAAGACTAGGGTGAAAAACTGACAATAGAACATCATGGAGGCAGAATTAAACAAGTTAATTAGTGATTGCTTGCTGGCATTTTGTTTATGTGTCACTATCTCTTATCTTTGTGATTTTGTTGCATAAAGTCGAATGCATATCAGATTTCGGGTTTGGACTTTGATGCAATGCAATGCTGTAAACAGAGATCTTTTGCACAACCAGAGGTCTCCGTTGTGCTTACTGCTAACACACACCACCAAAATGTCACAGATATGGACTCGAATCTTGCTAGTTTTTTGTAGCATTATTTCCACAATTCATGCTAGAACACAAGAACATGTGTACATCACATATTAGCTTCTCGTCCTCTTATGGATGTGCTGTAACGAAAAAGAGTGAAATGTAAAACGTGAGAATCGTACCTCGTGGCCGTGCTGGAGGAGCAGGCGCTGATGCTGCTGGCCGGCGGTGAAGGCACCGTTGTTGCTACTCAAGGCTGTGCGCGAGGACGCCGCGGTGTCGGATGGCGAGCGGGAGCAACACACGCCGTCGGTCGAACCAACGGACTCCGGGGAAGCCACGGCTCAGCTCAGCAGGGCTCGGTCCGCGCTGGCCGCGGCTGGAGGCGGGGCCGGCTCAGCTCTGGTCGACGGGTGTGGGCAAGCGGCGGTGGTTGCCGGCGGTGGTGGGTCGTGGGTGAGCGGCGTTGCTGGCCGCGGCTGGAGGCGAGGGCGGCTCAATCTGGTCGACGGTGCTCCCTCGCTCCCTCCCTTGTCACCCACCGAGAGCGGCGCCTCCTCCCGCCGGCCCTCGGCCCCTCCTACTCGCCGCCTCTCCTCCCCTTCTCCCTACCGTCCCGGAGCTCCTCCTTCCCTCCTCCCCGCCAGCCGAGCGCCGCCCCTCCGCCCTCCGCGCACTGGTGCTGGGTGGCCTTGAGGGGGCGCGGCGGTCGAGCTGAGCACCGGTGCTAGGCTCGGATGTGCGCGGCCGTGCTGGGCGACGATGGAAGCGCTCGTCGGTCCCGGGCCACAGCCAGTCCTACCCCGCGACCGGCGGAGGCTCGCGCCGGTGGAGGCGGAGGCGAGTGGCGCTGCTGGACGGCAGTGCCGGTGTGCGGGTGGAGTGCTGCCAGATTAGCGCTAGGAAGGAGAAGGGGATGGGGAAAGAAGAAAGGAGATCGAGAGCGATAAGGTCATTTCCCTGTAAATATTTCGAAATCGGGGGCAATCTCTTGGGCACCAAACACGGCTACTGCGGGAAGCTAGGGTCACGGGAGCTTTTTGCTGTGGAGTTTTTTACGTGCGCTGGTTGCTCCGCTACTGCAAAAAGCTGCAGCAAAAGCGCCCCCTTTGGTTTGGCTTCCGCTGTTCGCAACTGGAAGTTGTCTAAAAGCTGAACCAAACAGCGCCTAAGAAGGATGTGGAACGAGAATTTGGAGTTCTACAAGCTCGTTTTGCCATTCTTGATGGACCTGCAATATTTTGGGATCAAGAGACACTCAGACAAATCAAGACAGCTTGTGTCATCATGCACAACGTGATAATTGAAGATGAGTGGAAAGGACCAGAAGACTTCAATTACTATCATGTGGGAGAAAGAGTAATAGTTTATAGAGTTTATTCAAAGTAATCATGATATAAGAAACAAACAAGCTCATTTTCAATTTCAAGATGATCTAGTCGAGTACCTATGGCAACCGTATGTAGAGTCATAATTCTAATAATGTATGCAGTTGTAATAATGGAGTCAGAACCTATCAAGTAGTGTTATAATTATGGAAGAGTGTAGTGTTTTCAAATTATGTATGATGATGTGTGCAGTTTTTCTGAATTAATGTATGCATATTTCTCTTAATATAGTCAAGCACCTCTTTCGTACAACAAATAGTTCACACAACTTATAGCTCGTACACCAAATAGTTCACACAACTTATAGTTCATATAATAAATAGTTCGTACAACAAATAGTTCGCGCAACTTATAGCTCATACAACAAATAGTTTGTACAACAAATAGTTCACAGAACTTACGCTCATACAACAAATAGTCCGAACAACAAATAGTTCACACAACTTATAGCTCATACAACAACTAGTTCATACAACAAATAGTTCACACAACTTATAGCTCATATAACAAATAGTTCGGACAACAAATAGTTCACACAACTTATAGCTCGTACAACAACTAGTTCGTACAACAAATAGTTCACACAACTTATAGTTCATACAAATAGTGCGGCTCAACCCGATGCGTTGTACCGTCGAGCGGTGATCTTCCTGCAAACTCATGTTGTATTGTTGTTGTGGCCCAGTCATAGCACTAATGTTCATGCTCATAATCCTCTCTTCATGACTTCTTCTCTGTTGATCTAACTTTTGTTGTTCTAGTGATACTTATTTTTTTTTCTATTTCTTGCTCACTTTCTTCTAGTGCCATCACCTTTTCTTCTATTGCAGGTGCTCGCTCATAGCAAGCTTCTTTCTTGGCCTCTTTCTTATTTTCCTTCTCTATTTTCTTTGACCACACTTTATCCAATGCTAACATGATAGCACTACCATTTGAAGCGACAGAACTTTTACCTCATCGTAATCGTTCTTTCTCGGCCTTCTTACCAGTTGGTCTTCTCAACGAATCAGTTCTAGAGTACAAGCCTCAAATTCTTCATCATTGGAGGTCATACCTAAAGAAGAAGTACTCAGACTTGCATTGGAGGCCGTCTTCTGTTTTTCCTAAGATAACCTAGAAGTCCACTTTGAATGGTGCTCTAAGACTCTCTAGAAATGCAATAACCCAACGATCTCCCATTGGTATCTTGTCCCTCGTACAAAGTACATGCCTAAACAATCTGCAAGTGAATATGTTTTATTAAATTTGCGCACAACATATCAAGCTACAAAGAAATTAAAGAGATAGTTGTATACCTATCTTGCGTTGTCATCCCGCTTTGCCTTCTATTCTAAATCTGGTCATAACATCCACATAACTTGTTAACCCATTCTTGAATAGTACCCCACCAGTTCGAGAGAGAATTTTGATTGCGCACCGACTCGAATTGATTGTTCTCGTGGTAGTAACGACGAATCCTCGCCCAGTAAGAATCACAAGATTTTTCATTGCCTACTGCTGCATCAAACTGGTATTTAGTCATGCTTGTAGCTACAAGTCGTCTTCTTGCTCAGTGAAATTTTTGGATCTCTTGTTATTGGGACTCAAGTAGATGCTAGGTTCTTTAAGTTGCGATTGTTGCTTTTCAATTGGGCTAAAATTTTAACTTTCCTCCCAAGTTGCGCCATCGATTCCACCACTCAACAAGTTAGAATAAAATCCATCCGCCATTGGACCACCCTGCTTTAACATGAGTAACTCAATATGCATATATATCACAGCACAATCTTAATGAACTGAATAGGATGATCAATAACCAACTCATCCAAAGCTAGTACATTGTTCAATACATAAAGTCTACAACATCCAAAGCTAGTACATTTTTCAATACATAAAGTTCAGAATATATAAATATCTAGTAAATTATTCGATACATAAGGTCCACAACATACAAATTGCTAGAACAAGCCACCACTCATAATACAAAATACTCCCTCTTCCTTGCAATGCTACCAATAATGCACTTTACCACTATCATCTCTCACGTGATCGCAATGGATACGAGCATCAGGGTCGACATTGTTCTCGGTGTCATCCTGGTCAAGATCTATTCCATCTTTTTGAAGCAAAGCAGTTGATTCTATGGAGAGCTGATCAATGATCTGTGCTAGCTGGTCAATTTTGAACTAGAACGTAGTTGAGATCATTGTCGACGGTACGTGACATAGGAGAAAAGTTATCGTTCGTATACACGCTTGAGATCACCTCTAGTTCTTTAATGATCCATGACCAACCTTCACTAATTTCCACGCATCCTTGTCCATCACTAGACTAGCAAAATACAACATGTGCGGAGCAACATGAGAACTACAAGCATGCTGTTAGTATTAAAAAATTTAGAAATATATACTGCTCCATTGCTTTATGTTAAGCATTGAAGGGACAATCGAAAGATAAGCATGTTAGTAATGAAACCTGTATACAACTATCAATAAAATCCACATCAGACTCATCTAGAAGCAATCTTAATCATATATCATTAATGCTGGTCGTATTGGAGTTAAATAGAAGTAAAGAACAAATGTACCAAGTAAACTAAACAGAACAAACAAAATGCAATTTTATCACTCATATACAACATCATGTTTCTATTTAGAACATATAGGAAGTTACTGAAACTTACCTTAATTTTTTGGGGCAAACTGATCCAAAATCATAGGTTTGGAATGGCCTACAGTACAACAAAAAAGTAACACAACAGTGTGTTTTGAAAGGATTAAAATGGTCATTAATTGTAATGCACGAAACAATCTCTAAAAAGATATAGAGCTATGTAAAGAATGACCAACATATGTTATGAGAAAAGAATCTGTAACAAAATCTGGAGGATGCTTCCTGGCTACAAAATATTTTGCAAAAGTATTGCATTTGCATAAATAAACTAGCTTTCTCTCTTCCTTTGAATAACACCATACGGATGACCTGGATATTGGTTACTAAATTTGCAGATGGGATGTAGTTTTTTTCGAGCTTTCTAATACAAAGAAAACTTAAATATTATCAGTCAACATATCCAAAAGTAGCAAACATTTACTGTTCCTCGTGCCAGTAAAACCGACCAATAGAAACATATAAAGAAAACTTAAGTATCATAGATCATAAATCCCAAACAAGTGAACCAATTTCTGAAAAAAAAATAGTGAACCAAGATCGGGTCTTGAGATCAGAAGGCGGCCGACAAATAGTGAGCCAATCAAACTGATGCAAATAGGATGAGACAGTGATGTATAACCAAGTATATGTATCATACAGTTTAGCATCAACTTCGACTAGCAAGTGGCCCTTGTTTAAGAGGTTACAATTTCTAGATTAGTCAAACAACAGTGTTAATGTTAACTCAGTTAAGCAAAGTGCAAAGAACAACTATAAAGTACGAACTGAGCAGCATCCCCCTCAGTCTTTTCTCAACTGAACAACCTCGCAATGAAGAAGGACTACTACACTCAACATGTAGATACTTGCATCATTGCATCCGACCAGAAAAACCAGCCAGGCCAAAGGCACAACCTTTCTAAATACAATTCCATGTAAGAGAAGTAATTGTTAGCATACTAATGGATAATTTTCTAAATATTTTAGTTTGACAACAGCACACATATAATGAAATGGACGGAGATATAAGTACTTCGATACATAAATGGGAAGATTTGCATTAAGCAAAGAATCCAGCACACAGAGCAGCCCCCTCCTCATCTTCTCCATGGTGAGCTCCATCCATAGTAGGCCATGGACTTCTGCTCTGGTGTCCTACGTGCTCCCTCGATGACTCTTTGGTGCTGGCACCCATGTCATCGCCCACTCCCCCTCTCCCGCCATTCGGGCGAAGCAGCCCCATCACCTACCTCCCATCTGGTGTCGCCTCCCGATGGTGCCACAGGGACGACCACAGTAGCCAAGACCGGAGCCACATCTGCTCCCCCCGCCACCCCTGGCGCAGGGCTCAACCTGCTCCTACGAGTACACATGCATTTCTTCCACCTTGAGCTCCATCCACCGCCGCGCCCTTCCCCTCCCTCCCCTCCCTCCCTCCACCGCCACCCTACCTCCTAGATCCGGTTAAGAGAGAGGAGGCGAGATGGCCACTCGAGAGAGAGATAGAGAGAGGGGGGGAGAGAGAGAGAGAGAAGGGGCTACCTCCTTGTTGATGCGTGATGGCACGGATCCGGTTGATGCTGGGCAGTGCCACGCGAGCTCGTCATGGTGGGTGCTAGGTAAAGCTGGGACATTGGGCCGGGCTTATCTGGGCCAGCCCGAGCACGGCCCAAAAAAATGAGGGCCGGGTTGGCACGACTCAAAGTTCGGGCCGGGCCGGGCCAGAGAAAAGGCATGATGGGCGGCTCGGCCCGGCACAACGGGCGGGCCAGACCTGATCTGCAGCCCATATAGTTCAGGCCCGACCCGACCCGACACGGCCCGATGACGGCCCGACGTGCTGCTGGCCGGGCTTCGACGCAGTCAGCAGACATCTGGGCCGGGCCAGCACGGTACGGCGGGCTGGCCGGGCCGTCTGGCCTCGGGCCGTGCTGGCACGGCCTGGCCCAAGTCCCAGCACTAGTGCTGGGCGGCAAGTTTGGGTGCAAGGTGGCAAGGTCAGTTGCGGGGATGCGGTTCCTGGACTTGGATTTGGAAGGGAGATGGTGGGGACGCAGTGTCGGGGTGGCGGCAATTGGCCGGCAAGCCTTAATAACCAGCCCCTATCATTTCCTAACATAGTTGGACGACACGCCCATAATTGGTTGTATGCGAGGAATCTAGCTGCCATGTCTTCCGATGCCAACCTTTTCACAAGCCAACCAACCCAAGAATTCTATACCAAATTGGTAAGATGTTGATTAACTACCTGGTTTATAATATATCCATAACCTCATTCTAAAGTTTATTAACTTGCTTGGCTCTTTCGAGAAGAGTTTTCCACACAATCCTCCCCTTGCAAATTCCAAAGGGAGAAGGATATCTATCCACGGCTATCAGGACCAAGGAGCATCCAGGTCACATGAGGGAACAGGTGCGTATGCTATTTGGAGTGATGGATTCCCTAAGGACCTACATAGATAAAGGACTAAGAGCATGACTAAAGTCGAGCACGAAGCAAAAGACAGAGCAGCTCTTACAGAAGAAATCACCAACATAGTGGAAGCGATGGTTGATGGTTGTCTAAGAGCCCTAATGCAAATGGTGGCCAGGGGCTCGCGAGGTGACATTAATTTGCAAACCATCCCCCTGCTAACCGAAGGAGTAGCCAAGCCCCTCTCCTCTCCCCTCCCCCCTGATGTTGACCTTTCACGTGAAATCACATATCCTTTCGATGATATGCTGGTAAAATATGTCTCTTTAATGCTCCACTTGTAGTACCCTTGCAAGCCATATGTAGCTAATTATTTTATTTCCTACCGTTAGTTACCCTAAAGGATACAATACGGTGCAAACTATTGGTCAGGCTTCTTGATGACGAGCCTTTGGAGGTTGCAACTGGGATGGCCTATTCATCCATTGAAGGCGACCTCATACACCGTGTGCCAATTGCACAATTTATACACGAAGGTCAATGTGGACAGTGTACTATGCCACATGCAAGTCCATCAAACTGAAGTTCTTGCTGAATGATGAGATCCAGAGACTAGGGCAAACAGATGGGACATTCCAATGGCCCAAGAGAGATGTAGTCCTGGAGGACTGACGCCCTTCATGAAGCAACCCGATTGAATCACGACAACTAGACCTACCCGCACTCCCTGAGCCTAAGGTTGTACCAAATGAGGCCACCGTGGTGGCTACCGTGCCAGCAGGAACGACATCGTGTGTGCCCAAGCTTCCAATTAAGGCTCATTCATTCATTTCCCCTGAAGGTGTCAAACTCAGTCTCTAAAAGAAAGTGAGGTGCCAAGTCCAAGCCCAAGGAGCCCAAGCAACCATGCATTTACATTGAGGCAAAGTTTCCATTGGCACCATTGGTAGACAAATATGTTTTAGTAGAGCCGTGGGTCAAATCACCAAAAAGGCTCAAAGGCCTTGAACACTATAACTGTGAGTTGTAGAACTACTAACTGAAAGAGGTCAAGAAATCATCGAGAGAACGGACCACGACTATCAAGGTGGAGTTTACTAAGGAGCATTTCTACCACGACTTCAAGAACTATCAATTCTTTGTGAATTTTGTGGACTTGTGGGAACTCTACAACCTCTCGTCCCTAAGTAACACTCATCAGATGCTATACACTGTAGGTGTCTACAATCACGGTCTACATTCGTAGTATATAGACTAATTCTACATATATGTAACTTCTAGCTTCCGTATGTGTAGATCAAAGAGAATCAAGACTATGTATGCGAGTTTGTGCTAAACGTGTTGCTCACTCAGCAAGATAAGGATGTGCTAAACATGTTGCTCACTCAATAAGATAAGGAATTCATACTTCTTCCGTACAACCAAGCGTAAGTGTTGCACTAGCTACCTTGATTTGAATTTTATCTGCCAAAATAACTTTGGTTCACTAACCATGGTGACATAACTATATGTAGGGAGCATTGGATTCTCATTATCATTATACCATATCATCCAAGGATCATGTACATGGATACTTTATTACGAGTGAACTTTGACGTCAAACTACTTAGAAACTTTCTCAACAAGTAAGCATATTTCCAGCATACATAACTCTACCATTCACTCCATTTGCATTGCAATGCCTAAGCAAACTATTTGGATTCACGAGATAGGAAGAAATTATGGCACTACCCCGCTAATTCACGATAAGGGCATTAATGTATTCTTCAATAAAAAATAATACTATATCATAAATTGTACTAATGATGATCTTGAACTAGTAACCTAATTCTACATTTTTCCAGTGCCACCAACAATAAGGGAACAAGCATTTGTGGCTTCTACTTTTGCCACAACATGAAAATCATGGTCGCTAATTTTCTGAAACATGATTATAAGGTTTGACAATCTTGCTATAATTATTTTCATATTTTTATTGATTTTACGAAATGCATGAATTTAATATATATTCTAATAAACAACAGAGGGACATCCTGAGAAACATTGCCAACATCTCATCTCGATGTATACAAGAACTCATCACCGCCTTCCTTATGAGAGAGGTCATGGATAAATATGGTCAATTCCACGCCTACAACTTGGAAAAAAGCAAGTTCGCCTTAGGTAAGAGATGAAAACTTTGAAATTTATGTGATATATATGCACGTACTATATGATATGAACTTCTTTGTATACTTTGAAGTGAATTCCGAGTATACATTTTGAATTAAATGATATGAATTGTGATGAAATGGATGGATGCAGAGTTTGCTTTATGAATCAATATGATATGTGTCAATTTGCTGTGAATAAAAGTGATATATATATATATATATATATATATATATATATATATATATATATATATATCAATTTGCCATGGATGAATGTGATATGTATGCATGTGTGCTGCTATTTTATTTTGTTTCAGAGGGCATGGCTAGCATATCCTGAAGCTAGCCAATAAACAAAAAACATTGTTCCTATAAAAACCTCATGATAGGCGGTTCTATAGGCAAAACTGCCTGTGATCAGGGGGATATCACAAACGATTCTAAACGAGAACCGTTTGTAATATGATCTCATCACAAGCGGTTCCGTAACTGTTTGTGATGACATGGGGTCATCGAAAACCCTTGCTTATAGGCGGTTCAGGAAACCACCTATATTAGGATTTTTGAACCACTAGTAATGGCTTTTCTATAGTGGCAGCGTAACAACACAACCAAGGAAGTTGTGGTGGACGGCACAAGGAGGAGCATTGCCACGGTCACGCCATGGGTGTCTTGGGTTTACATCTATAGCCATGGCATGAACTGTGGTGTAGTGTCGACAAGGTAATGAAGGTGATGACGCTACTAGAGGTGGTGAACTTCATGTTGAACATGTGTGCCGGCATAGTGGGCCACGACGAGACCAACGGTAAGCATGTACATGGTCAAAGTGGGTGTCCAAAGAGAGTGTGGTATTATGACAATTGGAGATGATCTACACGCAAGGTAGGGGCATGGATGCCATCTGATGCAGCGGATAGGAGGACGAGCGGTGCAGAAAGAGAGAGGAGGGGGTTCAAGGATGAAGATGATGACATGGATGCTCCATATGCAAAACCAGGTGGCTGTGGAAGGCCTACTCAGTGCCAAGTTAGCCTAACAGGTGGAGCCAACACTCTAGAAACAGGGCCAGATGCTAAATTTGGCAAATTTGAGGACTATGTCCAGGTGCAGTAAAATATTTTCTGAAAAACTAAATCTAGTAAAAGATAACGTTATCATAACTCATTCCTAGTGACGGCCTCGGGGAAATTTCCTGTGGAGAGTGGTGAAACGTCTTTGTCCTTTCGAGAAGGAATATTCCCTATCCTTTGACCATGACCCCAGCCACAAGGGCAACTTTTTTCCTGTCATACCTGATGAAGGGAAGTTCTCCTAGCAACGTCCTTGTGAGGATAAAACTGTCACGTCCCTGTTCCATAGTAGAGGAATTCCTCGTCGAAGAACGGTCCCCCACTCTATTCCTACACATATCTGGTAAAAAGTAGAATTCACTCTAAGATTTGTAAGGGACCTAGTTTGTAAATACATATGTACTTTGAGTTTTTGCATCTATCTATAATATAGAAAGCTGCTGGGCTTTTCTACAAAAGAGAATGCCACGTCATCATTTTAACCGTGTCCGTCCGATCTCTCTATTATCCAATATAAGCCATCAGACTTTATATTATGCAATCTCTATAAGGTCCCTCAGAATCATCTAATTCATCAGACATTACCAAAATGCTTCTTCCTACCTGTGACAAACTCAATGAGCGTTCACGCTGCCGCTGCTGAGCCTCGACCTCCATCTAGGCAGAGTTTTTCCCGCGTGAACATCATGCCTCTACACGCGTGGCAGTACCTCCAAAAAAAGCCAAAAACCTACGACGCCGTCTCCACTGTTGAAGTTTGATAATTGCAAACGAGAATAGCCAAGAATGAGTAAGATCAAGTTGTAAATCTTTATTGAAGTATGAAGCTTATATAGGATTACAAGGGCTGTGGAACCGCCAGCAGTTACTAATTAGCAACTGCTTACCGCTCCATTAAGCATGGATTTAATGATTTCTAACACTCCCCCTAATCAATGCTTATCCTTGCGAAAAACTTCATCTTGAATAATGAGTCCTCCAAAAACCCTGTGGGAAAAATATGAGGAGTATAGAGTTTGATATGCTGTTAAAACTCCTGTAAAACCCAATGGGAAAATAAGGAGAAAATGCTACAGCATATTATGATTATTGTCTCGTTGAACTCAATACGAGAAAACCCATAGAGTTTAGAGAACAATAAATATGTCGTATATACTTTCCTAAAAACCCCGGTGGGGAAAACGGAAAATATGACATATGATCTTATGTTGATATTACCTCATTAAAAACCTCGATGAGAACCTGTAAAGTAAACTCATAAAGGGAAAAAGAGTGTAATATGATGCTTTGAACAGGAATAATTCAGGAAGACGCTCCCCTGATTCTCGCAAATCCCGAAGTTGTCGCATACCAATTTCATGAACATATTTCTGAAATGTAGAAGTTGGTAGAGACTTCGTGAATAAATCAGCGAGATTGTCGCATGATTTAGTTTTGCAAGATGGGCAATATGATGATATTGCTTATTACGTAACCTGTTTGCATCCGGGCAATCATAAGTAACATTATCTTTGAGATAATGGTAAGCGATTCGATAGAATCAATTCCACATGATGGTTGTATGTGGTTTATCATCCTGCGAAGCTTATAAGAATACAAGTGATGTATCGTACTTCAGGATGATTGGTGGATATAGACACTAGAGTCTGTTTTCGAAGACTTCCATAGGATAGCTATCACACCAAGTAGGGACACGAAGCTTGTCTGTAATCTGACATAGTAGGGATCTGATCGATGTATCCGATGATATTGGTGTCCAGATTTCTCTGAAGCTGAAAGAATATGACTAGATCTTTTAATGCCTTGGAGATATGCAAAGATATCCTTGAGCCCTAACCAATTATGTTTGGTAGGTCCAATGGCACTAGGATATAGGACCTTGCATCCCAATATCTCATTTTCATCATCTCATGGTCTAAAAGGATCATTCTCTACGTCTAGAGATCGAACAACCAGGAGAGTTTTGGATGGATAAATCTTGTCCATATTAAATTTCTCCAATAAATTCTGGATATAGACAGCTTGGTGTACCACAACACATGAGTGAAGGTGCTTGAGTTGTAATGGTATTACCCAAATCCTTCATCTCAAAATCCGTCTTTAGGTGATCACGTGCATCGTCAATATCTTGTGCGTTGCCAATGATGTGTAGGTCATCAACATACACTGAGATAATGCAATATCCTGTAGAGGATTGCATGATGAACACACGTGGACAATCATCATTGTAGGAGTAATCCTTTGTATAAGGAACTCATCAGGTCGGTTGTACCAAATGTATTCCGACTAATTTAAGCCATGTAATGACTTTTTGATTTTACACAATATATGTTGCGTTTTGTGTTTGGATTCAACATTGTGATTCCATGAGGAACCTTTATGTCTGAACCAAGTGACACATAAAGAGATACGGTCACTACATCTATCAACTGCAAAGATAGATGATTTGTACTGCCATTAAGATAAAGTATCGGAAAGAGATTTCACCTCTAGAGAATATGTTTCGGGTATCTGCGTGAACCCTTGTGCTACAATACTTGCTCTATGTCTCATCACCTTGTTGTTCTTATTCCGTTTCAGGAAGAAAAACTGGTGTAGGTATTGCTTTTGTGAATACCTTCCTTTTATTGAGCAAGGTTATTTCTGCTTGGATTGCACCCTTTGCTTGAGTTCAGTCCGAGTGTTGTTCACACTTTGCCATGGCCATGGTCTTTGGATCTGAATCATATGAAATGTTGTTTGCAATCTAGTCGAGAAATGCATGTCGACAATTGTAGACTACCGGTTATATATTTCTCCAGAATATATATAGTTGATGGAAATATCGTTACCCTTGGTGACTGTTCGCGATTTCCCAATGCGGTTGAGTCTGGGTATTCGATGTACCAGTCATTGTGTGCACTATGAGCTGGGTTGGTGGAGGTTGCCTATCCACCGGGTGTATACTACCCATTAAGTGTCTTGTCAACGTGGAGTTGACTTACATTTACTGATTCGGAGGCCTCGATATCCTTTGTTGCTTGCAGGAAGCAGAATCCTAATATGTGGTCGTACTCCCCCTGTTACACTGAACGGGGAGTTGAGTGGTTTTTGTTGGTACCTCCACTCTTTCTAACACATTTCTGCAGGATTATAGGATTTTGTGACACCTGTATAGTCAGTAAATGAATTTGGCAGGTTATTTGCAATATGTTGCAAATATACTGAACATGGGTTCAGGTCTTTGCAATGTGCTGATACAATATAAAGGTGACAACAATACTTAAGTTCTTAGTACAACATCACAAATGGACATAATTAAAATAGATCATAAAAGAGGTTGAGAGACTAATCGAAGTCTCCAAACATGTCGGTTGAGGCAAACTCAATCATCATGTTCTCCGTGTAGGCAGGGTCCTCTGGCTGATAGAAAGGCATGGTGTTGCTCGGACCGGGAGGAGCATCGAGCGAACTGCCATCTCCATTGGCGCTGTTTGGATGAAGGTTGAAGTTGGCTTCAAACCTTTTCCCTTGAGGTGCCATGCGTCCCTGGGATTGTTGATACAGAATAGCCAGATGTTTTGGGGTTTTGCATTTGTCAGTGGGGTGCGTGTAGCATCCACATTTGTCGCAAAGCTTAGTTTTGTCATACTTAGGCTTTGAAGTGCCTGACCCCTTGTCTGAGTTTCTAGGGTTATTGTTCCTACTGCGCTTGCGCTTGCGCTGTCCATTCACAATATTCATATGAACTTCAGGTAAAGGTTGTGCCCCAACTGGGCGCTGAGAGCCATTCTTAGAGAGTAGCTCATCATACTTTTCAGCCTAAAGTAAGATATGAATGAGGTCGGAATAGACGGTGTAGTTGCGAGCGCGGTATTGCTGCTGGAGGATCCTATCTGCGGGGAGCATAGTGGATAGAGTCTTTTCTATCTTCTCCGCATCGGTAGGTTCCTTATCGCAAAAGCGTAGTTTGGAACAAATCTTATGAACCTCGTGATTGTACTCTCCGATGGATTTGAAATCCTGAAGACGGAGATGAGTCCAATTGTGGAGTGCTTCGGGCAGGACAACTGCCTTCTGCTGTACATACCTCGTTTTGAGGGCCAGAAACAGAGTACGAGGAGATTCTTCCTCTAAATACTCAGACTTTAGATCTGGGTGAATATGATGCCTAATGATGTATTAGGCAGCATATTTTTGCTGTTCTGTCAGTGGCGTGGCTCCATCCGGGAGAGGAATCGCCGGATCCTAGATAGCACGCACGATCCCATGGGACGCGAGATTGATCTTGATGTCCATGGCCCATCTAGGGTAGTTGTGACCATTGAGGGCGAGCGCCTCAAATTCTTGCGGGGTCATTGTCAACCTACGAGGGCAAACCAGAGATAATTAATTTACGTTCGGTAAATTAAGAACCATCATGGTTAATGTTGTAATGAACTTTGCAAAATTAATAAAAATTCAAGAAGTTGGCTTGAAATCATTAGTGTGAATCTCAAATTTGCTAAGTATGACATATTTAGAGTAAATCTCGCAGCAATTGGAGAGTATAATCTGATAAAATCAGTAGATACTCAAGTATAATCTGATAAAATCAGTAGATACTTATTTACCCAATGCCGTTTAGCGGTTAGGGAGTATAATCTGATAAAAATCAGTAGATACTCGAGTGTAATCTGATTAAGTCAGTAGACACTCATATACCTAATGCCAGATGTCAGTACTTAATTTGAAGAAAATCACTTTGAATTTTGCAAATTGATTCCTGCTCGTATTAAGTCAAAAGACTTAATTAAGGTGAATCAATTGTTATTTGTATTTGCAAGAAATTGAAAAATCTCAATTGCAAATATTGGACGCAATTAATCTCGACATGTAGGAAACATGGAAATATATTGCATCGCTCTTGTTCTGGAATACAGGGTATTCAACAGAAATACAGTACTGATATGGAAATACAGTAATGTACGGGGTCTAAAACAGAAGAAAATCCTGCTAAAAGACTGATAAAGGACTTATTTGCGAAAAACCAGAATTATAAGATTTTTCGCAAAAAAAACCCGGTTTAAACCGGCCATAAACCGGTCTGACCGGCCGTCCTCGGTTGGTATGGGCCATGAGGCCCGATAGGAGCCCATGTAGCAAATGGGCCGCCAAGGCCTGTTAAAGGCCCGTGCCGGCCGAAACACATAACTGGGGGGGGGCGGTTAGGGATTTAATCCCTAACCCGATCCCCATTTGACCCGGTGGCGGCGGCGGCCATCCGGCCGGCGGGCGCGGGGAGGGCGGAGGCGGCCGCGCGGGGAGCCGGCGGCGGGGCCGGGAGCGGAGGAGCCCCGGCGGGCGCGGGGAAGCCGGCGGAGCGGAGGAGCTTCGGCGGCGGGGGCCGGCCACGGCCGGCAGCAGCCGAGAGGCTCGCGGCGGCGACGGCGCGGAGGCCAGCGGCGGCGGCCCCATGGCGCGCGGCGGCCGGAGGCCCGCGGCGGCTCCTTGGCGCGTGGCGGCCGGAGGCCCCGGTGGCGGCTCCGTGGCACGCGGCGGCGAAGGCGGCCCCTACGGCGGAGGCGGCCACGACAGCGGCGGCGTCTTCGGCGGGGGCGGCGGCGCGACGGCGCTTGGGCAGCGGCGGCGTCGGCCACGCGGCGGTTGGGGAGCTCGGGGCCGGCGGGCGCACGGAGGGCGGAGGCGGTGCGGCTCGGAGCAGCTCCGGCGGCGGCAAGGTCCACCCGGCAAGGTCTGGCCAGCGTTGGGGGGCACGGGGCAAAGACGGCGCAGCCCGCAAGCGCCGGAGGCCGAAGCGGGTGGAGCCACCCTGTGGCGCTGGAGGCTCGCGGCGGAGCGGTCGAGGCGGCATGCCCGGCGAGTAGCCAAGCGGGCAGCGCCGGCGCCCATGGCGCTGCTGCCAATGACGACGAAGCGGAGGACCGGCACCGCAGCGACGTCTGCTAACTCCACGACGGTGGTGACGAGCGACGAAACGGCGACGGCCAGCCACCCATAGAAAGCGAAGGAACAGAGAGACCAAACGCCCAGGGAAGATGAATTTCTCACCATTTTTCTGGTTCTTTTGTTCTTCGGTTCTTCTTTTAGCTCACGGTAGAACTAAAGTGGCTGATAACGTGTTGAAGTTTGATAATTGCAAACGAGAAAGGCCAAGAATGAGTAAGATCAAGTTGTAAATCTTTATTGAAGTATAAAGCTTATATAGGATTACAAGGGCTGTGGAACCGCCGGCAGTTACTATTGCTAATTAGCAACTGCTTACCGTTCCATTAAGCATGGATTAAATGATTTCTAACATCCACAAACACGTAAGCACTCTCGATCGCCCTCGTACTTCTTGCCAAATTGAGCAAAACCACCACCGCGATTTATTTCTTGCGTGTCGATTGCTTCTGAACCATTCGCCGCCGCTCCAACGAAATTACCGGAGTGATCCAAACAGTGGGCGCACGAACTCGACGACTTGGAGATGGCATTATTAATACTTCCAACCTCTCACAAATTGCTACGTACGTACTGCACATTGGAATTGATCCCGGAATTCGTGGCAGTGGATCTGTTGTATTGATCGATACTACGAAGCAGGGGCGTGGTTGAGAGGACGCAGCAACACTGAAGGATGGTGGAGGCGGGTGAGGACGAGGATGCAGCAGTGTGTATCGCGGAGGACGACAAGCTACGGTGGTTCCGTCGTGCCTGGTGCCCTCAGTACGTGTGTGTGTGCAATACAACGATATGAATTTATTATTCCAAACAATTTCCTCGATTTGCTTCAAAGTCTTTGGGCTAAATTAAATTATTCCGCAGGATAACATTCTTTTGTATTGCGCATACCAATTTGTTCCCGATTGACTTAACAATTAGGAAACAACCCTAACACATCAAAATGAGTAAACGATGCATCAAAAAGTTGGCAAACCCCTATAATTACATACACGATAATTTATCTACAAAATTTGGTCCGTTACGCAACTTGATTGCTGATCTATAGTTGTCGAGCCTCCTCACATACTCTCACCCCATTAGGATTTGGCCTGAACCTTGCAAGCGTTTGTTACAAGCAGATCAAGTTCTAAACACAAATGTGTGGTTCAGCATCGCGACGACGCATGACTGACCTTTACTTACCATTTAATTCTGGAGACTTTATTTAAGGTATTGATCAGGGAATTCATATTATCATCTTCAGTAAAGTTAGGATTCGTTTAAGGAATTCTAGCTGCAAAGTAATATGGATAATATGGATGAGACGAATATAATATGCTTGAGAGCGATTCGCTGGTCCAGTCAGAAAAAACTTATGTCTTGAATAGTGATAGACTTCGGTCTACAATGGTGGATTTATTACTTCTGCCAGATTTCTATTTCACTCATCTCCCAAAAAAGGAGTTAATCTTACGGTTACCTTTATTGTTAACAATGAAATATTAATGCATTCCAGAAATTTAACCAAATTACATAAATATTTGTTATTGTTATGTAGCTGAAATACGAGTAGCGACAAAGTACCGAGTCGTTGAGAAGATACATACGCATTTATAAATACCTACGGTTCTGTTCAGAATGCATAAAGTTTACAGGAACGCAAAATAAGTCAGTTCCCGTGAGATTTGGGGAAAATTGCGTGTCCCAACTTGGCCTGGTAACGGTATGAACCCGTAGCAAATCTAATTCCAAACCGGATAAAATTAGTCAAACAAACCAACCCAATCCAATTCACAAAATAAATTTTCCAACACAAAACCACACCAAACCATGGGTGACTTCCACCCAGACCAAACCAAACCATTTCATTACTGTGGACTGAAATCAACAGCTCAAACCGAACCAACTTATGAATGTTAAACAGCCTGCAACACACCAGCAACTGGACATACAACCAGCGCTAGCACCGGTGAGCATAGCAGCGAACGCCGACCGCCGCGTGTACGAGTCCCCTGCGGCTGCAGTTTGCAGGCAGAAAGCAGCGTTCTTGAAGAGCCAGGGCGCCTAGCAGTCATTGCACCGGCCACAGCTGCACCTAAGGAGCCCGCAACACCGTGAGCACGTGCACTGGTCGATGACTATGTCGCAACACCGTGAGCACGTGTGTCGGCGGAATGGGGCCCAGGGTCCCCCGAACCGCCGGCGGAGGCCAACCAGAGGCCACAGGGCTTGACACGTGGCGGCCGGGACAGAGAGGGCCCCGCTGCCGAAGCAAGTGGGCCGGCGGTCCAGCCTGGATATTCGGGGGCTTCCCCGAATATCGAGACCGCGCAAGCCTTCTAAAAAGGACCTTGGGCTCCCGAGAGCCCAAGGCTCAAGAATCGGGGGAACTGGATCCCGAGCGCCCGGCACCCCGAAGGATGCGGGGCCCAGGAGACCGCTCGGGGCGAGCCCCCGAGCGGTCCCGTTGGCGCTTCCCCCCATAAGGAGCCCCGGGGGAGCCTCCAGCGGGCGCTCCCCGAGCGCTCGCGGTCACTCGGGAACAGCTCGGGAACAGCTCGGGACAGCTGGCATCCCTCGAGAGCCGAAGGGACCTTTCGGGGTCGGAGCGTTCGGGGGTCGTGGGGGCCCCCCTGTGGGGCCCTCCTCCGGGCGCGCCGTTCCAGGGCGTGGCTTCTCCAACAAGCCTCAGCTCCGGCAGAGGCATTTAATGCCCGTCACTCGGACATTAAATGCTGGGTCCTGTGCAGGCATGATGTCGGTCAGGCCGGGTCCCATCCGCGCAGGGCAAATCCCTTTTTGCCATAGACTGCCAGGGGATGGGCCCGTCTGACAGGGTTGTTGACCGGCCAGGCGCGCCGCCCCGCGCGCCCGCGTCGCTGTCACCACCTTTCTTCGCCCCCTTTGGGCCAAATCACCCCGCGCCTCGATGAGCGGCTGGTCACTGACACGCGCGGGTCCAGGAGCAGATGCTTCACCGACTCGGTCAGAAGGAGCCCGGTAAGTCTCTCTTCGCAGGACCCGCTGGGCATAAAGCTGTCAGCCGCCCCTGTCAGAAGGCATGGCGGGGAGACGTGCGGCGCGAAGAGCGGTGCCACGCATTAAATGAAGGAATGGGCGTTTCCTTAGCGCCCAAGTCGCCTTTACATGGCCGCTGTGGTGAACCCCCGGCTATATAAAGGGAGTTCCCAGGCCATGCAAAGGGTTCGACTTCTTGATAAAGGAGTCATATACACGGTTGGATCTTTTTTCAGTGAGCTCAGACTAGTTAGACTTTTGGTGGAGTAACCTTCTAAGGGCTTTGGATATTTCGATATCTACAGGGCAATTAGCCTCCTGTAAGGAAGAACACCTCTGTAACTTTGATAGATAAACGCAAAGAGCAGGACGTAGGGTATTACACCTCTGGGTGGCCTGAACCTGGGTAAATCGGTGTGTCATCTTTGTCATTACCACCCCATCCACAACCCATGGCCGGCTATTAAGAAGAAGCTCTATATCGCCCCAGGCCGAATCCCAAAGGGGGTCCAACCGGACCACCGCTAGAGGCGTCTCTACGCCGACAATGTGCATCGCAAACGTGATTGCTGAACCCCCACAGGTACCGGCGGATGTCGAGGACTTTGGTTGGCAACGGTGGAGAGACGAGCCAAGAAGTAGGAGGCCGAAACCACCAAAGAAAACATGGGTTCTACACATGGGTTCAACCCATTTCCTCCTCTGAAAACTAAATCCAACCCGGAGGGCTCCAAACCATAGCTTTCCAAAATCGACCCAAACCGTTTTCTTGGCCAACCCATTTGAACCCATCCCAAGTCAAACCCGTTAGTTAAACCCAACCCATTCAACCCGAAGAAAACCAAACCATTAGCACCCTGAGTCCCAACTCGACCTAAGGAGTGAGCTGGACCATGTACAGCTTCTTCTTTCTTTTTCAAGCTTTTCTACTGCTTTTGCATCAGCGCAGCTGTGTAAATTTTGTGCAAAATGCGCTTTAATTGTGGTAGGATTCGTCTTCTTTCACGTATAAAAAAATTTAACATATACATCGGCAGAATTCTCTCAACTTTGCTTCTTTTCGGGAGTGTTCATCCTCAGAGTACCTACTTCGAAAATTTACAGGAAATTTCGTTGATGGAAATCTATGATCTACTCCACTTGAGAAAGCGATCAATAAAGGTGACACGCGCAAAGTGCCGCATCTGTTCTTCTGCGGAGTTCATCATTTAAAGAGTAGAAAAAAGAATGAAATAGTTTGATTCTTCTTCCGTTCAGAAATATAAGACATATTGGAGCTGTTCAAATTTAAGCTTTAACCAATAACTAATCTAACTTATAGGTTATGTGATACAAAATTGATACTATTAGATTTTTTTTCAAAAGCACTTTTTATGATTGTGATTTTGCAACTATTAAACGAAATATTGCACCAGAATTTACTATCAAAGCTTGAATTTGAACAATCACAATAAATTTTATACTTCTGAACGGAGGGAGTGAATTAAAATAGACAGGAAAAGACACAGGGATGAACATACATTGTTTGATTAACTTACGGAATGTACTTGATCAAGAACATAGTTATCCTTCTACATAATGCAGTTTTAGTCATTTTATTCATACTTTATCTTTCATCAGTGTTATAAAAAAAAGAGCTAATTACTCATAGGAGTAGTACTAGCAATACTATTATTTATTGTCCTAGAAGAAAAAAGAGATGGACATGGAATGATTTTTTTTTGACGTAAAACAGTAGGGAAGGCCCCTACTGCGAGAATTAATTAAGAAGGATCGTATGTACAGAGGTGGTATTTACAGGTCAACAGCAGAAAGAGATTACAGAGTACCGATAAATTGTTGCATGCCCTTCTTCAGACTGGGTTTAGCACGGCACATAGCGAGTGCGAAGAAGTTTCTAAATACATTGTTGTAGGACTGGAGATCTGCATCCTGACCATTGAAGATGAAATCATTCCGATGTATCCACAGGCTCTAACATCCTAAGATTATAACTTCCCGGAAGCATATCAGATTGTACCGGTATTTGGCTTCAATGAGCATTTCCATAAGAGATAGGTCAAGATTCCGTTCTATTCCTAGGGACCACCAGAAGCTTGTACTAAAATCATAGTCAAAAAAAAGATGTAGTATGGTCTCCTAGATCCGTTCAGAGCATAGGATAAAGTGAGAGTATTCAACAAAAAAGTTCTTGTGTGGCATAAGATTCTTGGTATTCAGTATGTCTTTGAGAAGTAGCCAGAAGAACTTATGTTTGGATTGACATCTTGACTCCCAGATCCACTTTAAAGGAGGAGCAATATCTGTAGAGCCCATCAAAGTACTATAAACTCTTTTTGTTTCATTAGGCTACTCCCCCAGAGATAGGTCCATTTATCCGGTTCATTGCTCAGGTCTAGTTGTTGCAACTCTTCGTGTAACCGAAGGCATTGCTATGAAGCCAGGATTGAGAGGGGAGTTTGGAACATGCTGAAAATGTCCTCCTCTGCTGCAATAGCCGCCTGCTCGATGGATACCTGGTGGGTCGCCAAGGAGTAGAGGGAATTTGTGCTCCATTATAGAACCATTCCATAAGTCCTTCCACGGTAGGGCTGTTTTGCCACTGTTGATCGGCGCAGAGCTAAGCCTCTATAGATGTCTGTCAGAGCCAGGCAGTCTCTCCACCAAAATGAACCATTAGGGGAGGTGGCACGTGGGGCTGTGTGATTAGCATCATATGCTTGCCATAATAAATTTAACTAGGGGATGTCCGACTGACTGTAAAACTTGTGAAGGTTTTTCATAAGTACGGATTTGTTTTTGTACTCCGAGTCCTCCTTGGGATTTTGGTTTGCGGACATGTTTCCAGCTAGTAAGACATTTTCCTTTTTTATCAATCTCTTTACAAGACCATAAGAAAATTTGGCTGATAATCTTTCTCTCTGACTTGTGGCATAAATGCAGGTACTCAAAAGCCCAAGCTAGGCGGTCCTGAATAGTTTTGGTTTCGATAAAACCATATAGGTTCCTGTGTAAAAGTGGGTATAATTTCTCTCTATAGTCTATTTGCGAGTAGCTTGGAGAGGAATTAGTGCCAAACTGACTAGGGAAATGGATCTGTAGTCATTGACATGTTCAGGGCATTGTTTTTTTGGGAATTAAATGTTAGAAATATGCCCTAGTGGCAATTATAGGAATGATCATATTTTATTATATGCATGATTTATTAAATGTTCCTTAAATATATTATTTGTATTAATTAGCAAGTATGTGACTTATTTGTGAAACTCCGTACTAAGCTTGAATGATTATTCTAAATTGGTCCCTAATCAAAATACATGTGAGGACACATATGAATTATAGACTAGTGTATGTATTGGTTGATGACCATATTTCACGGGTCATGAATATAGAGATGTCGAACCAATTATATGAGCACATGTTAGGGAACATGGGGTTGGACCGACCCAACTTGAGACACTGCGAGAACGTTATTTTAGTTATCATCAGTAGATTACATGCAATGTGTATGTTATGCCCTTTGACCTGATATTGTCGTATATGCTTGAGATGTGTAATGACTCACTTAGGGGTTGCCAAACGTTACTCCGTAAATGGGTAGTTATAAATATTATTTGCTTGTTTGTCATGAAACATGCTGCGAGGCATGGTCAATCGAGATGGGATTTGCCCCTCTCTATAATAAGAGAGATATCTCAGGGTCCCTCAAGTGATCGGATCCAGAAATACATGGCCGTACTACTTAAGATTAAAGAGTTAACCTAGTAAAGGATTCCGAGACACGTGATCGAGAAAGAGCGATCGAGCTCAAGCTTGAGCTTGACAAATATCGCGAGGCAAAAGGAGTTGCATATATATAACATTGTGAAGGTTCATCCGATACGATCTTTATGTGTGTTTGGGAGTTGGCACGTGTCGCGGGGATTTCGCGGCAATATACATTTTTGTGGATTTGGGGGCGCAAGCGGACGATCTAGGCGGTTCACACGAGAGATTTACCCAGGTTCAGGCCCTCTTGAGGAAGAGGTAATACCCTACTCCTGCTGGATTGTTGATTTTGCCTCGTACGAGGATTGTACAGTGGAAAGTAATGCGTACAAGTATGAGAAGATGACAAGCAATGGCCAACTGTCTAACCCCTTTCCCAGGGGCCCTAGCCTCGCCTTATATAGGGCTGACGAGGCTGGATAACTACAACCGCCGAGTCGGTTAGCCCGTGCAGATCGTGCGGAGTAACTCCCGCTATTTTGGCGCGCTGACCGCGCACGTTGCCTCTGGTAGTAGCGCGTTGATCCGGTGCCGTTGGTTGAACGGGTCGTGGGTTGAACGCGTCGTGGTAAGGCTTATCCTGACGATGCACTGACAGCCCAACCGAGTGGACTTCATGGACCCGGCTTGGGCCACCTCCGGCCACGCCGGCCGAGTCCACTTCTTGGGCCTACCCCGGGGAGATCCCCCCGTCAGTAGCCCCCGAGTGCTTCAGGGTTTTGATGCAGGCGCCATCTGGGGAGCGAGCTGTGCGTGCCGCCGAGTCACCTGTAGAGAAACCTTGACGGACTCCAGCAGTTCCTGAAAAAGTTAGGTATGCGCTAATAGCGAAAAAAGAAGCCTCGGTGATACCCAAGTTTCTCTGCTGGAGAGAAAGGCTAGTGGCCCGCTGGGAGGCGTATCATGAATTCCAAGTGAAAATTGGACGGTGTCTGGGCTTATCTGAGTTGATCATTGCCAGATAGCATCCGAGGGGGAACGCCTTCGATCTTCAGCTTTGGAACCAAGCCTACGGACTTCGGCATTTGGCTCTGAGTCAGAGACCAACTTGTGCTGCGGGGGATGCCGAATCCATCCTTCGTTCAGGGTGTTGCCGAGTGACCTGCGAACCCCGTTGGGCCGGCCATCGACACCCATTTGCAGAGCTGGTCTACTTCCGAGTGAGCACAGCCAGTGTGCCTCGGGATGCGTGTATGCTACTTAGCGAAGCCGGTGCGGTCGGTACTCGGTTGGCCGACTCCGGCAGTCGGTGCTTGTTGCACTGCCGTGGACTGAGTCCGGCTCCGAACTGGTTCAGAGACCGCGTGTGTTAGCGTCCGGTCCAGCCGAACCCGGTCAAACTGTCTTGCAGAAGCGTGGAACATCGCGACTGTTAATGATGTCACGCAGAATCTTTCACGTGCCGTTGGCTCGACCGGCGCATTTAACGTGTTTCAGTCAAATGGACAGTTGCTTGTAGCGAAGGGTCGCGATGGGACGGCGGTTGATGATGACGCCTCGAGTCCCGCGCGGGGCGTGCGCGAGATAGCAGTTTCCATGCCGAGTCGTGGCCACGTGTAATGCGCTGACAGGCCAGGCCGGTTCGACTCCTCCGCATTTAAAAACCGAGGCAGCGGGGGCGGTGAGGTTCCCATCCGCTTTTGCCTTCGTCTTCCTCGCGTGCGCCGCAACAGCCTTCTTCGCTCGTCGCTGCGTGAATCTTTCCACGCGTTCTAACCCCCGTCAAGCGCTTTCCCGCCAACGTCGACGATGTCTCGTGCCGGCAAGAGCAAGAGCTTGTCCTCCACCTCTGCCTCCGCCGCCCTTCCCGACGGTTGGAAGAAGGGCGACTGGGTGCCGTCGGCGGTGACTGACCGGATCCTGGCGGGCCTTGCCGATGAGGGCCTGCTCCCGCTGCGGGCTCTCTGCAACTGGAGGTCACCGTACCGGGAGGAGAAGCCCGCCCCGCACGCGCACGAGCGGATGATGCTCATCCCGTTCATCGAGCGAGGCCTATCGTTGCCCCCGCACGACTTCGTACGAGGCCTCCTCTTCTTCTACGGCCTCCAACTCCATCATCTGAGTCCCAATGGCGTTCTGCACATCGCGTGTTTCATCACGCTGTGCTAATGCTACCTGGGGACTCGGCCCCATTGGGGGCTGTGGAAGAAGATCTTCCTGGTAAAGGCGCAGCCGATCAAAGTCGGTGAGCGCCTGTCAATCTGCGGGGGAGCCGGCATCCAAGTCAAAGCCGGCGCCAAGTACTTCAAGCTGTAGCTTCCCGACACCGTGAGAAAGTGGCAGGACGGCTGGTTCTACTGTCCCGACGAGCGCACGCCGACTGCGCAAGAGGGACTCCCCAAGTACTCCGAGGCCCCTCCCATGTGGCAGAAATGCTGGGGCACCAAGCCGTCGAGCACGGAAATGCCCGAGGTCGAGCGGCTAATGAGGAGGATCCAGCGACTCCAAGACAAAGGCCTCACCGGTGTCTATCTCATCGTCACCTGGTTGAGTCGGCGGATCCAACCACTCCAGGCTAAGGATCACCCGATGTGGGCGTACTCGGGCACGTCCGACTCGACCAGGGTGTCGATCAGGGAGCTCTCGGATCGATACTTCATGGACCTGCTGAGGAATCTGACCAAGGAGCACTCCGGCCTCGACAGGGGCGCCGCGCGTGGCGCCCTTTTCTGCCGACAATCCCCCACCCACCGTAAGTCCTTGTCTTCCGAGTCAAATTCCTTTCAAACCTATGTCGCTCTGTGACTTCTTCTGAAACTGAGACCTCTACGCTCTAGACTCTGCTAAACCTGAACTCCATGCCGCCCCTCCCCGAGCAAAATCCGGCTCCGGGGCTGCTGGATGACGTGGAGGTTGATGAGGAGGCCTCCGAGGATGGGGACTCGGGCGACGAGATCCAGGAGGCTGAGCCCGCGGCTTCTCTCGCCCCGAAGCGGAGGCGACCGGAAGATGCCTCCGACTCCGGCCCTCGAAGGCGTCGATGGGGTCCGCACAACTGGAGTCGGCCTCCAAGCGACCCCGGCCGGCTGCCTCCCAGTCGGCTCCAATTTCTTCCCCCGGAGCGCCGGCCGCCATGGGGAGGCCGAAGAAAAAGACGGTGGCTAAGGCGATCCCCACACCTCCAGGTATGCAGCCTTTCAACCTAGCCCACATCTTTTTGGTTGAAGTGGGCACACACTGAGGTAGAGTTGGAATTTTGACACTGCAGCATCCAGAGGAAGCTCTCTGACAAAGGAGGCCACTAGTCCGGAATGGTCACAGGGCCGAGTTCTACTCAGCCGCCGGAGTCAGCTCCCGTGACTCCGGTCGTGGTCGTTCCACAAGAGCAACCGCCTACTGCACCCGCGGCGGAGGCACCGGAGTCGGACGCGGGAGCCGAGCCCGTCGTTACCCCAGCAGGAGAGGTTCCGCCGAGTGCCGATGTGGGCGGGGGAGATGCGCCGACTCCGGTGGGCGAGATGAACCCGGAGCCAAGTCTGGCGTCGAAGGAGTCGGTGGATGCCAACTCCGCCGGGCCGGCCGACAGGGCCAAGGACGACAGTGCTGCCGCGGACGTGGCCGCAGCTGCCGACTTGCCTAAGCGGAGCGAGTTCGCAGCTGATGATGTCATCAGCGGCGAACTTGCTCGCGTCGGAGACGAGCCGGTGGCGAAGGCGACGCCTGTCGACTCCCCCTCTTTGGGGGAGCGAAGCCTTGCGTTGGCCGCACCGCCCACGGGGAGGGAAGCGTCACCCGGCCAGCCGAGTGGCCCTGCTCTCATCCCGCAGCTCGCGTTGTCGAGTGACAGCGCGGGGGAGCGCATGGCAGCACACGACGCTGCAACCCGCGTTGCCGCCCTCAGCGCCAAGCTGAAGGACTTCGCAGGTGTGGCCAGCTCGCTGGTGGACTCGGCCAGCGCGCTCGAGCACTCCATCGAGGTAAGTCTTTGCAATTGTACTTTGTTCCTTTCTTGCTTTGACGCTGGGGGCACGGTCAATGCACCCAGTGGGTGTAGCCCCCGAGTCTCGAGTCGACTGTTTGAGCCGGCTAGAGACTTTTCTGACTCGGATCTTCCTTTTGCCTAGGTGTTGGCCCACTCGGCGGAAACAACCAAGCCCTCGTGGAGAGGAACGCTTCCCTTGAGAAAGCATTGGCCGACGAGAGGGCCAGGAGTCGGTCGCTCGAGGAGAAGCTTACTGCTGCGGGGAGTAAGTATCCGAGTCGCAGTTCTGTCTTTGCCTTGGAGTCGCAGATGTTTGACTTTTTTGAGCCGGTAGACGCCGAGGCCGAAGCATCTCGCCTGAGGGAACAACTGAAGAGCTCCGTCTCGATGGAGAGGGCGAGGGAGATGCTCGACGCCAAGGAGGCCGCGTTCCACGACGAGCTTAGGCAGGCTCGCGAGGACATGAAGACTGCTGCCTTGCTGTAGTCGGAGCATCAGCAACTCGTCGATCAATACGAGAAGCTGAACGCCATGAACCGCGAGCTGCAGAAGCAAGTCGACTGCTTCCAGTCGAAGATGGCCGAGTCGGCGAAGCGGCACGAGGCAACCATCGCCGAGTGGCGGAAGCGCGAGATGGAGCTCATGGAGCAGCTCAAAGCCGCCAACGAGTCCACTCGGTAAGTGTCCGAGATCTTTGCCAGCTTCTTCGGTATGCTTTTCCTTTGCCAGTTTCCTTGTAGTAATTCGTGCCCAGACGCTTGCCCAGAGCTGGATGAGCAGGCAAGACGGGTGGCACTCCAACTGCAGAGTTTGGCCAACCCGGCAGAGGCTGCACTCGAGGCCTTCTGGACACTGGAGGCGATATCCGTTGCGTCGTCACGCTAGAGGACCGACTCCACCAAGTGAAGACCCTGGTGCAGAACATGAAGTCGGCGTCGCAAGACCTCTGCGCCACCTTGTGGCCCAACGTCGAGCCAAGCTCCTGCATCTTCGCCCTCGTCTACAAGCTTGTGCAAGGCTCGGCGGAGGTGGACGAGTGGAAGGAGTCGGTGGCATGATCGGGAGCCAGAATGGCACTGGCGATGGTCTTGGCGCACCATCCCGATGCTGACATCGACTCGATCGCTGCTGGGGCCCCACTTGACACAGAGGGCGAGCCGGTCGACCCCGTGAAGCTGCTTCCCCGGGTTCGCCGAGCTGCCAGTCGGATCGCCGGGTTCGCCAACCTGGAAGAGCGGTGGAAGTGACGCTAGAAGAAGAAGAAGAATAAATGCACTTGATGTAAACCCTCGGTATGCCGAGTGAAAATGTTGTAAAGACTTTAAATATTTTGGAATCTAAAGTTATTTCATTCGTCTAAACTTGTTTTTGCGTTGAGTCCTTTCGTGTGCAAGCCGACCTTTAACTTTTGCTCTTGCCAACCGGACAGCCGGGTTGCGACTGTAGTTGGAGACGAAGAGTGGGCCTTAGGTGCTGTACACATGTACTTAGACGTTTTCTAGAGAAACAAAGTTAGATGAGTCGGGACGCACCGACTCACGGTACACCCAGTGGGTGGAATGAGGTAGCCCCCGGGGGTTGCCCGGGGGAGTCACGCCACTCGGTCGTTTTATGTAGCCCCCGGGGGTTGCCCAAGGAGACAAACCAAATTAATAGTGAGATCATAAACAAAGCGATACCGACTCGGGATTGAGCGGAAGAAATTTGTTATGTATGATCAAACTAAATATAACTGAGAGTGCAGAGGTTAAGTGTAGAAGGGACGCAGCTGGGCGATGTTCCAAGTCCTCTCCGTGATGACGCCGGACGCCGGGTCCTCCAGTCGGTAGGCGCCGTTATGAAGTACTTCGTTGATGATGAAGGGGCCTTCCCACGGCGGGGAAAGCTTGTGCATGCCCGCCTTATCCTGGATGAGTTGGAGGACCAGATCACCCTCGTTAAAGGCTCGGCCTCACACTTGGTGGTTGTGGTAGCGGTGCAAGTTCTGCTGGTAGATGGCCGAGCAGGAAAGAGCGAGCTCCCGTGCTTTCTCGAGGAGGTCGAGGTCATCCTGTCTTGCCGACTCCGCATCAGCTTCCACGTATGCGGCAACGCGCGGGGAGTCATGGAGGATGTCGCTTGGCATGATGGCTTCGGCTCCATAGACCATGAAGAAAGGTGTGTAGCCAGTCGACCGGTTTGGAGTAGTCCGTAAACTCCAGAGGACGGAGGGGAGCTCGTCGATCCAGCAGCTGGCGGTCCGCTGCAGAGGAACTAGAAGCCGGAGTTTGATGCCCTGGAGGATGAGCCCAATGGAGCGCTCGACTTGCCCTTTGGATTGTGGGTGGGCCATCGAGGCATAGTCGAGTCGGATGTCGTGGTCCTTGCAGAACTGTCGAAAGACGTCAGCCGTAAAGTTCTTGCCATTGTCAGTGATGATACTGTGGGGGATGCCGAATCAGAAGATGACCCCTTCATGAAGTTGACTACAGTCGGACCATCAAGTTTTATGATGGGCTTGGCCTCGATCCACTTGGTGAATTTGTCTACGGCCACAAGGAGGTGAGTGAATCCCCCTTTCGCGGTCTTGAGCGGGCCCACCATGTCGAGTCCCCACACAGCAAAGGGCCACGTGATGGGGATGGTCTTGAGCGCAGTAGCCAGCATGTGTGGTTGACGGGCGTACCGCTGATAGCCCTCGCAGGTACGAACGAGCTCATCCGCGTGGTCTGGCCCAGAGGCTTGGCGCACTTCCCCGGCACAATCACATGGAAGGTAATGCTATTGGGACGAAGCCAGGACTTCGAAATCTGCATCTTCTTCAACGTCTTAGTATAGATGATGTTGATGCTGCTGCCACCATCCATGAGAACCTTGCGAAGCTTGAAACCGCCGACCTGCGGAACGCGATCCGGGTGGTCGGAGCGGTCGAAGCCGACTGGCATCTCCGACCAGTACAACCACTGGGGGACCGCTGAGACGGTTGCGTTCATCTCATGGGACCGGAGCTTCCGATTCCTCCTGGAATCGAGTCCCTCAAAAATTATGAGGACACCCTTCCGCGGAGGATACTGCGGGGCGCTGCCGTCTGCAGTAGGGCCTCTTTCGTCGTCGGAGTCAGAGGCGAGCAGTTTCTCTGCCTGAAGGCGCGTTAGAAAGCTGCACTCTCTGGTCGAGTGGCCTGCCTGGTACTCAGCGGTGCTATGGAAAGAGCAAGGCTTGTCCAAGATCTCCTCGAAGGTCAATATCGGTGCCTTGCGTTGTTGCCACGGGCGGTCATTCTTTCGGCCGCCATCGCCGCGCTGGTTGCCGCGCTCAGCAGCCGTGACCAGGTCTGCTCCACCGACTCCGTCCCCACTGCTAACTTTACGCTTCTGGGTGCGGTTGCCGTTGTGCTTCCGGCTCAAGTCGGCGTGGTCTTTGCGTCCCGAGGACTCGGCTTTTGATTTGCCTTTGTCCTCATAGCGCATGGCCTCCTCATCGGTCGCGTACTTGTTGGCAACCTCCATGAGTCGACCTATGGTCTGAATGTTGGACCTGGCCAACTTGTGTTTCAGGAGCTCGTATTTGACCCCTTGAGAGAAGGCCTGGATGGCCTGGATCTCCGAGACGTCCTCGATGGAGTTGCAGAGCCGAGTCCAGCGCTGGATGTAGTCTCTGACCGGTTCCCCTTTCTCCTGGACGCAGAGCCAGAGATCTTGTGCGTTCCCTGGCTGCTTGTACATGCCTTCGAAGTTCTTGACGAAGGCCTCTTGGAAGTCCTTCCAGTCGTAAATGCTGTCTTCAGGCAGGCTGTTAAGCCACGCCCGCGCCGAGCCCTCGAGCATCAGGGGAAGGTTACGGAGGGCGACACGCTCGTTGCCCCCACCGATGTTGCACGCCACGAGATAGTCAGCGAGCGAAGTCTCCGGCTTGGCGGTGCCATCATATTTGTCAACGCCGCTGGCGATCCGGAACCGGTCCGGGAACGGCTCGGTGTGGATGCACCTACTGAAGCACAGTAGGTCGATAGAGGCTGAACCGCTCGGCTGATCAACCTCGCCGCCCCGACGCTCGGCCCGCGCCCTGGCCGCGCGGATGCCCTCGATGTCATCCCGCGCGTCGCGGGCGCTGCCAGCCCGGCCACGGGGGGAGTCGGCTCGGCGCCGCTCCGCATGGATCCGGTTGATCTCTTCGCGGGTGTCGGGACGTCGGTTGGTGGAGTGACTCGGTTGCGACGAGCCTATAGTGATCGAGCGGCTGGGAGCCCTTGAGGGCTGACTCCGGGAGGACCCGGAGGCCAGCCGGCCGCGCGGTGAAGCGTCCTCATTCTGCTGTTCCACCGCCGTCTTCATCAGAGCGACGACTCAGCGGTAGTTCTCCGCCGCAGGACCATCCGCTGGTGGCGGGAGCGAGTCAGCTAGCGTAGCGGCCGCGATGAGGTTCTGAGCAGGGGTCCGATAAACCGGGACGCCGCCCGAATCTTGTCGCAAGATGGAGTCGTGGACGACGCGGCCCTTCCAGATGGTCGATGAAGTGGGATGGCGTGGGTGCCGGCGTGACTCGTAAGCCATAGCTTCAAGAGCCGCCTTCTCTTGGTCGACACGATCCCGCTCTGCCAGGATGGCCAGCGGGAACGCCTCCATGGCCTTCTCCGCCTCCGACTGGCCGGCGATGGGCGTGCGTAGGAGCTCGTCTGCCGCCTTGGCCGTTAGGCCGGACGTGCCCGCGGCGTCGGTGGCAACGGGCACGATCATGTACACCTCTGCAGCGGAGGCGCGGCCATGTGAACTCTCGTACCCATCGGATTCGGAATCCAGGACGGGCAGGAGTGACTCAGAGCCGATCATGCCGATGAGCTGGGAAGCAGCCTCGCTGTCGCATGAGGCTAGTGAAGATCCCAGGGGATGCCTGGGCACTGGTTCCGCCGGCGAGCAGGGAACCGGGTCTTGGAGACGCAATTGGCCAAAATCATCGGCCAAGAAACGCAGGCTCCTGAAGGAGAACGTCGCGCCTTTGGGGAACACGGCGGAAGCTAGGTGCTCTGGTGTGCCGTCGGACACAGCCCCGCCACCGCTGATGATCGGAGAAGTTCCCGCCTGGATCTCAGCTCCAGCGTGCGCCTCCCCTACCTGGCGTGCCAACTGTCGCGGGGATTTCGCGGCAATATACATTTTTGTGGATTTGGGGGCGCAAGCGGACGATCTAGGCGGTTCACACGAGAGATTTACCCAGGTTCAGGCCCTCTTGAGGAAGAGGTAATACCCTACTCCTGCTGGATTGTTGATTTTGCCTCGTACGAGGATTGTACAGTGGAAAGTAATGCGTACAAGTATGAGAAGATGACAAGCAATGGCCAACTGTCTAACCCCTTTCCCAGGGGCCCTAGCCTCGCCTTATATAGGGCTGACGAGGCTGGATAACTACAACCGCCGAGTCGGTTAGCTTGTGCAGATCATGCGGAGTAACTCCCGCTCTATTGGCGCGCTAACCGCGCACGTTGCCTCTGGTAGTGGCGCGTCGATCGGGTGCCGTTGGTTGAACGGGTCGTGGGTTGAACGCGTCGTGGTAAGGCTTATCCTGACGATGCACTGACGGCCCAACCGAGTGGACTTCATGGACCCGGCTTGGGCCACCTCCGGCCACGTCGGTCAAGTCCACTTCTTGGGCCTACCCTGGGGAGATCCCCCCGTTAGCACGTCCTGCTAGGGGCCGCTACCAATTATTGACCGAATAGGAATACTTGGGTCATGTTTAAACGTGCGTGAACCTATAGGGTCGTACACTTAAGGGGCTGGAATCTAATTTGGATTAGGATCCGAGTTAGACTGGGCATTGAGTCCTAATGGGTCTCTTAATATAAAAGCCCATTATGGGGACGTCTATATAAGGAGAGGGGGCGGACGCGTTAGGGTTAAGGAAATTTAGGATTCCTGAAACCTGGCCGTCATCTCCTCCCACGCCCAAAGTCACCCGCTCAGATTTAACAATCCAGACGAGTAACATTCCTCCCCGAACGTGTGGTTACCTTGGAGGCATTGCAGCTGCGACGCTCGGACGAACTGTCCGAGGAAACCGCAAGGAGGTGACGAACTGTTCGAGAGAACCGCGAGGAGGAGAAGGTAATATGACTACAACTGCACCGACGCTGCATCGACTCTACTTTCGCTACGGGTCTACGCATCTAATGGTAACCTCATGATTTATTACTACAGCGATTCCTGGTTTATGCGATAGAAAATTTTTATTTTGCGCTAGTGTAGGCTACTCGTGTTCCTTCACTAAATTGATAAAAAGCAGAGTTGATGCTATGTAGGTTCGGGCTACCATCATAGAAATCTTGACAGAGTTTATAGAAATCTTTCTTCATGCTGTGCCAGCATTTCTTAAGGGACAAACCATTAAAATCACTGGGGCCTAGAGCTATGTCTGTGGGCATATGCTTTACTACGTCATCAATTTCCTCTTGTGGAAAATGGGAGTTCAAGAGAAGCAAGGTCATGATTGGTGATTAAGCTGTCCAGGTCGAAGAGCATCTCTATGTTGTCTGAAATACCCAGTCTTCCATTATATGAGGACCACAAAATTGCAGCTTTCTGATTGTGGTCCGTGACAGTTCTGTCATCGTCTGTTGTGATTGAAACAATGTAACTCTTCCTGAAATTCTAGATAGCAATGGTATGAAAGAATTTGGAGTTTTCATTGCCAAGTTTTGTCCATCTGATGTTAGCTCTGATTTTCAAACAGATTCTTTTCGCCTCCAAGAGTTTGAGGAGGTGGGACTTGAGAGCTTTTCTGAAATTTGACTCCATTAGTAAGAGTCATCTGATCCTGCAAGCCATCCAACAGAGCAAGAACAAAACTGCATGTCAATAAGCCTGCCAAGTTAAGAGGCTTCTACTCCACTTCTTTAGGCCATTCCTGAGTTGTTGAAACCTTTGTTGTCCTTCCAGCAGCTTTCCACTATCTCTATGGAGCCATCAAAAGCCATCCAATAGTTCTCAAATCTGAAAATGGGTGCCTTGGGGATTGCAGTACCTATTTGCACTCGGATGGGGAGGTGATCAGAGGTGATTTTGGCAAGTGGAAGAGTCATAGTGTTTGGGAAAACGGTGGTTCAATTGGCAATAGAAAAGATCCAATCCATCTTTACTAAAAGAGGGTTAGCTTGCATGTTACTCTATGTATAAGCTTTGTCTTAATTCTTGTGACCAACTCTTAAATGACATCTATTTTTAAATAGAGGAAGTATTAAAAAATATTTTGATCTCATCTTATCCAAACTATGTTTGATTTTGTCAGCAGTGATAAGTACCAGGGAAACTATTTTTTTACATATCGAGAAAACTGAAGGTCATATAAAAGGTGAGGAGATTTTGTCTTGCATTGCGTCGTTTCAACATGCCCCTATACACGAATGTTGTTTTGCTAGTATCGACTATCGACTCAAGATTGATTATTTTATGTCGGAATTATAAGTCTGCCAGTACAAACAACATGAATTTTTTTTTGGCTATTTTAGCTCCTTTTTAAGTGTTTTAACAAATCTAACCCCTCCTACTTTTAATGTTAAATTGTGTCCACAATAACAAGGACAGATGACACGTGTTCGCTATTGTATCTCCTGCCCACGGAGACCACCTATCACACCTCCACTGCATGACACACACAAGGTCCAAGGCTGGACATGACAAGCCACTACGCACTGTCGGCCCACGATAGGAGCATATCGTGGCAGCATGACACACGCAAGGCCCAAGGCTAGACACGACAAGCCACTGCGCACTGTTGGCCCACGATGGGAGCATATCGCGGCAGCTGTCCGTGATAGGTGGTGGATGCCCATGTTGTTTCAATCTCTCACACTAAATTCAATGTTTCATGCATGCATGCTTCGACATGTGTCCTCATGCATGCGTGCCTCAATGCATTATCGCAGCAGCCGTGATAGGTGGTGGATGCCCATGTTGTTTCAATCTCTCATACTAAATTCAATGCTTCATACATGCATGCTTCGACATGTGTCCTCATGCATGCGCGCCTCAATGCATTTCCTATCACCCGGAGGCGCGATAGGTGCGTTTTGCAGGTGGCAATCACACGATAGATCACATTTTGGTATTAGAAGCTGGAGGTAGCTAGATTTGCTAAAATTATTCGGGAAGGGGCCAGAACTGCAAAATTATACAAACGACATCTCACCCAGTTAGGACCCAGGACGTCTGTCGTCTCAAATTTACACGGCCTCCGGGTCGAATCAGAGTTTCGGTCCGACGCTGTGAATCTATGAAGTACAATTACATTCGAGAAACTTCCAATTCCACTTGTGCAGTCCAGTATTCCATTGGCTGGTAGATCATAGATCAGTAGAAATTTGGTATCACTGCGAGAAAGAATGCATCACAGCCACAGCAGCGGAGGTGCATCGCACAGCGATAGCAGCAGAAGCTTAACCTGGACAGGAGCTAGCATCAGTACACTAGCATTCAACATAAAAGCACAAAACAGGACAAGCACTGATGCAATCACCAGGAAATGCCAAACGCACGGTTTACAAACTGCTAGTCTGGTATCGCTCCCCCGACAAACCAAAGTACCAAACATGGGTTCACTTTGCGGACATTGCAAAATTTTCAGACTACATCTTGGAAAACTAAAATGATCATCAGTGGCTTGCTTTTAGATAGATTTAATCTTAGTCGCCCTTGCGACGGAAGGAGCATCCCTCGGTTAGCCTGGCCTTCCCACCCGTTGGCTGGCAAAGCACGGTTTGGCAGCCTGGGCAGACCACGACAGTCTGGGAGTGACTGAACACAGTGGTGCTGCCATCACAGAAAGAGTTGAGTTCAGTACATCAATCATAGAATTCATGGGTGTAACAAAGGGGACATGCTAATATATAAGCAACAAGACAACAATGTCAGATGGTCCGCGTAGCAGTAATTGATAGTCCAAATAGATCCATAAACATAGCAAATGGTTGTTAAGTTACTTATTACACAGTTAAGTACTTAACAGCGACTTAGTAGAAGGGCGCAAGAGACTTTAATCCATTCAAGCAATAATTATGGAACCATAACAAGTGTGGTGTACAACTAGGGTGTTCATATGTAACTATAACAAGCGTGGTTTACAACTAGAGTGTTACTACGTAATTATAACAAGTGTGATGTGCAACTTAGGGTGTTAATATGTAATTATAACAAGTGTAGTGGACAACTAAGGTGTTAATATGTAATTACAACTAGCATGTGATTACGTAGAGTAGCACGATCATTATGTCCAATACACCATATTGAAATACATATTTAATTCTTTTTAGTCAACATATCATCTAAACCAAGCATTTGCAATAACAAAATCTAGTTCCAAATAGATAGCAGTAAAATAAACTGGCCACATATATAAATTTTTCGCTACCTCTCAATAGATATTATCAGTTTACCACAACAAGATCAATTTTAAAGCACAACACAATCATATTTCGTATCAATGGAACATGAAAGGCTAATCAATAGAAAAATGCCTATACTCAGGTACCTGCTTGCAAAGAAGAAGGCTAGAACTAAGCACAAAGATAAAGAAATATTACATGTTGAAGCAGCCCTGGCACTTGACATCCTGCAAAAGATAACAGGTCACAATTAGAACTATTATACATTGATCATGACACGAAGATACCAAAAACTGAAAACTTTAGCACATGCAGAGCACCAGTGAAACTACTGCAGCCCAAAAGCTAGCCACTAGATGCATGTTATATAATCTAGCCAAAGTACTGAGCATGTTCCCTATAAACGCTAACTTGCCACTAAGTTACACTGCAAGATCGAGTCAGAAATATGGTTTGATGGATCCGCAGAAACGACATCAATCATAGCTTAACATTTCATTCTTCCTCAGCACATTTATACTAGAATGGAGCTTTCCTAGTCCCTCCCAAAATTCGGCAACGCACACACCATACATGCTCGGCTATCCACAATCAACAGAACTAACGCCCGTTTCAAGATTAATCCCACGGCCACGACCACGATCAGCCGCGTAACCTACCACAAACCAGTGGTAACTGGCACTATCCGCGGCTACACTACCGTCTATCGCAGCACAACTCAGGATCGGAAGGGAATTTCAGGCACCCACACGCTTGACATTTTATATCAGGTGGCTACATTACCAACTACCGCAGGAAAACTGAAAACCAGACGGGAATCTCAGGCATCCATACGCTTCTACGTATATCGCAACGCGCTGCATTGGTAGCATTGTATACACACGCATCACCCCAACAAAAAGAGAAGATGCACGGTTAAGCGAAGATTCTAAGGGGGATTACCATGAAGAAAGAGTTGGGGGACTGGACGAGGCGCTTCTTCTTGTGCTTGAGCTTCTCGAGCTCCACCGGCGGGTTCAGCAGATCGATGTCGTTCTGCAGCACCTGCAAGACCCACACCAAGATCACCACACGGCTCAGGACCATAAATCCAAGAGCAATTCGAACCAAAAAAAAACAAGGGAAATCGGATGAACAGGTAGGATTCCACGGATCGATCGCCCCGTACCATGGTGGGAGGCTAGGGTTTGCTCGATCTCCGCGCTCACTGGTCTCCGGAACGTGGAAGACGAGGAGGCGGCGGCTGCGGATAGGGGTGCAGAAACTGGAGGGTTAGGGTTGGGGCGGTGTTTATAGCGGAACAGTGAGGTGATCTACACCGTCGGATCGTTCATGGGCCAGATCTACTTTGGGCCTTTCTCTGTTGGGCTCACAAAGCATATGGCAGTCTAGGCTGCGTTCACGGTGAGCCGGGCACTGGAGGCCTATGGTCTATTGTTGGGTAAAATTCAGTCGCCTGGTACATGGTCCGTAAAATAATTAATTAAATATAATACTCCTATTCCTGAGTTGTGAGACTTTTTTTTAAAATTTTATTTTTTATTCAGAAATTTCAAAAATATTACCACATCAAAAAAATATAAAACTCGCGAATTCATTATGGAATCGCCACACCTCATGGCGATTTGGCTGTAATCGCCACCACCCGTGGCGATTGCCCCCTCTGCAACCCCCTTCTTCTATATATAGGGGTGAGCAGATGCTCCCACCAGGTTGTAAATCTTTCCTAAGTTCTTCCGAAAAATTATTGGTCTCTCGGAGTAGATTGTTTTGATTTCAGAAGAGAAGAAGTAGTTCGCGGATGGATAGCTACGATAGAGGTAAGTTTCGTAATATATTTTTCCTCCTCATATGCGTAGAAATATTGAGATCTATAATTTATGCTTTGTGCAATAATAATTTTTCGTCAAATTACAAGGTGCTAGTGATGTTGTTTGGAACCCGAGAATGGACTACGAACTTCTTACTGGTGTGGAAATAAGGAGATGGAGTTGTAAAATTCTTCGTTCGCAGATCTTTGAGGAGGTTCATACGCGTGCTCTTGTAGAGGTCTTAGTGAGAAAGGGTTTCTATGGAATTACCTATAAGTGTGCAAACGTTTGAGAGAGTTTCACAAAATGTGGGAGAGGGTGAATGAGCTTAGAGAACTACCCGGGGCGAAGTACACGAAAGGCGATTTTTGCGAAGGAATGATAACTATCCCGCAATCTTAGTACAATAAGCACATAAGGGTTGGTACAATTCCTTTGTTTCTAGTTCGTAAGCATTTTCATGTACCGTTTTCGTTTGATACATCACATTCTTGGTGTGTAGGCACATTCAGAGGATGTAGGGTTGCTCAATTGTGAGATCCGAAACTTCGGGCATGTAGACCGATTTTAGAGAGACATATTTGCTAATAGAAGATACTTAATGAAAACAACATTTGAAGAAGATGAACGTAAAGTTGCTGGACTCCCCCCTTTGGCAAAATGTGGGCGCACATCTAAAAAAGATGCTCGATCATCAAAGGATAAAGGCACATGCAGTTCATCGAAAAAGGCGTGTACCGAGTGCTCGGTGAGTGATGAGGACTTCTCGAAATTGTTTTGCTTCAAAGCCCCAACTCCAAGGCTCTTCGCAAGTGATAGCGAAGATGATTTCATGTAGTCGTATTAGAAGTGGTAGCCAGTAGTTGCTTGTTCTATCTATGATATGTGTAGCCAACTATTAATGTGGCAATGTAACATGGCTCTATAACATATGCTTATGTAATCGGATTTAGATGTTAATTTGTTACTCTACTATGGATCGCCAAACACTATGTAGTAATATGTAGCGGTGAATAGAAGTGTACTATTTCACATAGTACGAAATGCTGGTACAATATAATGTAGTGAAATAAATGATAAAATAAAAGTCATCGACGCCTAACCTCGTCGTCCCCTTTTCCTGATCAGGGACGGTGAGTACCTCGGTCTAGGCTGTCCCGCTCCCGCTCTAGGAGCCCTGCCCACCCGTAGTGTCGGGTCTTCCTCCTCGCGGTTCTGTGTATCCTGCGTGGGCAACGGTGGCTGAGTCTGCTGCGTCGTGCTGGACTGCCTAGGTGGAATCAACTCGTCCACCTCATTGTGAAAGCTGAAGCCATGAGTGTCGGGGCTGTCGAGGATGTAGTCAAGTGGACTAACTGGTACTTGAGGCAGCACATGTTCTGTATATAACCGGAAGTAATCAGCAAAACAATGTAAGGAAAAATGGCTTGTACGAGATGAGAATTGTTTTACCTTGTCGACTCATGAAGAGTGGGGACGCACTCTGCTGCCACGTAGAACCACCCGCCTCTATGGGCCCCGGCGGCTGAGAGGTACGAGACTGACGGTGCCTCGTCTGTGAAGGACATGGTGGTCTCCGTGCTCCCTGGCTTGCGCCAGTCCTGGCGACGACGTCATCCCTACGTGTGCACCTAAATATGTCCATGATCTTCCTAGTGTACTCCTCGACCCTGGACAAGCCTAAGTGGTCCTCGGTGCCGGCTAGAAGACGCTGAAGAATAGCAGTGACCTCCGTGTTCATCGCTGCCGCCCACTGTTCTTGAAGAGTGAGAATCATAGGTGCGCACATAAGTAACAAACAAGTAAATACGAGGAAGCGAAGCACGAATTTCACTAACCGCCAAATCCAAAGTTTCAGCTGCGAGGATCAGGTATATGTTTGTCATCTATGCCACCGCGTCGTCAGGAGCCTCACTTCCATGAATAAGGTGGATGCGCATATGTGGCAAATACCACTGCAAGTAGGCCTCGGACTCTGCATATCGAAATGGCCGCTCCTCGCGCTGGACGTTGTTCAGAGCACTGTCCCACTGAGTAACGAGAGGGGTCATCTGTGATGCCCACTGTGTCTCCCTAGTGCTCGCTCCCTTGCGATTCCACCTGTTTATGTAATGAATTTGTATCTCGTAAAAGCAATAGACATTCTAAATCTATAGAAGTTCTGAAACTTGACTTACGTGTGTGCGTTTGGCTCGACCGATGGTACATGTGGAGGCGGGTACTCCTTGTACAAGCCAAACTGCCTCATCACACAGTGTGGTGACTGGTCCTCGACGAAGATGTTGAAGATAATCTTCGAAGACTCCAATAGCTCTCGTCTCGACAGCACAGTGAAGACATCCCCCGGTGTGGTGCACGTCGCGTCAATGCATCATCGGAGTACGGCTCTCATATGACACTCTGTGCAGGGAGGTGCTGGAACTGCTCCGTGAAAGAGAGGTAATAGCCTCGTACCTGAGTCTTTGCCCACTGAGGCTGCAACACGTACGTAAGAAAGTGTTATAGTCAAGAAACTTACGAACTAAGGTACAGCTATTTAAGGCAAATCCGAGCTGAGGAAGAGAGAAAGTAACTCACTGTTCTTCTAGTCCACATGGACCCGAAAGTAGGTCCGTCCTGCAGCAACAGCGGCCCAGCACCACGGTAGAACTCTGGACCGTAAGCTGAGTCGTCAACTTGTCCGACCAGGAAGCACTCGAACGACCACAGCTGAAGAAGAAACGGACATCCTGTGAGATTGGCATTAGTACCCTTCCTCTTGAATGCGAAGCAGAGTGCTCGGTACGTGTACGCAAGCACTGCGGACCCCCAGCTCATCTGAGGTAGCTGATCCTTTGACTCAGCATTTACGTTTTGCCGTGCGAGCTTGATGTAGTGAGCGTCCACGCTATCTCCGTACGCACTCATGAACATCACGTACCCAAGCAGCCAAAGCACGTACACCTCAAGTCCCTGGTTTAGCTGGTACACATCAAGATCTCCCTGAAATCTCTGCTCCAAGCTGTCCAACTGAATGAATATATCAGACAAAAAATAGGTTGACTTGAACATCATTAAATGACGTACGTACCTCAAATTGACGGAGCCACATCAACCTGGAACTGTGCTTCTGAGCCGCCCTTGCCACCTCAACCTGAGGTGGACCCAGCAGTAGAACTGGGGCAAACCTATCCGCAAGTGACTCACGCCAACTGGCAGGAGCCTGGAGCGTAGCTACCGCGGCTCCCGCCACAGGTAGGCCAAGTAGGAAGGCCGTATCCTGGGGCGTGACCGTCATTTCCCCCCAAGCAAAGTGGAAGGTGTGGGTCTCCGGCCTCCACCTGTCTACAAGTGCGGTGAGCAACAAGGCATCGAAAGGAAACCTCCTGGAACGACTCACTCCAGCGGCCGGGCCTCTGATGTCCTTGTCGCCTACCGCCTTGACCATTCATGTGAGTGGTAGTAAACCGGACCAAGCCAGCCTGTCAGAATAGAAAAGAAGTATAAATTAGTACTGAAACATGATAATATAGATACAATCAATTAATGTACCTCTCGATCCACGACTCGTGAATCCTCCACGCGTGCTCTGGTGTATGAGTACGAAACGCTCTGAGATCATGGTCTCCTAAAGCCAACTGCCTAGACCAGTGCTCTTGGTCCTCTCGATCATCTATAAGCTCGAAGCCAGCCATACTTATTCATGTGATACAAAAAAAAGAAAGTATATGAAGTGCACGAGGTAAAGATAACACGAATACATGAAATACATAAAGTCGAGAGTCGACGAAGTATACGAAGCACACAAAGTACATATAACACGAATAGATGAAATACATAAAGTACATGAAGTAAATACGATATGACATACAGAGCCACTAGCAAATTACATAATACAAAGAGTGGCAACATAGACTACTGATGGCCTGACCTAGAGGTAACACTAGATGCCTCCTCCCTTCTTTTTTGGTCTTCTTTCATCTTCGGACATGTCTTCACCCGATGGCCAAATTTCTTGCAACAGCTGCATTGTTTGGTTGGCCCACCAGCCTCCGCCTCATCCATCGTGTTAGTAATACGGCGGGTCCGGCGTAGTCCCACAGAAGCTTGCAGGAGGCTGAAATCGGGGACCTAGTAACGTTCGCCTAAAGGTACCTGCGTGAAATTATGCACCACACGGAAACCATACAGCTCGCATGTCTAAGTATCACGGACAACCGCTTTTGTGAAGTAGTATGACACAAACGGCTTCGTGTCCATCTTTGTCTTAGCAGCCGCAGCAAGGACGTGAGAACAAGGCTTGTGAAGAAGCATGGGCTTGTTGCATGTACACGTAGCAGAGATATTCGGTTCCACATGGAAAGTAACCTCCTGAGTAATCTCCTGTGTGCAAACCCCAAATCCACTCTTCTGCTTCAAATATACCTTGAACCTACATTGCATATTTTCTGTGCATCTGACCTTGTGCATTTGCCCCTTCTTGGCCTTTTCCTCAATAAACAGCATAGTCTTAGCACAGTAAGGTGTTCTACCGAATTTTTTCATATGTAGTACAGCCTTTGCACGCCTCTCCTGAAAGTACCTCATTGTGCCATGCAGCAAACCCTCCATGATGGTCACCAGGGGTAAACCGCGTAACCCCTTAGAACAAAATTGTAAACCTCAACAAGATTGCTAGTCATGATTCCATATCTAGCACCGTCTGTGTCATGGAGGAGCGATGACTACTCAAGTGGTTCCTTACTTATCCAATCCGAGAAGCACTTCACCCTGTTTGAAGCCATCCTCCTAGTGTTTGGATCGTCAACTCCCAGAAGGTCACAAAGCCTGTGTGTTACCTCCCCAGGGTTACGTTGTCTAACCTCCTTCTTCGTGAACTCGTCAAGTTTGCTCCAGTACGCGTCAAACTTTCTAGACTGGTTCTGTTTGTATAACGTTTTGAAGAGGTTCATCAACTGCTTGTTCTTGAATCGGCTATAGAAATTGGCGGCTAGGTGACGTGTGCACCACCTACTCCGTATGTCGTACCAATTGGAATCTTCTGACAAATCTTCCCCCCTCCTTTGTCTTTACTAAACCTTGCTGAAGATTGCGAATTGCTAGCAATAGCCCGGCATGCCGGTCATGAATAACACACACATTTGGATGATTCTTCACAACACCTTTCTTCAGACACGCAAGGAACCACAACCAGTTATCGTAGCTCTCAGAGTCAGCGAAGGCCATTGCCAGCGGCACTAACTGATTATTTCTGTCTGTCCCAATTGTAGTAAACAGTGTCCCCTTCATCTGACTTATCATGAAAGTCCCATCAATACAAATAACCGGACGATAATGTCTGAAAGCTTCTGCGCATGGGCTAATGTTTTTTATGCACCAGAAAGTACCATTCAACATCATTTTTCCAGGCATGTCTGGAGAGGGCAATTCGAGACAGCTAACATATGTCCCATCGTTCCTCTGCCCAAGTGTGTCCAGTAGGTATGGCAAATTATGATATGAATCGATGAATGTCCCAAACCGCCATTCCAGTGCGAGCTGTTTTGCCCTCCATGCCATGGCATAACTTATGCTATACTAGTATTTGCTTTCTGTATATGTCTGTATGAACTGTGCTTGAATGTATACATTCTTTACTATCTCGTGATACATCAACCCAACCACAAGCTCTGCACTGATATTTCGATGGGTATCAGGAACACCGTTTATTATACATGTGTGCGGCACCACCCTTCGTATGACCCATTGCACTTCACACTTCCTCAGGGACGCATGCACGTAGCCCTCACACCCAGCAGACTTACACTTCACTGAGTACTGATCCCTGCAACTTTTATGCACTCCAAATGTCCTCTGTGTCGACATCGCCTAAAACTTCACCGCCTCTTTCACCTCTTTCTTCATACCATAGAATGTACCTTGGACAATCTCATTCGGTTTGTATGGATACCTATCATTACTTGACCCCTCAACATTTATTATGGTGGACATGTCTATGTTCCACATACTAGGAATCAGATTGTCCCCTCCTTCTTCATTCTCAGCTTTGTCCTCTTCGGTGCTACCATCTTCGACATTCATCTGTTTCTCTCTAGCAACGGCATCATCATGCTCCATGATCTGCACTAGTTCCTGACGTAACTCCCCCTCGTCCACCGAACTGCCGAGGTACGCAATAGCTCCTGTCGCGGAAGGTCTAGCAGAAGGTCCACTGCCTTCCACTATAGTGCCTTCTTTGCCAACAATTTCCTCTGCCGCTGGGCTGTTCTGTTCAACTCCATTTCCTCTGCCTCCGCCTTCTTCAGATGGCACCTCCTTAGCTACTGCCTAGACCAACAGATAATTGGAACCCTTGCATGCCTTACTTGCTCTCAACCAAACCCGCCAATCTTTTGTCAGATTTAGTGGGAACAAATCCCATCAGACATGCTTGCAAGTCTTGCTAAAATACGCCTGCAAGGTTACACTTGCGACCTCCGGATCAAGACCAAAGGCCTGTGTGAACCATTCTTTAATGGCATTGATAGGGTATTTGTCTGCATTTTGCATACTTAATCTCGTTTGTTGGAAGCTACTAAGACCGATAGAACCAGAGTCATCTATACGGATGGTACCAATACCATAGTAAACTACAAATTCGACTAGTTCTGACATTTCTGCCATCCAAAACATAATATTTTAGTCTATACAGTCTAAGATCCTGCCATGCGCCAAAAAATGTTCTACTCAATTTCTAAATATAGTACAAGTAGGTACAACTAAAATTATATATACTACTTTCTACACACAAATATTATAAAGTATTATTTAACTAAATAGAAAATGTAAATGTTCAACCTCTAAATCGATGTTGACTTGCTACCTATAAATCGATGTTGACTTCCTACATCATCTACCTAATCTACCATTTGTTCTGACTAATCATCTATATAATCTACCTTAGGTTGTTATTTAAAATACTACTCTATTTCTACACATTATGAGATATAAATACTATGAATAAATCTACCCTAAATTTATCCTTGAATCTAGATCTACTATTATATCTAGTACTAAAAATATAAAATTGCTACAATAAACAGTGAAAGATTTTAAAAAATACCTCCAAATCGCTGCAGAAATACCCCACACTTCCTCCCTCTCTATCTCCTCTTATCTATCTTCTCCTCTCCCTCTCTCCCTCCCTACCCGAGCCCCCCTAATCTCTCCTCCCGTGGCAGCCCCAAAATCCTCCTCCTCTCTCCCTCTCGGGTGGCGATTGCGCAACCTTATATAGGCAGGGGGTAATGGCCACCCCCTATGGCGATTTCGCCACGTGGCACGGCGGTTGCAGGTTGGCAGGCGATCTGGCCCCAGATTAACTGCCAATCGCCACAGGGCGTGGTGATTGCACGTTATCGCCACGGGGGTGGCGATTGCCTTCAGTACCATCGGTTGGAGTGGCGATAGGTGCCAATCGCCATGGCCCGTGGTGATTAGTGCCCTACTGTCACATCCCGATTCGCTAAAACCCGAAAATTAGGGCGTACAAAAAACTTTTGCGTTAATTCAGAAAGCATGTGCATCCTGATTGAGTCTAGTACCCGACATAGACCCATATGCCCTATACACCCCAAAACCCTGATATCATCCTACTCGACGAACGGTAAAATCCCTAAGCACGACTCACGACCGAAAGACCCAAACCGAGGTGATGTGATCCTAGTTAAGCTCTAATGTCCCACCAATATCTTCCCTGTCTGCGGAAACCTAAAACTTTACCCGGCCGTAACCCTACGGCAGTTGGTGACTCCTTTTATCGCTAACCCTAAAGTCAATTCGTCTCGACAAACCCTAGTCTACTTATACGCGAGCCCTTGTAAACCCGTGTTTGCCATCAGCGTGTAGCTAGCACATGATGTCACACGAGATTAATTTGGACCAATCCAAAACCTATAGGGGCGTGTCCTGTACACCGCGTATGGCGTACACGCATATACGCTGACCCTAGAATCCTCATTCTCGGTAGGTCGACAAAGTCCGCCAGTAGGGTCCGAACTCTGGGGAAAAGATCAAACTGTCCGGACCTCTCCTTATTCTCGACATAACGCGTGTGTATACCCTAACGCGTCATATACACCGTATACGTCCATGCGTCCACGGCACGCTGCAACCTGTTAGTCCCGGGCCAAGTCAGGAAAGTTTCCGAGAATATCTATACCCCTGCCACACTGCCACACCCCGGATCCCTAGTGCTAGCCCCGATCTAAACCCTAGCACGGAAAACAACCTGACGCTACATATACACCGTCTATGCCTCCTATATGTATATACCTGGGAAAATTCCGATAAATTTATACCACAGCCTCCGCACATTTAGAGCCCCAAATATATGAACACATGAGCATGTTCAGTATAAAAATCCCAAATAGCAGATATCGAGCACCTGCGCCAAAACGTTCCGTCGCATGAAATCATGAAAAGACTTTTACCAAGCGGTGCCAAAACTTCTGTGCAGCACACCTTCGACCTTCCTACCTGCCCAAGAGCCCCCAACTCCTCTGGCCAGCTCGTGATCATCCTTACCATTTGGAATCTAGTGTATGGCATTCCCTGGCATGAGAATCCCCGAGTCAACCACTAATGGAGGTGACGCCAAAGCATTACTGGAGCGCCAGGACACGTCAACGAAAGCCCCTGACACCTCAGCTCGCCCACATGCGCCCAGACGAGCTCGAGCACGCTGAAAGCCTTACGGTGCGCGTCCAGGCTGTGCACTGGCGAGCCCCGTGTAGTCCTTACACGCCAAGCCGCCTCTTCCGTCGCCGGGAACTCCGGCCGACGCGCCACCTATTCCCTTGAGTCGTCACCTCATCGACGCCCAGCTAGCCGCCTCGGCAGGACCTCGGGAGAAGCTCCTCGCTGCGCCTCGGGGATACCCTCGCCGCCGTACCCGCGCCGCACGCCGACTCGATGCGCCGCCCGCCGGGTTCAGCGCCGTCCACCCCACCAGTGCACGCCGCGCCCTGCCATGATCCGTCCCATCGCCTCCATCCAGCTCACCGCACTGTGGACTCCTCGGGAAGGCTTCACGACGTGAACTCCGGCGACGAAACCGAGCTTCGGTCATGGCCAGCAGGCATCCAGCGGAGGAAAAGCCACTCCGCCCGCTGTTTCCGCCACGCCGCTCGCCGGCCACCCACGCGCCGACCTCCCTCTCATGTCCCGTCGGCACCACAGCAACCGTCGGCCTCGGGGCAGTCGCCATGGCTGGATTGGCCAGTCCGGCGTCGGCTCCGATGCCACCCATCCCCAAGCTCCCTATAAATAGGGCGTTCGAGCACCCGTCACTCCCCAAGCCTTACCTGTCTTCTCTAGCTTTGGCCAACCGAGCCCAAGCTCAACTCTGCCGCCGAGCTCCTCTGATCCACCCCTCCGCGCCACGGTTGTTCTCCTCTATAGCTAGTGGACGTCGCCTCTCAGTCCCCTCTACTGAAACCCAAGTTTCCCCAAAGCTCCGCCCGAGCCCACCTTCTTCTTCCCCATCTCAGCCCCGATTTGAGCTCCGCCGCCTCCTGCAGAAACCAGCAGCCGCCGCCTTGTTCCGACCAGCCCCCGCCCCTGCCGCGCCTGGATCCGAACAGCGCCGCAGCTCAGAGCAAGCCACCGGCCATCCCAGTTGCAACCTCCGCGCCCTGGTCCGAGCCACACCACCGCAAGGTAAGCCCAGACCAGTGCGCCGCCGGCCCCTCTCCTTGTCTTTGTTTCCTCTGTTTCTTTGTAGCAGCTCAGCTCTTGTAATTTTAGTCCATGCGCCGAACAGCCCCAATTAGCCGGGTAGTTTAATTAATGTACTGCTTTAAGCTCATTTGTGTAGCTACTAATACACGCCGACAGCCTCCAGTAGTTTCTTTTTCTTTTTCTTGCCCCAGCTCGCCGGCCTCTAAGCCCCAGTAGCTCAATTAAGTCACTGATAAATCTTGCTTAGCAGCTAACCCTAAATCAGCTGGGTTGGTGCCCTAAGCGCCAAGCTTTCCTCACTCCAATTTCCTTTAATTCTGAGATCATCGGTTAATCCATTCGGTTGAAGCTAATGCGCTGTTAGGATTTAACATTTTCTTTTGTTGCACGTGTTAGTGAAGATTAGAAATAAGGTTAGTTGGTTAATGCATTACCTTAATCCCTAAGTGCTAGCTAATCCTTCTGATTAATGCCCTATTAGCCGTCTGTTAGCACCCCATTCCTTTTTGGTTCTGGAATCCCTAAGCAAAGTCCTAAGCACTAACTCTAGTCTTCACCAAAATCCAAAACAGTTTAATAGAATTGATAGGGATTAGATTTAAGGTTAGTTTATTAAGCAGCCAAAGCCCTAATGGCCGATGTCTTTGCACTTCAAAACCTAGTCCTAGAATCCCAAAGATTTATTCCCTAGAGTTCGATGCTAATGCATTTTCTAGTTGTAAAACTTTTCGAGCATAGATAGTGAAATAGGGTTAAGTTAACTCATCTGTAGTGTTAAACCATAGCCTTTGATTTATTTAGTTCATCTCGGTTCCGACCAATTCTTCAGCATATGAACCCCTCTGGAAACCTAGAGGTACCTCCGTCATTTTATCCAAACTCTTCCAAAATTCAAACCTCTTTGAGTGCATTTAATAGAAATTAGTCATAGGGTTATAGCTTAGTTCATTTAAACCACACATACGCTGTATGCATGCATGTATTCCTAGAGCCAACCAAATTAGAAATCTCTCCTTCATCCAGTAGCTTTAGAATATCTATGATCCTCCACAACTCGTTGGATGAAAGATTTTAAATTTAAAAAGCTTAGCAGGAGTGTTTCCCATTTAAATGCATCGTCATTTTATGTGGTATTCTCGCGTCTATCCGTTGCCAAAAGTCTTCTTTGTACCCAAGAACCCATGCCCTACAACCCTAGAGCCATACCTAAAGCCTAAACCCATGTATACGCATCCTATTCTTAATCGCTGTCCGAAACCCTAAAAACCTAGCTCGACCGTTCTAGGGCAAACACCCTCTCCAGTTCCCCGTGTATTCACCGTTTCCTTTGTCATGCCTATTGTTTGGTGTTCTTGGAGTTTTTGGATTGCTTCTTATTCGATATTTTCTTCCGACGCGTAGTTAGCAGAGTAAGGCACGTGCGTCGGGACGAACCGGGATCATTCCGCATCAGGAACCAGAGCAAGAACTGCCAGGCAAGCTATTTCCACCTTGACCATGTTGAAATCCTATATTTGTGACGTTAATTATTTTGTTTATGAAATTGCATGCTATGTGGGTAAAATCGTTATTTTATGTAGACCTAGTTATTCCTATTAGATGCACGGCTTAGGCCCGATGAACCCTATCCTTGTAACCCTAGTGTTAAGAGCTGATCATTGAACGATCGGCAATTTTAGGAATATAGGCGATAGCCCCGCTTAGCCCTGCTGTAGTAAAGACTAAATTTTATCAACGTGATGGGATTGGGATCAAAACCCTCGGTGTGTAAATGCATACCGAGGTGCCATTTACAAAGGAATGTTTATTAAAAACCCTGAATGAGATGATGGAGGATTTGGATTCGGGCAGGAATGCTAAGGGAGTTTGGAGGTGGTAAAGTAGCCGGTCGCTACATGAGAAATGAAATAGCCGGGTAGCCGGTTGCTACCCGAGGAGATGGTTGGATAAGGAGTCCTGCTCGAATCAGTTAAGGACCGAACCTAAGTGCCGCTGAATCAGTTCCCCCACCGTACGTCCACATGTCCTTTATGGGAAGGACTGGACCTGGTACCCCGTCTAATACCGGAGCCCGGAATCGTGGGAAGTTAGGTTGAAGTGCTAGTGGATCCGGTAGATCCCTAGAGGATCTCCACGGGACTGCGTAGGGGGAAAGCTCTTCATGGGTCTCACCGTATTGTGAGGGTAAAGCTCAGCAGAGTCCTACAAGGTACGTGAAACATGGTCCGACACAAAGGGGGAGAGTCCCACTTTCGAGATGCCGAAGGATGGGTGGTCCTCCTAGCGAGTCCGGCTTTAGTATGAACACGGGAGAAGGGTCTCGTTGTAATAACCCTGGCAGTATACTTGCAAAGTACTCCCTGGGTGACCTACATCTTGTGGGTAAAGCCGTACAACCTCTGCAGAGTGTTAAAATCTATTCGAATAGCCGCGTCCTCGGTCATGGACATGAACTGGTAAGGCCACACACTGGTTAGACTGAGTTTTGGTTATGAAAGCGGGGAAATGGGATTAAGGACGTGGGTATGATGTGCCCACAGTGAGCAGTTTAAGCTACGGTCTGGTAGCGAGGAACTGCAGAAGAGGAAACCTAGCCCGGGCTGCGAGGCGATAGCACGGGTAGGTAGTAAGGATTGTGCGAGGCGGTAGATGGAGCTACCGGCCTCTAGTGGACGACTGCTTTGCTGGATCATCCAGCACCGAATGCTGTCTCGACAGAGACGAATTGATTTCGAAAATGCTTTTGAATCTACTATTCAGTATTTCGAACAAGAACTTACATTTCCGCACAACTTGCAACTTAGGGTAGAAATATCCCTTGAACAATTCCCTGCATGAAATATTGCTGTATATTTCCTCCTGTGGGAATAGCTTGCGAGTACATTCAATGTACTCACCTAGCTTGTTGATTTGGCCAGACAAAGAAGACAGCAATATCCGAGGATAAGCTTACGATCGCGCAAGCTAGGGCGTAACCCCAGTCAGTTGCCTGTCGGGTATGGCATACTGATGGGCCACCTCTTCGTTGGATTTTCCGCTGCAAGTTTATAGCCGTTGGGCTACAGGTATCAGATTTACTTATGATATTACGGTATTCGTATGTATGACCATGATATACAAGTTAACTCGTGTGTATCGGCTACTGATCCAGGGACCGGTACAGTAATCACGAGGAAGTTCCCGGCCTTAAAACCGGGGGCGCCACACCTACCGCCATGGCTCATGGCGATTGAGGCCAGTTTTGTAATTTTTTAGAATGTGGTAATATTTCTAAAATTTTGGAATAAAAAAATAATATATTTTTAAAAAAGTCTTGCTTGGGATGGCGCATCCACAACTAGGCATTTACTTTCACTCATCCATCAGGGAAGAGCTTTTCAATCAAATAGGTGGACCCTTGTCCTGCCATCTGGCCCAAACCAACACTCACCACTGCTACTCTTTCCCAATTCTTGTCCTCTCCAACTGTGTCTGCAATGTTCAAATTCAAATCTGCCCGTGGTCCATCATACGAACCATTTGGCTGAGACTTGTTTTTTTTCCTTCTAAAGGGTGTGGCTGACTTTGTTGTTGTGTTGTTCCTCAATTGATATTTGGCCGTCATTGCTTCGATGCGCTTGCTTTCTCCTCTGTAGATAAAGACATAATTGCTGCTCCATGCCATCTACCAGGACTCCACCCCCCACTTCCTTCGACCTCCTCCGCCACCCACTATTAGAAAAGTATACTGAAGTTGTGAAACAACATAAAAAGCATAACATAGTCAAAAACAGGACGTACTTGAATGAGCATTATTTCTTTTCTAATATAGTTACCCAAGAAAAACTATTATATATTCTTAATAATAATATTTTAGATTTATATTCCTATATTTTCCATCATTCTTGATTTCTACAATTTTTAATAGACACTAAAGGTTATTAAAAGGATTACAATTATGGGGTTTCAAAATTGCAACTCCATGCAGCTGTCCATGCACATTGGTTCCTGACTAGTTTCATGGATTCATGATCTAGTTTGTATTTAGTATTGTTTTAGTGTTTCATTTTGACTCTGACCTATATAGTCCTAGCAACTGTGCAGATGCAATGCATTTTTATACTTACATATGTGAAAAATTACTTTAAAAAAAGATCGTGTACTAAGTACATTTTAAGCATGAAAACAAAAATTCTTAGGTATAAAAATTGAAATTGATGAGTAATTAGGAGGCAATAAAGCATATGAATGATTAGAAGAGAGTCTAATCTTTGTCCACAATTATCTGATGGTGAATTATGAAATTGGATTAAAGATTTATGACATCTTGGATTAAAAGTATCACATTCTAACTCATGCTTTTATAAAGGTATAGATATAGATATAGATATAGATACATATATAGATTTGCGAACAACAGCTTCAATAGCCTTACGATTTTTTTCTTTCAAATAGTAGAACATAATATCCTAATATAACTGGTTAGCAACGCAACTTTCAATACAGCCAGCACCCTGGCTATCACGATAAGATGGTCAAATTTTTTTTATAGAAGATAGTTAAATTAGGAACAACATTTTTAGCTCTACTAGCATAAATAACCAATTATTAGGCTCCGGTTTGTTTGAATGTCAGAATTGAGTTGGGTTTGTGGAAATGGAGGCCCAATTCAATTTCCAAGTAGAATTGGAATTGGGCTACAATTCAAAAGTTTCGGATGCACTAACCTTTCCTTTATTTTTTTCTTGAGCAAGTGAGATGACTCGCGATCGTTCGAGAGGGCGAGCAAGTCCTCGAGCAATTCTAGAGAATGTTCTTGCAACGATGCATCGGGGGAGGGGGGTGGGGGTGCTTCAGAGGCTTCCAAGGTGGCAAGTAAAGAATCTTTGAGCAAGTCGAGAGAACTTGACTAGCGACTTGGGCCATCAGGACTTCCCTATGTCGGGGACTTGGAGCTTTAGTCCTCCATCTATGTTGTGTCCTTCGTTGAAGCCCCTGACACCTTGTTTGCGGTGATGCGGACGCCGTGGGAGTCTTTTGTGTCTTGAAAATGCAAGGCTATGCCCTTCGGTGGAGCTTGTGACCTAATCTGTTGCTTTCCCGGTTTGCCGAAGATCCTGTCGGCATCTAGGTGATGGACACGAGGCCTTGATTTGTTGAAGACCTTGTAGGTGGTATCCAAAGATGAAGATGAAGCCTTGGTTTTTTGAAGACTCCATCGACGACATCCAAGAGACAATGAAGAGGTCCTATACATGGTGGAAGCTCATGGTCATCATTGACACTAGCACGGTTTGCAGAAGACCCTACCAGCGGTAGCCAAGCAACAGTGACGAGGCCTTGGTTTGCCAAAGACTTTGTCGTGGCATCCAAGCGATAGAGACGAGGCCTTGGTTTGCCAAAGACCCTATCGGCATCATCCAAATGATGGCAACCATACCCTTGTCATGGCCTTTCTCCACATGCGAAATCAACATCTTCGGTCCACTATCAATGACATCTTGTGAATACAAATTCTTATTTGTAGCTATTGATACATTCACTAAATCGATAGAAGAGGAACTGGTGGTCAATATAACCGCCGCAGCTGCCCTAAAATTCTTTCTTAAGAAAATGGTCACAAGATTCAGCGTACCTAGTCGTCTAATTATGGGTAACAGTAGCCAATTCATCAGCCAGTATTTCACTCCCTACTCCAAGGGGATCGACACAAAATGTTGCTACGCATCGGTGGCACACCTGCAAAGTAATGGGGCTGTTGAACGGGCAAACGGTCTAATCTTGCAAGGCATAAAAGAGATGTGTCTTTAGTTGTCTTAAGGCCCTTTCAAAGAACTGGATGGAGGAACTTCCATTTGTTCCATGGGCAGTTCGCACCACAACCAGCCGAGCAACTGGCGAGAAGCCTTTCATGTTGGATTACGATGCAAAAGTTGTGCCCTCAAGTGAAATCAAGCTGGGTTCAGCCTGCATTGACCTCCTCGACCTAATCGATCAACAGGAGCAACATGAAGATGACTTGAACCTCCTAGAGGAGCGATGTGAGAGTATGTGTCAAGTCAACCGCATATCTTCAAGGGTTGTGATAGTACTACAATCGACGAGTGAACAAATGGACACTAAAGGTGGGTGACCTGGTTTTATGACAAATTCAAAACCAGGCTGGCTTGAACAAGCTATCTTCCAAGTGGGAAGGCATGTACATGGTAGCCACTGTCGTACAGCCTGGGTCAATAAGATTTGCTAACAAAAACGACAACGTTTATGATAATTCATGGAACATCAAGCACCTTAGAAAGTTCTATGTATAACTATGTGTTTCTGATATGAAAGTATGTCGTATTATATGTCCATTTTTCTATATAAATAAAATATAGTACTTTCGTCTTGTTCCCTTTTATGTCCTCAGTGTCTGCGAGTTATCTACATCCTACCACATATGCCCAAGTGGTTTGTGAAGGCATGGTTGTCATGAAGACCACTGGTTTTGCTATTTGCAACTTGTCATCAATATGGGTTCGCGAATGATAACTATATGAGACACTCTATTGTAAGCCAGTTCTCACTGCATGGGAGCTCAGCAACTTGACCTCGTCTTGACGAATAAGATGCCGGTCATGGCAAAGATTGCATGAGGCATGACTAAGGGTTTTCGACACATTTGCGCCTACAAACACTTCTCCCTTAACACAGTTTAGTATTCCAGGCGGGGAGGGCCACATGGTATAGGAAATGATTAACTCAAGGTTAAGTTTGCAACACATATTTCGCACGCAAATTTAAAAATCATTCAACATCCTAAGATAATTACCTACAACTCCCAGATGCTTGCACCACACACACCACTAACTGTATATTTTTGTCATGTTTAGTTGTAGATAGAATTTCTTTTAGGGTTCTTTTCATGTAAATTTGATCCAAATTCAAAGTATTTGGAACTGACTTTTTGTGTTTTGCTCCTGATTATGTTAGTATAGCTGGTGCCGCTGTTTAGAAACATTAGTGATATTTATAGATCTGTTTATTATTGTTGTGACAATTTTACTTGCATAATTTAATTGCTTATTTGAATGGTTTTATATAGTTTTTTATCCTAGAATTGTTTAGGTTCTGTTTTCATTATTTAGAAAAGACCCAAAAAATTATACTTATTTAGTACAGATCTTTAACCTTAGGCGAAACCAGGCCTTGTTATGTATGTTATTTGCATGAATAGCTTCCTATATAGTTTGGTTATTATTAATGTAATGGAAATGTTTGTATTATTATTTTTGGTGGAGTTGTTGTTTAAAATGTTTGGAGATATCTAAACATGTATTTGTGGTTAATTATTACATTAGTTATGACATGCTTGTTATGTAGTTAGGATGCCTAGTTGTAAGGTGATTATTGCTTGTGTAGATTATGATCTCATGCTAGGGCTTTGTTATTTCATGTCAACTAGCATGGTAGGTTCTTATTGCTTTTGGTGCATACTAACAATGCTAGGGTTGTATATTTCTTTTGTGCCAAATAGCATGATAGGTTATATTCGATGTCTCATGCTTGTTAGTAGCTATTATGTGTATAGGGTAATTATAATACTCAAAATTGAGGTATAAATATTTATATATGGATTATGACCAATGTAGAGACCCTAGTAGTGTTAGGTGATCTCAATCCTTCAATCCTTCTCTTCTAAATCTTTTCATACCAACCCAAGCTTGCTATCCCTTCGCTAATATCTTTCATTTGAGGTTTTGTTGGTGTTTGTATTTATTGCTTTGCTCTTTTTACAATATGACGATAGGGAGTGAAGAGACAAACTCCACTCAAGGTGTAGGAGAAGAAGAATGAAACTACTACAAATGCATGCCTCCTCTCTTCGATCATATTGACCCCATAATTGCAAATCATTATTACTTTATTGTTTATACAAATGCATGTTGTTTTGTTGTCGTAGCTAGTGTGTCGATTGACACTCGTTATCTTTATCCGCTTGTCGTCCTTTGACTTGATACCCTAAGTAGAATATTATTGTTATTTCATAATAGAGTAGAGTAAATGCTTAGCCATGCTTAATATATCCCTAGGATGCTTTTGAATTGCCTCCTCGCAGAATGATCTTCGGATCGATGGCACTTGATATTTGAAACTCATTGTTGAGCTTGCTAAGTTGGACATGACACCCTCTGTTTTCTCCCTACTTCTATTCTATTCTGTGTGAAGCTTACCATCTTAAGGTGCGAACGACAATTGGATCATGTTTGAAGGAGCATTTAGTCATTAGCATTGAATAAGGCTGAATTCTTGAATCTAAAAAGTGTAAAAATAGTACAACCACATGCTATATGAGCACATGTTTGGTTTAAGTAGGTTACTCAGCCCCTGGTATCGATGTCATCATACCGCAAATGGGGTAGATGTAGCTATGATGACCCTCGACACAGATGGGGGCGGAGGGTGATGACGTACTCTCAACTCTGTGTCAGACCCAATGAGCATGTCACATCGAAGGGGGACTTGCTAAAAGACCTCATTATGATCTTCCTACCTACACAATAATGGATGTGTATTCAAGCCCGATCATATGGGTAAAGTGTACAATCTCTACATGTGTAAAACTAGTCGATTAGCTGTATGCACGGTAATTATGGCACATGACTCATTCATGATCAAAAGGACATGTCCCTCTCCCAATTGCTATTTCCCTCTACCCCTTTGCTAATGTAACCTATGGGCGAGCTACGGCTGGAATTCCTTGCTCGTATATGTTGGTCGTGGACCCTCACATTATTGTGAAACATTCTTGATATAAAAACTTATTTTCATCGAAAAACTGACTTAAAATTATTATAGTACTACAACTAAAATTGCATTTATGTAAAAAAGAGACACAAAACCTTCCTTTATAGCCTTGTATGCCTAGGTTTACTATCTTTACTACGAGGAGCACGTTGGGTACACGAAGTACTCATCAATATGTTTTGTTATGATGGTGTACAGAGAACTACGACAAAAAAGATATAGATGGGGATTACTACTATGATCATCTCAAGGAGTAGGTTGCGTGGACTCAGTCGACTGTCTATGCAATGGAGATGTTTCACTTTTATTTTCGTTGATTTCTGATTGTGATAAATATTACAAGACATGGTACTATGCATATAAGCCATAGACATATTCGTATGTATAATAATTTTGATATTGTGTAGTGGTATGTATTTCACCTATATCCGTCGATTTAGTCTTGGACTAATAAGAATATATATAGAGAAGTTCTAAAAGTTAACTCCGGACTTTTATAGAAGGCCAAATCGTTACGTTACATGCTCGGCAGGACGTTACATGCTCGGCAGGACATTGCTTGGACGCGCTGGAAAGGACATCAGCCAGCAAGCCTCGTGATCGGGTGGGAGATGGGGTTTGGACAGCTGGCTTGGTTGGAACGTTCCGCAGGTAAGCTAATGGGAGCACTGTCGCCATATAGTCACATTCATCTTATTATAGCGCCATAGTCAAAGTACGACACTTTTTTTTTGAAGAACAAAGTACGACACTTGAGCACACCGGCCACCAATCCTGCGCAGGTTAGTGCTTTTTTTTTGAAGAACAAAGTACGACACTTGAGCACACCGGCCACCAATCCTGACGCTAATTGCATCGCTAATAGTGCCCACCTTGCGAACAAAATGAATTCCTATAGATAAACTGGCGCATTCTCGATCTATAACCACTCCCGTGGTAACTTGATCTAAGCTTTACTAATAGTGGTATATAATTTATCTTTTCTTAATTCCTATAGGAATCCGCTGTACGTACGTGACATCAAATTCACGGACTTTTAGATTTATTCGTTCCAAATGGCTCTAATTAACCAGGATGCGCGGGGTCTGGTGCAACCCGTTGGACCTCGATCTGAACCATCCCTACTTAGAGCAGCTCTAGCAGATTCCCTAAAAAGGGAGTCTTTAAAACAGTTTTAAAGTGCCCTTTAAAATTTTATAAAGACTCCAGAGCAAGTGTGCAAAGTCAGATTCCCTAAAACTTCAGCCTTTATAATTTTTGTCTCTTCTATTTCTTCTATGTGTTTGCATATAAACTCTATTCTAACTCCTGTTTTGCATCAATATATTTCAAACTTTTCACGTTTCAACATCACACTATTCAACAACATTTCAAATCCATAAATTCAAATTTAAACATAACATAGGGTCCAAATGCAACAAATGATCCAAATAAAACATTAATAAACATGAACAAGCACCACGAAACTATCGCCCATGTAGCTGCCACTGATGCTCAATGAGATCCTCGCGAAGCTGCTCATGTGATCCCCGGTCTTCAATCCTCCGGTACACCTCAAGAAATGCCTGAAGCCGGTCCGGGTTCCTACGGGGTCTGACAGTTTGGCCAACATAGTCATACTCGTAGTCCACCTGGGCACCCCTCTCATCCTCGATGATCATGTTATGGAGGATCACACAAGCAGTCATGATCTTTCCCAAGGTCCTCTTGTCCCAGAAGCGCGCAGGACCTCGAACAATTGCAAACCGAGTTTGCAACACTCCAAATGCTCTTTCAATATCCTTCCTCGCTGCTTCTTGAGCTTTGGCAAAGTGGGCTCTCTTCTTACCTTGAGGATTTGAAATTGTCTTGACGAATGTTGACCACGAAGGATAGATGCCATCAGCTAGATAGTACCCCATCTCATAATCATGGCCATTGACCTTGTAGTTGCATACCGGAGCGTCCCCACTTGCAAGCCTAGCAAAAAGAGGAGATCTCTGCAAGACATTGATGTCATTGTGAGAGCCGGGCATACCAAAGTAGCAATGCCAAATCCACAAGTCCTCGGAGGCAACCGCTTCAAGAATGATAGTTGGATCACGGAAATGCCCAGTGTATTGGCCATGCCATGCTGCAGGGCAATTCTTCCATCTCCAATGCATGCAGTCAATGCTCCCAAGCATCCCTGGCCACCCTCTTGCTTCACTCATTGCCAAAAGCCTTGCTGTCTCCTCGGCGTTGGGTGCCCTCAGGTACTCACCTCCAAAGACCCTGATCACAGTCTCTGCAAACTTCCTCACACACATCAGGGTTGTGTCTTCTCCAATGTGAAGGTACTCATCGGCCAAATCAGCAGGAGTACCATATGCGATCACTCGCATTGCCGCAGACACCTTCTGGAAAGCACTAAACCCCATCTGCCCAGCTGCATTCCTCCGCCGCGTGAAGTACCTTTCGTTAGCTTCCATGGCATTGGCAATGCGCTCAAAGAGCTCTCTCGACATTCGAAAGCGTCGCCGAAAGAGATGCGGAGGGTACACGGGATTTGGTGCAAAGTAGTCGGCGATGAGTTGTGCATGGCCAACCGCTCTATTCCGGCGAAGTGTCACACGACCGGGCTGCGACCCTGCACTCTTCCTCTTCTTGTTGCCCTCCATCTCCCATTGAGCTAGCATCAACACAATCTCCTCCTCTTCGTCTTCAAAGAAATCAACATCCTCATCCGAGGACGAAGAATCATCGAAAAACTCCTCTATCATCGAGCTCATCTACACAAAGTGTGAATCCAATTAAGCAATTCACAATTGAGCAAACCTACATCCAAGCAAAAACATATATGAGCACAAATATCCACTGCATATATGACAACTGAGCAAACCTACATCCAAATAATAACATATATAAGCAAGAATCACATTAACCCAATGGTTCTCCCAAAATCTAGTGTGTAGCCCATTACCCACATTCCTGAAAACTTCTCTCAAATTATTTTTTGTTTTTTGTTTCACAGTCACATTTAGCTTCCACTAGCTGCGAACAATACTGGAACAAAGACGCATTCAGCTCCCACTAGCTGGACGCCATTCCTTCAAACTGCCTAAACATGGGCCACCATCAGAGCTATATAGAAGCAGCCATAAACATGCACCATTCCTTTTCTTCCAAACAGCCCAACAAAAGGTGGCTAAACAGAACATATGAATGGATTCTGCCAGGTAGCAAACTGTTGATCCAAGTAAAATACTGATCCTAGAACGTGTTCTTGTGTTTTCCTCGGTAAGAATCACATCATGTTTAACAAGCCACAAGAATACTACAATTTTACGAGAGATTTTGGTTTTCCACAATCTACTGCAAGAATTGTTGAGTAACTGAGAACAAAGCATTTTTTGAAAGGTCCTGTATAATAGACATAACTTCCCATTGCTGCTTAAAATCTTCAGCTAACCATGTTCTGCAAGTGAACATAAAACCAGTGTCTTTAACAGCAGAAATTGAGAGTTCAATCTCATTCACAATAGTATAGAGCTGGGGAATGTAGAATGCAATATGAGCACAGAGGAAGAAGAACAGAGGAGACAGGGGGCTCGGCCATGGTGGCTCGCCGGAGCTGGAGGGGTCGCCGGGGTCGGGTGAAGCCAAAAATGGAGAGAGGGCGATGAGGGGGTGCTACCCATGTGCTTGCCGGAGCCGGGCGTGGCTCCAGTGGCCACCGGTGACGAGCTCGAGCGGCGCCGGCATCGGATGGGCGTGGGGGCGGCGCTAGCGTGGCCGTGGCGTCGAATTGAGGGAGGGGAAAGGAGGAGGGAAGTGAGGAGATGGCTCACCGACGGTGGATTGGAGCGGCGCTCGCCGTGGATGCGGCCTAGGGTTGTCGCCAGGGGCAGCGGCGGCGCGGCGGGCGGCCGAGCGGCGCACGCGCGCTCGTGCGGGAGGTGGACTTGGCGGCAGCGCGGGGCGGCGCACGCGCGGGGCGGCGCACGCGCGGGGCGGCCGGGCAGTGTCCTCAGCAAGCCGGGGAAGGGAGGAACGGCGGCGGAGGCACGCCCGCGGCGAGCTCCCATGGCGCGGCCATGGCGGTGATCGGGCGGGCGGCGGGAAGCTCGCGCGGGGCGGCGGCGACGTGTGGCGACGGCGGGATTGGGTCCGCGGGGACGACTGGTGCGAGATGGCGGCGGTCCGGCGGTCGGCGGTGGCCGGAGGCGCGGCGAGGTGGGCGGCGGCGGGAGCTCGGGCGCGTCTGAAATGTCCGTGGCGCCCAAATTCCCCAGGATACAGTGAACTTTATATTCTCTCCCCCTTTCTCTAAATATAAAGGCTAGAGGCATGTTTTTAAAGTGCTCTTTAAAATTTTTAGGGATAGAGGGAGGTATAGAGAATCTGTTAGAGTGGCATTTTGCTCAATTTTCTTTATAATAGCAGTTTTTTTAAAGACAGGTGGGATTTAGGGAATCTGCTAGAGTTGCTCTTAGGTACTAGGGCCGGCTCTCAAAGTAATCAGGTCAAAGCAAAGCCAGACCCCATCGACCCTAAGGCCAACTCATACATGGGAGACCGTCTTCTTGTTCTGTCGCCTTTGCCCGCTATGGGAGCCTTGGCCTCGCTGCCGTCGATGCATGCCCACGCGAAGCCCTTGAGCTGCCTTATCATCCTGGACCGAAGAGCTAACTCTTGTCGTTCTCTCTCTATTTGCTTCGTGTCTCACCACAAAAACGAGCAAAGACATTCTTAAGTTTATTCTCCTTGTTGTTGCTCTCCCAAAATTGAAGCCACAATCTTCTTACCCTCGCTCTTGCAGTCTTACGTACATGCTTAGAACTCCAGGAAGTCGCCGGAGTTTGCACCGCTGATGAAGTCACACACCTGCCGCCTTCTTCACTATTGTCAGCGAGCTCCTGGTGTCGACCTCCTTCCAATGTCCTGGCCACGTCACCGAGAGCCTCTTGAATTCCTGATCCTTCATCTTTCTTTCTCCTTTCTCACAACCCGTCGAGAAGTGACCATGCGCTAGCACCAGAGTCTATAGACCTATTTTGCTGAGTTGTGGCTGTTGACAAAGCTGATGTTGGTTGGTTGTCTGGAAAAACTGTTACGGCTGTGAAAAATTAAACATATGGCTTTTGGTTGATCTAAACAATATAATATTTTGGAAAATAAGCACTGAAACTTCAGCACATTGCAAAAAGTTGGCAGAAGGCAGCTTTTCCAAACAGCCGAATTATACTGCAAAGTCCATAGCTATCGTTGGCAAAAACTACTAAAAAGCTAACTGTTTGATTGGACTGTAACCTTTTCTAATAAAAAGCTGTTGAAAGGCCTAACCAAACACTCCCTATATTTGCCGCCCAGACGTTGCAACTATTGTTCTACATTTTTTTAGGGGAGCTATTTCTGCTATTTGCATCTTGGTTGCATCCTGCTAATTGATGTGCCGTGTTAGCAGTTAGTGGGTGTGGCGTACCCGGTTTTAGGGCCGGATACGTCTCCCGTGTTTACTGTACCGATCCCTGGATCAGTAGTCGGTACACACAAGAGCCTGATAACATCCTCATACAATACCGAATATTTTACATAAATATGCCATTATGGTCTTTATTCAACAATAGGGCCGATTGGCCAAATAGAAAGTAGCAGCGAAAAATAACAAAGCGCGATTATTGACCCATCAATATGCCCATCCACAGGCAACTGACTGGGGAGAACGCCCTAGCCCTCGTGGTCGCTGACCTCGTCCTCAGAGCACCACTCTTCTTCTTCATCTGGCCAAATCAACAAGCCAGGTGAGTACATTGAATGTACTCGCAAGCTTTTCCCTCGGGGAAATAATACGGCATGGTTCATGCAAAGGAATACCTCAAAGGAGAGCTCTAACCTAGGTTTCATGTTGTGCGGAAATGTAAGTCTTTATTGTAAATAACAATAATAGATTGAAAGCGAACTTTGTAAAAACGAGGATCCCAACTGTATCACATCGTCATCCAAAGGTAGTCCCTGCTACCTCACCTTCCTTTCCCCTACGGGAGAGCCGCGCTCATCACCGCTTATCCCATCAGCTTCCGCACACACTACCCCGGCAGTGTGGCCAGCCTTTTTCTTCAGCAATTCCTAGCTACCAATCCGGGTAGCGTAAATTGCACCCTGTGGGCACATCATGCCCACGTCCTTAATCCCTTCTCCTAGCTTTCACAACCAAAACATATTCTAACCAGTGTGTGGCCTTACCAGTTCATGTCCATGACCGAGGACGCGGCTATTCGAATAGATTTTAACACTCTGCAGAGGTTGTACGGCTTTACCCACAAGATGTAGTTCACCCTTAATGCCGAGCGCTAACGATACACCGCATGAGGTGTATTGGCAGGGCTAGTACAACGAGACCCTTCTCCCGTGTTCATACCAGAGCCGGACTCGCTAGGAGGACTACCCGACCCTCTTCATCTCAAATGACAGAGATGGGACTCTCCCCCTTTGTGTCGGACCATGTTCCACGTACCTTATAGGACTCTACTGAGCTTTACCCTCACAATACGGTGAGACCCATGAAGAGCTTTTCCCCTACTCAGTCCCGTGGAGATCCTCTAGGGATTCTACGGATCCACTAGCACTTCAACCTAACTTCCCACGATTCCGAGCTCCGGTATTAGACGAGGTACCAGGTCCAGTCCTTCCCATAAAGGACATGTGGACGTACGGTGCGGGAACTGACTCAGCGGCACTTAGGTTCGGTCCTTAACTGATTCGAGCGGGACTCCATATCCAACCAACTCCACGGGTAGCAACCGGCTACCCGACCATTCCTTCCGCAAGTAGCAACCGGCTACTCTACATCCTCATAACACCCTTAGCATTCCCGCCCGAATCGAAAATCCTTCATCATTTCATGTGGGGTTTTCGCAAATATTTCCTTTTAAAAGATTTCCTCGGCATGTATAAACAAGCCGAGGTTTTGATCCCATATCCCTCCCGTACTTTGTAAAACTTGTTTTAACTAGAGCAGGTCTAAGCACAGCTACTGCTTATATTCCTACTACCTTGCCGGTCGATCTCGGCCGACTAATTAGTCCTAGGGTTACAAAGGACGGGTTCCAAACCTAAGGCACATGCAGCTATTCGGCATAACTTCACTAGCATAAAATATCGGTGTTAATAAAATAGCATGCAAGATTTTGCAAACAAAATAATTAAACGTTGCAAATATGGGATTCGACATGTTCAAGGAGGGAAAGCTTGCCTGGCAGCTCCGGGTCCTGTTCCTGATCTTGGGGTGGAGGTGACGTCGGATCCTCTCGCGGCACGTACGGCACTCCGTTAACTATACGTCGAAAAGATCGGCGAATAAGAAGCAAGCGAATCAACTCCAAATAAAATTCAAGAACATGCAATAAGGTCACATGAAATGACGATGGTTTCTAACCGGGTAGGAAGCTCGTTTTACTAGGGTTGCATGCTCAAAGTTATTGCTAATATGAATTCATGATTCTAGGGTTATTTTACTGAGCTGCTAAAATAAAGAAAATAGTTTGAATATACGGAAACTCTACATGTATAAGATATGTGTGGATTTAAATAGTTTAGAACTAATGTCCTAGCTCAATCCCTACTGTTAAAGCCTTGGAATTAATTCAACTTTGCAACTTTGCGAATACTAAGACTAGGGCACCTTCTGTAGATTTCAGAACTAGAGTTGCATAAGCAAACTAACTCAAAAAGGCTGCAATCGGGTGAGTAGGGAGTGCATAAAATGAAAAGGAATGGGTCTCAAACTGCTTCTACGCTTTCTGTACAACAGTGTTTACGCCTCTTAGCAAGGGAAACGGAAACCAGAGAATACGCTTTCACTCTATAGGGCAGCCGGTACATACCGATTGGGAGTGAGCTCCCCAAATTGGTCTCGGTTGCTCTGCTTTAGGACCAAGCGGCGGCGGCACTTCGAATGGGTGGTCGGTGGCGACGCCTCGGACGAAAGCTACCGGCGGCGAGCTTCTAACCGGAGGGGAGGGGACGCCCGGGAGAGGAAGGTGTCCGGGGGTGTCCCTCGGCCAAGAAGCTGAGCTCAGGCGCTTTGGGGCGGCTCGGTTTGTGTGGGACAGAGGAGCTAGGTTGGCCGCTGGCTACTTTGATGGGGGGTGAAGGGAGCAAGGTGAGGAAGGGAGCTCGGCTGGAGAGGAGTAGGGTTGCGATGTGGTGGCGAAGGGCGAGCTCGGGTGGCCTATTTATAGGCGGAGCGGTGGGTTGAGCTGGTGGCGGTGCGGTGCTTGCTGATGGGACGGGTCCGGCGACGGGATGAGGTCGTGGCAAGGCTGGCGAGGTGGCAGAGCAGCCGTGGCGAGCGGTGGTTGCTCGGCGGCGCTGAGACGGCGAGCTGCGCGGCTTTGGCACCAGCGGGCGGCGCGGGTACGGCGGGCGACGTGGCGAGAGGCGCTCCCGAGGCACCGCTGACCGGGGCGAGCTGGACGACGGCGATGCGACGGGTCAAGGAGGGAGGTGGCGCACCGGCCGGGGTTCTTGGTGAGTTGGACGATGCAAGCGGCATGGCTTTGAGGCAGGTGTGCGTGCGGCTTTCCGGCGTGCGGCGCGTCGAGGGGAGTTCCCAAGGTACGGCGAGATGGTGAGCTGGTCAGGGGGTGAAACGACCACTCGAGCGCGAGGTGGCGCGGTGGCCGTGGGTTCCGGCCATGGCAGTGCAGCTGTGCGCGTGTTGGCATGGCGATGTCAGCCCCGTGCGCGGCCTGGGCATGTCTTTGAGCGGCATGGTCTGCCACGGCGTGCGTTCGTGCCCATTTGTTGTGCCTGGTCTTGTCTAGAAAAGTTCTGAGGGTGTGTCTGAGTGTTGCAGGGAGCTTTGGCTTTGGTTTGATATTGAGAGCTGTGCAGCTTGCATGCCAGGGAGTCTTTGTGTGATCTGTCCACTGCATGTGGGGTGAGGTGTCCAATGTTTTGGCAGGGTACGCATTGCATCTGATGCAAAGATTTGACAGCACTTTGGTGCCATGACACGTCAAGGGTTAAGGACAAGGAAGGTTGCTGGTGTTTATTGGGAGTACCGGGAAAAGAGGTCTGTAGTTGGACGTGACGTGACTTTCCAGACTTTGTCCAGCATTTAATGTGAAGAGGGTGCACGTGCAAAGATGTTTGACGCTGGCCCGGGAAGATCTTGAGCTGGTCATGGCTATGCGACTAAGGTTTCAACGGAAGTAGGAATTAATCCGGGGAAGAAAGATCGAGTCGAGGGGCTAGGGTTCCGGGATACGGTAGGGTGGAGGGGAGCATAGCAGGTCTCCTGGATTCTCCCTTCCTCACTCAGGTAGACTCCGGAACGAGTTGTCGTAAGCGGTCTAGGGTTTACTGCGTATGTGCAGGTCTAGGGTTTTCTCGGATTAGGATTTGGTCGAGAGAATGTGCATGTGTGGCAGTGCTAGGGTATAACGGATGCATGCTACTAGAATTATGCCTAACGCATCTACGGTTATGCCGGTAAGCCAGGATTATGAAAAATGGGATGTGACAAACCTACCCCCCTTAAAGAAGAATCTCGTCCTCGAGATTCCTCAGACTGGAACAGGTGGGGGAACTTGTCCATCAGGAAATCTTCTCGTTCCCACGTGGCTTCTTCTTCGGTGTGGTTCTTCCACTGGACCTTGTGGAATTTGATGCTTTTATTCCTGGTACGACGTTCTGCACTTTCCAAAATCTTGACGGGCTGCTCTCTATAAGTGAGATCCTTGTCTATGTCCAAATCTTGGTACTGAACTTGCTTTGTGGGTTGCTTCAGGCATTTCCTTAACTGCGACACATGGAATACATAATGTACTTCTGATAGCTCCGGTGGTAATTCCAATTGATACGCCACTTCGCCTCTTCGTCCTTCAATCTTGAATGGTCCAACGTATCGAGGTGCTAGTTTGCCTTTTACATTGAATCTCTGAGTTCCCTTAAGAGGTGTTACTCGCAGATACACGTAATCTCCCGGTTTAAACGTGACGTCTTTCCGTTTAGGGTCAGCATAGCTTTTCTGTCGTGACTGAGCTGCCTTTAATCGATCCTGGATGAATCTCACTCTTTCTTCTGCGTCTTGAAGGATGTCGGGACCGAAGATTTTTCCTTTGCCAGTCTCAGACCAATTTAAAGGGGTCCTACATTTCCTTCCATATAAGGCTTCAAACGGGGACATCTGCAGACTGGCCTGATAACTATTGTTATAGGAGAATTCTGCGTATGGTAAACTGTCTTCCCAGCTATCACCGTAGGTCAATGCACATGCTCTCAGCATGTCTTCCAAACTTTGGTTCACCCTTCCGTTTGTCCATCGGTCTGTGGGTGATAGGCAGTGCTAAAGTTTAGTCGGGTTCCCATGGCCTCGTGCAGTTGTTCCCAAAATCGGGAAGTGAACTGAGTGCCTCGATCTGATATAATCCGTTTGGGTACCCCATGCAAACTAACTATTCTAGCTAAGTATAGTTTGGCCAATTGATCTCCTCTGAATGTGGTTTTGACCGGCAGAAAGTGAGCTACTTTGGTCAATCTGTCTACGATGACCCAGATGGAATCGTTCCCTTTTCTCGTTCTCGGTAGTTCTACGATGAAATCCATGCCGACTTCGTCCCACTTCCATTCGGGAACTTTAATGGGTTGCAATAGACCGGCGGGTTTCTGATGTTCGGCCTTAACACGCTGACATATGTCACACTGGGCTATAAAACTTGCTATTTCTCTTTTCATTCCATGCCACCAAAACTTCTCCTTCAAATCCTGGTACATTTTCGTACCTCCGGGATGGATGGAATATCTGGATTCATGGGCTTCTTTTAGAATAAGCTCCTTAAGTTCTTCACAGTCGGGCACACATAGCCTTTCTTCGAACCACAGAGTTCCTTCATCGTCTTCTCTAAATCCGTTTTCTTTACCGATCTTTATCTTCTCTTTGATACCTTCTATGCTCTTATGCCCCTTTTGAGCTTCTATGATCCTTGCCGTGAGGGATGGGGTCACTTCCAAATTGGCTACAAAACCTCTTTCGACTAAACCAAGGTTAAGCTTCTCAAATTCCTCATGTAGCTCGGGTCGGGTTTCTTGAAGTATGGTGTTCAGGGTAGCTGGTTTCCGGCTGAGGGCATCAGCCACTACATTAGCCTTTCCGGGATGGTAGTGTACTCCGAGATCATAATCCTTTATTAACTCTAACCATCTTCTCTGCCTCATGTTGAGATCGGACTGGGTGAATATATATTTCAGGCTTTTGTGATCAGTGTATATCTCACAGCGGTTACCGATGAGGTAATGCCGCCAAAGTTTCAGGGCATGCACTACTGCTGCTAATTCTAGGTCATGAGTCGGGTAATTCCTTTCGTGGGGTCGTAGCTGCCTGGAGGCATAAGCGACTACTTTCCCATCCTGCATTAGCACGCATCCAAGTCCATGTCGGGATGCATCGCAGTAAATATCAAAACTCTTCTGAAGATCGGGTAATGTTAATACGGGTGCTGTTGTCAATCTCTTCTTCATTTCCTGGAAGCTATCTTCACATTTCTGCGTCCACTGAAATTTCTGATCTTTCTTCAATAACTGGGTCATGGGTCTAGCGAGCTTCGAGAATCCTTCTATGAAGCGGCGATAATATCCTGCTAGACCTAGGAAGCTTCGGATTTCGGTTACTGATTTGGGTGACTTCCAATCAAGAACATCCTTAACCTTGCTTGGGTCTACGGCTATACCACCTGCGGACACTATATGTCCGAGGAATCCAACTTCTCTGAGCCAAAATTCACACTTGCTGAATTTGGCATATAACTGATGTTCTCTCAGCTTTTCCAGTACTATCCTCAAGTGCTGCTGGTGCTCTTCGTCTGACTTGGAGTAGATCAGGATATCATCGATGAATACCACTACAAATTTATCTAGGTATTCCATGAACACTTTATTCATCAAGTTCATAAAATAGGCCGGGGCATTGGTCAGACCAAAGGGCATGACTGTATACTCATATAATCCATACCGGGTGGTAAAAGCAGTCTTTGGTATATCCTGTTCCCGGATCTTTAATTGATGATAACCAGATCTTAAATCTATCTTAGAAAATACTTGAGCTCCATTTAATTGATCAAATAGGTCATCGATCCGTGGGAGGGGATATTTATTCTTAATGGTTACTTCATTCAAGGCTCTATAGTCTACACACATGCGAAGCGTTTTATCCTTCTTTTCCACAAACAATACGGGTGATCCCCATGGTGACGAGCTTGGTCGGATAAATCTTTTGCCTTCAAGCTCTTCTAACTGCTTCTTTAATTCCTCTAAGTAGTTGGCAGACATTCGGTAGGGTCTCTTAGCTATTGGTGCTGTACCGGGTATCAACTCAATCACAAATTCCAATTCTCGGTCGGGTGGCATTCCTGGCAATTCTTCCGGAAATACATCGGGGTATTCTTGTACTATTGGGACTTGATTTAGATCCGGTGCGGTCAGATGGTTGAGGGTGCTGGAACTGTTTAGGAGTGGTTTAGGGGTGAAACTAACTGTTTGGCCCTGAGCATTGGTGAGGGTGACTGTTTTGGTCTCAAAATTTATGATTCCCTTGAACCTGGGTAACCAGTTCACTCCTAAGATCACATCTATGTCTTCTGATCCTAGAACAATCAGGTTGGCTAGAAACTCTACCCCCCTTACGCGGATGCTTACGTTCTTGCAACAATGTCTAGTTTTAACCACCGATCCTGGTGTTCTTACTTGCATGGGGGTTTTCATAAGATGGACTTCTAAATTGTTCTTGTCCACGAATCTCTTTGAGATAAATGAATGCGATGCGCCTGAATCAAATAATACGGTTGCAAGTACGGTGTTAACAGGGAACGTACCCATCACCACGTCGCTCGCGTCCTGAGCTTCCTCGGCGTTGACATGGTTCACACGTCCCTTGCTGAAACTCTGGGTTCCCTTGGATCCTTGGCTTCTGGTTGGCATCGGGTGTCCTTGACGTGGGCGTTGATCGGAGTGTTCCGGGGCTTTCTTAGGGCATTCTCGGGCAAAATGCCCGCTTTCACCGCACGAGTAGCAGTTGCGGTTTCCCTGGTTCTTGTTTGAACCTTCAGCAGGGTAGCTACTGACATTGCTTCTTGGAGCATTCTGGAAGTTGCGGGTGCTATGCTGAGGAACATATGGGATAGTCCTTTGTTGTTGCGGGGCAGCAGTCCGATGGACAGTCTTCTTCTCGTAGCGGGGGCGTTGACGGGGCTCTCCTGAGGTAAAGTGCTTGTCGCTCTTGCGTTTGCGGGTATCAATCAAGCCTCGACGTTTCTCTTCCACGTTCAGAGCAGCATTAACCAGTTGCTGCAGGTCTGTAAAGGTCTGCGAGGATAATTGATACTGAAGGATCTGCTGCAGGCCGTTCATAAACTTGTCCGTCAAAGCCTGCTCAGAGGTCAGGTCGTCACCCGCATAACGGGCTAGCTGAGTAAACTTGTGAAGATACTCTGTGACTGACATAGTTCTCTGCTTTAGTCCGTAGAACTCTTGCTTCTTAATCCCCATTAGGCTAGCGGGAATACGGTGTTTGCGAAACATTTCCTTAAACATCGTCCAAGTGATCTCTGTGTCTTTAGGCTGCGTGCTTCGAACTCTCTTCCACCACGCAGCAGCAGGTCCTTGTAGGTACTGGGTGGCATAGAGCACCTTCTCTTGTTCACTGCAGCGGGCTACCTCCAACTTCTCCTCAATCACTAGTAACCAGTCATCAGCATCCAGGGGTTCGGTCGATTGGGTAAAGACAGGTGGGGACGTCCTCTGAAATTCTGATAGCTTGTTGGCTCTGTTGGGAGGGTTACCAAGTAACAGTGCCTGTTGCACCGCAGTCTGGGTGGCTTCGCAACTTCGTCCTATGACCCTTAGTATATCTATCACGGTTGGCTCCTCGGCTTGGGGATTCTGTGGTTGGTGAACGGATTCAGCACAATAGGACATTGGGTTCTCCTTCCGGCTAGGGTTGACTGGAGGCACTTCTTGTCCCTTCGCCGCGGACCCTGCGCGAGAGTCAGCTCGTGGCTTCTTGGCATTAGATGGCGTCTTCTGAGGATCAGTAGGTGTCTTTGAGCGTGTCGGGTCAGCGGGTTTCGGAAGCTTGCCCTGAGCATCCGCTCCTGTTTTGCGGGCCTAGGAGTTGTTGTTGGTGTTGTGACTCATTGTCGATCTGCATAGGTGGTAAATGGGTTGGTCAGGTGTTGAACTCTTTCAGCAGGAGGTAAGAGGGAAGAGGGGATTTACGGTGTAGCACAAAACTCAAGGTTAAATGTGTTGCACAGATTGTCAGTGGTTGGGGCAACCAACCAAGAAGCGAATGAAAAACCGAGAAAACATTTTGCAGCATAAAAGGGGAATGCACGGAGGCACTTACACATAAATTGCGCCTAAGGGCGCGGGCTAAGCCCTATTACAATATTACCAAAATAGGGGCTTAAGATTATTGCTAGGCGGGAGCGACTACTCTACTCCCTACTTATCTAATCTACCTGGTCTAGGTCCAGGTTGGTGGGCTGGGTCAGGGGTATCTCCCCGTGGATGTCTCCATTCTCGGAGGGCATTGGGGTGTTTCTAGGGGTAGCTGGGTTTCTGTGGCGGTGCGCGGCTCGAGTGGTGGCCGTATATGCAGAAAACAACCGGAGATAATCGGCGGGCATGGTTGGCAAGGAGCTGCCTCCCATCATCACAGGTACTCCTAGCAGAGGTGGGTCTTCCGGTGCTGGTGCTTGAACGGGTGCCGGGTTGGAATCTCGAGAATGGGGGTGGGGCGGTACAAGAGGGATGGAGTGCTGTGGTCGGACAAGGGTGTCGATGAGCTGAATGAACACTTCAGTCATGGCGACGAGGTACTGGGTGAGGTGGACGACGGTGACGTCCTGCTCGGCTTGGGTGCTGGCGTAGATGACTTCTCCTCCTGGTGTGCGGCTGGGGTAGAATCTGAAGGCTCGGTGACGCATACTTGGGACTACGGGGTGAAGTTGAAGGGTGGCCTCCCAAGCTGCTAGCTGGATAGCTAGGTCGGGGTTGGGCATCGGATGCCCGGCGATGTGGAAAGTGGCGACGTGGTTGGCGCCGGCTTGGTAAATGTGTACGTCTGCCCAGTACACATGGTTGGGGTTGGAGGCTTCCTCCTGGTAGACATCGTACTCGGGCCTCTGGGTGGCGCCGAGGGTTCTTTGAGCGACGGTCCATAGGATATCTACAAATCCTGCGAGTCCTGCCGCGGTGGTTTCATCATAAAGCACACCGCGAGGCATTGCTTTAGGTGGTAATGGGATGAAGGGAATTTAGGGTTTCTTGCTCTCTAGAATAGTGGAGTGGGATGAGTCAAGAAGGAAGAGTTGGGGTATTTATAGGGCAAGAAAAGTGGTGGCTTCGGTCGTAAGGAAGACAGGTGTCCGCTAGGATGTGACGGCTGCCTACCTTCATTAAATGCGAAGTGGTAAGGTGTCCTGCCGTACCCTAAATTCGCGTTTTGGATGACAGGTAAGCGGGATTCGCGGAGGAGAGTAGACTGGAAAAACATTTTTACTAACTGCTGACCGAGTAGGCCATTTATTTAAAGTAGTAGTGTGAGCACGAAACAACACCTACAGGTGTGTCGCATATCACACGGCATACATAACAGTAGCATTACATCACACAGATTCATACCATACGTCTACATTTATTGGGTACATGCTAGCTTAAGCCGACTAACACGAGGGAATTCTACAAGCTTAAGACACGATCTGTAGTTCATCGTCTTCAGCGGGAATAATCTCTTCCGGGTCTTGAATATAAATACTTTGGCCCAATAATCCGTTTTTGTTTCTGATTTCTTCTCCTGGTAAATGTGGTATTCCGGTATGGCCATGCCTCCATACCGTCCTAACGCTTCTTGCAGCAGCTGAGGAAATCCTCCGGCAGTGGCGGCACATGTCTCTCCAAACCTTTCAATTGCCATCTGCGAAAATTTTAAAAATCAAGATGAGGTGAGTTTAGATGTTCAGAGATTGGTCAGGATAAGGGGAATACTAGAAGAGGTGAGAATATTAGAAATTTATCTTTAGCAATTTTATCTTGACTTAAGAAAATACTTTTTATTTGGACTCCTATCTAACGGCCGTGCTAGCTAGGGTTTTCCTACAGTCAGTATGGCTCTGATACCAAGCTGTGGCGTACCCGGTTTTAGGGCCGGATACGTCTCCCGTGTTTACTGTACCGATCCCTGGATCAGTAGTCGGTACACACAAGAGCCTGATAACATCCTCATACAATACCGAATATTTTACATAAATATGCCATTATGGTCTTTATTCAACAACAGGGCCGATTGGCCAAATAGAAAGTAGCAGCGGAAAATAACAAAGCGCGATTATTGACCCATCAATATGCCCATCCACAGGCAACTGACTGGGGAGAACGCCCTAGCCCTCGTGGTCGCTGACCTCGTCCTCAGAGCACCACTCTTCTTCTTCATCTGGCCAAATCAACAAGCCAGGTGAGTACATTGAATGTACTCGCAAGCTTTTCCCTCGGGGAAATAATACGGCATGGTTCATGCAAAGGAATATCTCAAAGGAGAGCTCTAACCTAGGTTTCATGTTGTGCGGAAATGTAAGTCTTTATTGTAAATAACAATAATAGATTGAAAGCGAACTTTGTAAAAACGAGGATCCCAACTGTATCACATCGTCATCCAAAGGTAGTCCCTGCTACCTCACCTTCCTTTCCCCTACGGGAGAGCCGCGCTCATCACCGCTTATCCCATCGGCTTCCGCACACACTACCCCGGCAGTGTGGCCAGCCTTTTTCTTCAGCAATTCCTAGCTACCAATCCGGGTAGCGTAAATTGCACCCTGTGGGCACATCATGCCCACGTCCTTAATCCCTTTTCCCAGCTTTCACAACCAAAACATATTCTAACCAGTGTGTGGCCTTACCAGTTCATGTCCATGACCGAGGACGCGGCTATTCGAATAGATTTTAACACTCTGCAGAGGTTGTACGGCTTTACCCACAAGATGTAGTTCACCCTTAATGCCGAGCGCTAACGATACACCGCATGAGGTGTATTGGCAGGGCTAGTACAACAAGACCCTTCTCCCGTGTTCATACCAGAGCCGGACTCGCTAGGAGGACTACCCGACCCTCTTCATCTCAAATGACAGAGATGGGACTCTCCCCCTTTGTGTCGGACCATGTTCCACGTACCTTATAGGACTCTACTGAGCTTTACCCTCACAATACGGTGAGACCCATGAAGAGCTTTTCCCCTACTCAGTCCCGTGGAGATCCTCTAGGGATTCTACGGATCCACTAGCACTTTAACCTAACTTCCCACGATTCCGGGCTCCGGTATTAGACGAGGTACCAGGTCCAGTCCTTCCCATAAAGGACATGTGGACGTACGGTGCGGGAACTGACTCAGCGGCACTTAGGTTCGGTCCTTAACTGATTCGAGCGGGACTCCATATCCAACCAACTCCACGGGTAGCAACCGGCTACCCGACCATTCCTTCCGCAAATAGCAACCGGCTACTCTACATCCTCATAACACCCTTAGCATTCCCGCCCGAATCGAAAATCCTTCATCATTTCATGTGGGGTTTTCGCAAATATTTCCTTTTAAAAGATTTCCTCGGCATGTATAAACAAGCCGAGGTTTTGATCCCATATCCCTCCCGTACTTTGTAAAACTTGTTTTAACTAGAGCAGGTCTAAGCACAGCTACTGCTTATATTCCTACTACCTTGCCGGTCGATCTCGGCCGACTAATTAGTCCTAGGGTTACAAAGGACGGGTTCCAAACCTAAGGCACATGCAGCTATTCGGCATAACTTCACTAGCATAAAATATCGGTGTTAATAAAATAGCATGCAAGATTTTGCAAACAAAATAATTAAACGTTGCAAATATGGGATTCGACATGTTCAAGGAGGGAAAGCTTGCCTGGCAGCTCCGGGTCCTGTTCCTGATCTTGGGGTGGAGGTGACGTCGGATCCTCTCGCGGCACGTACGGCACTCCGTTAACTATACGTCGAAAAGATCGGCGAATAAGAAGCAAGCGAATCTACTCCAAATAAAATTCAAGAACATGCAAGAAGGTCACATGAAATGACGATGGTTTCTAACCGGGTAGGAAGCTCGTTTTACTAGGGTTGCATGCTCAAAGTTATTGCTAATATGAATTCATGATTCTAGGGTTATTTTACTGAGCTGCTAAAATAAAGAAAATAGTTTGAATATACGGAAACTCTACATGTATAAGATATGTGTGGATTTAAATAGTTTAGAACTAATGTCCTAGCTCAATCCCTACTGTTAAAGCCTTGGAATTAATTCAACTTTGCAACTTTGCGAATACTAAGACTAGGGCACCTTCTGTAGATTTCAGAACTAGAGTTGCATAAGCAAACTAACTCAAAAAGGCTGCAATCGGGTGAGTAGGGAGTGCATAAAATGAAAAGGAATGGGTCTCAAACTGCTTCTACGCTTTCTGTACAACAGTGTTTACGCCTCTTAGCAAGGGAAACGGAAACCAGAGAATACGCTTTCACTCTATAGGGCAGCCGGTACATACCGATTGGGAGTGAGCTCCCCAAATTGGTCTCGGTTGCTCTGCTTTAGGACCAAGCGGCGGTGGCACTTCGAATGGGTGGTCGGTGGCGACGCCTCGGACGAAAGCTACCGGCGGCGAGCTTCTAACCGGAGGGGAGGGGACGCCTGGGAGAGGAAGGTGTCCGGGGGTGTCCCTCGGCCAAGAAGCTGAGCTCAGGCGCTTTGGGGCGGCTCGGTTTGTGTGGGACAGAGGAGCTAGGTTGGCCGCTGGCTACTTTGATGGGGGGTGAAGGGAGCAAGGTGAGGAAGGGAGCTCGGCTGGAGAGGAGTAGGGTTGCGATGTGGTGGCGAAGGGCGAGCTCGGGTGGCCTATTTATAGGCGGAGCGGTGGGTTGAGCTGGTGGCGGTGCGGTGCTTGCTGATGGGACGGGTCCGGCGACGGGATGAGGTCGTGGCAAGGCTGGCGAGGTGGCAGAGCAGCCGTGGCGAGCGGTGGTTGCTCGGCGGCGCTGAGACGGCGAGCTGCGCGGCTTTGGCACCAGCGGGCGGCGCGGGTACGGCGGGCGACGTGGCGAGAGGCGCTCCCGAGGCACCGCTGACCGGGGCGAGCTGGACGACGGCGATGCGACGGGTCAAGGAGGGAGGTGGCGCACCGGCCGGGATTCTTGGTGAGTTGGACGATGCAAGCGGCATGGCTTTGAGGCAGGTGTGCGTGCGGCTTTCCGGCGTGCGGCGCGTCGAGGGGAGTTCCCAAGGTACGGCGAGATGGTGAGCTGGTCAGGGGGTGAAACGACCACTCGAGCGCGAGGTGGCGCAGTGGCCGTGGGTTCCGGCCATGGCAGTGCAGCTGTGCGCGTGTTGGCATGGCGATGTCAGCCCCGTGCGCGGCCTGGGCATGTCTTTGAGCGGCATGGTCTGCCACGGCGTGCGTTCGTGCCCATTTGTTGTGCCTGGTCTTGTCTAGAAAAGTTCTGAGGGTGTGTCTGAGTGTTGCAGGGAGCTTTGGCTTTGGTTTGATATTGAGAGCTGTGCAGCTTGCATGCCAGGGAGTCTTTGTGTGATCTGTCCACTGCATGTGGGGTGAGGTGTCCAATGTTTTGGCAGGGTACGCATTGCATCTGATGCAAAGATTTGACAGCACTTTGGTGCCATGACACGTCAAGGGTTAAGGACAAGGAAGGTTGCTGGTGTTTATTGGGAGTACCGGGAAAAGAGGTCTGTAGTTGGACGTGACGTGACTTTCCAGACTTTGTCCAGCATTTAATGTGAATAGGGTGCACGTGCAAAGATGTTTGACGCTGGCCCGGGAAGATCTTGAGCTGGTCATGGCTATGCGACTAAGGTTTCAACGGAAGTAGGAATTAATCCGGGGAAGAAAGATCGAGTCGAGGGGCTAGGGTTCCGGGATACGGTAGGGTGGAGGGGAGCATAGCAGGTCTCCTGGATTCTCCCTTCCTCACTCAGGTAGACTCCGGAACGAGTTGTCGTAAGCGGTCTAGGGTTTACTGCGTATGTGCGGGTCTAGGGTTTTCTCGGATTAGGATTTGGTCGAGAGAATGTGCATATGTGGCAGTGCTAGGGTATAACGGATGCATGCTACTAGAATTATGCCTAACGCATCTACGGTTATGCCGGTAAGCCAGGATTATGAAAAATGGGATGTGACAGTGGGCCGGGCACTGACAGGGGTTCAGACCAAACTTTGCCCTCACAATTTCGAACAAGCCGAGAGATTTAGCCAAGGGGCCGAACAGCTCCACACCACTTGCATCCTGACTAAGGGCCTGTTTGGTTGAGCTATGGCTGTTGACAAAACTACTGTTGGCTGGCTATCTGGGAAAGCTGCTATAGCTGTGGGAAAGTAAACATATAGCTTTTGGTTGATCCAAACAATCTACAGCATTTTGGAAAATGAGCGCTGAAGCTTCAACATATTACAAAAAGCTAGCAGAAGGTAGCTTTTCCAAACAGCTGAATTTGCACTGCAAAGCCCACAGCTACCGTTGGCAAAAACTGCTGAAATACTGACCGTTTGGTTGAGCTGCAGCTTTTTTCAGTGAAAAGCTGCTAAAAAGCCCAACCAAACACCCTCTAATTAAGTCTTTGGAGCATATGGTTCGAGCTTGACCACCAATTATCAGGACAATCTAGGGTCACGGAATCCTAAGGTAGATCAAACATTGGAAAAATCTAAGTGTTTTTTCAAGACACTTAATTATTACTCTCTTTAATCTAAAATACAAACACTTCTAAAATCTTAAACAGTCAAATAATTTTAAGTATGCTTATTAATATAAAAATATATATTAATATTGACAGCAACAAATTAATATTACTAGATTTATCATAAAATATACTTTTATAATATATAATTATTATTATTTGTAGTAACATATTTTTAAAATATTAATGATTTTAGTGACCGTATTAATATCTAAAAATATTTATATTTTAGATAAGAGTGGATTACTGCAGTATTTCACAAGTTTCTTGATTTATTGTCACGCTTTACCGCACCAGGTTAGAGCATCTCCAGCAGAGTAGCTAAATCTTACTCTCTATATCTCTATATGGCTGGCCATCCATAAATATTCTCCCTTCATATTATCCCACAATTCTAGCAGAACATCCATATTTCACCCTCCATATTCTCCTCTCTAATATTTTAATAATATCATATAACTACCAACATATTTTTATCGGTTATATTTGGAATAGATATTGTTTGAACCACTATTTTTCAAACGATTTTCTTAATTAGGCAAAACTGGTCACCGTTACCAAATACCAATGCTAGAACAAAGTCTTAGAGTTTTTCTTTTTGCCAAATAAACCTTAAATTTATTTGCACATAAAAGATAACTTGATGATTTTATTTGCATATAAAAGGAACCTTGAAATTATTTGCACATAAAAACCTAATCTCGCTTTCCTCAAATCACCCCTCTCTCATTTTCCTCAAATCACCCTCACCTCCCTCGTCTCCCCGACCTCTCTCCCCCCTCTAACTCTCCCCCAATCTCCCTCCTCTCCTGTTCTTCCGCCGGCAAGCCTCCTCCCCCGAACCGAGCTCCCCCTCCCCGAACTCTGTTCCCCTCCCCGCGACGGCCCCTCCCCCGGTGCTCCCTCATCCCGGCGGCCCACCTCCCCCGAGCCCCCTACCCCGCCAACTCCTCTCGACGCCCCTCTCCCCCGACGGCCCGCTCTGCCGGCGCCATCTCCGCCGGTGGCCCCCACCCGAGCTCCCTCCCTGGCAGTCCCCTCACGTGCCCCCTCCCTTGGCGCCGCCGCTCCCAGATCTGGAGCGAGGCAGGCTATGGTGGCTGCACAAGCTACGGTGGGCGGGCCGGCATGAACTGCGGCGCACGAGACGGGCCGAGCAGCGGCAGACGAGGGGACACAGGCTGCAGTTGGCGCGAAGGACCGTCCGGGACATGGTCGTTGCCGATGGCGGGTCTCCACGCTCACGCCATATTTGGCGTGGGTAGCGGCCGGGATGGAGGGCCGCTTCTTTTGGCGTGTTGGATGGATGGTCTGCTAGAGCTTGTTTTTTGTTCCACAACCTCTATTTTAACTATGACGGGTGAGATGGCATTGCTTGGAGTTGCTCTTAGGCAAGTTTAATTTTTTTTTATATTAAGAAAGCAACTTTTCTGTATTGTATTGTACGTGCATCGGTGCACGTTCGTCTAGCTCCTACAGACTGTATAGTGACTGCCATGTGACACGCCGGCTCACGGATCGATGGCGCATCGCTCCAGTTTCTAGCTGTGACGCTCCAGTTTCTGACAGTTCCTCAGCTAGCTACTTTGACCAAGTAACCACGTACTTATGAGTTCTTCATTTCACCAAGGTCTATCATCAAACAAAATGAAATCCTACCACAAGAAAAAGAAAAAAAAAGAAATCTTCATTTCCTCCACCGCGACTGCGAACAAATGGCATCCCGGTTTACAGATCACCACTGCACGGCACACACGAACACAAGGGTACGTGACATTTACGTAGTATAGTACATAGCACACTTGCAATCCCAAACTCCAATAAGAATAAGAATCTACCTTACATCAAGTTAACCCACACATATACTGGCCCACACTCCATTGGACGAATCATTGACATATACAAACACAACCAAACACACACCCCGCTCCAGATGACTGAATTATTGTTGGGAGCAGCGGTAAAATGAAATAAAACAAAACCGGAGATCGAGAAGCTAGCCCCCTCCTCCTTCTCCTCCGGCTGTAGAAGCGGGAGGCGTTTTAGATGGATAGAGGGAGACCTGGAAGAAAGGCGTAGCCTTCCCTTGCCGATCACGAGACTTGCCTTCTTTCTTCTTCTCCTTCTCCTCCTCCTGCGTCGCTGCATGCGGCACTACTAGTCAGTCAGCACCGCTGCATGCAGGACGGGAGTAGTATTGCTCAGCTCTCTGCCTCCACATCTCCTTTCCTTTCCTGGGTCCCCTGCTGCGCGCTTACAAGTTAGGACAAGCAATGGTACGTGTAACCTGCGGTTAGCCTCAGGTTATATAGACAATGATGGTACCAAGTTACTGAAGTGAGCGACAGATCGCGATCACTCCACTTATTAAAGTGTCGAAGAGCAACTGGCGGTCGACGGGGATTACATAGTTAATTAGCTAATTGGCAATGGTGGATTCGGTCAATCTCATGCTTGAGCTAGACTTTTCTAGAAAGAAGGCATTGAGGGCTTAATCATCCAGCCTTTTTAGTCTCACAGTCACACGGACCAATTGTCGAGTAAGCTCCCACTAAAGCGATTGTTTTTCTTGGTCAGTTGGGATATGCATGGATGGACACCTCTCCCACCCCACCTCTTCTTTAGTTGTACTACAAGACTCGATTTCTGAACATCTTCATCGGATGTTTGAGTAGCAGGTCGTGGCTTCAAGAAAATGTCAACGAATCTCCTTTTGCTATGATCACTTTAATTCTATATTCTACGAAAAGTATCATTAATTCTGCGGTGGTTCTAGCTCTAATTTCCCAAAAATATATGCTTGGAATGTTAAGGGACCACATTTCCAGCTGCTGCAGTGTAGCTCTGCCTCTGAGCCATTCGTCCTAGCTTTCGGTCCTCGTGTATGCGTGATGCCGTCCCATATAGATTGGCATATTCCTAGGTATATCTTGATATTTTTCTACATTTATGATCATCTCTTGCACGCTGAACTCAAATTTGTGCCAGCCAAGAAGGCGGGGGAAAAGTGCACGCGTGCACGGTCTATGGACTATCAGAATATCGGTCACACACACACACAAATCGGCAAAGCGAAAAAGGAGTAACCAGTAAGAAACATATGCATAGAGCTTTTATTTGTCCTTTTTTAGCTTGAAAATATTTTTCAATTTTACTAAAATCAAGTGCGTTGAATATATCTTGCTCGATAAAGCACACCGTTAAGTCATTACGCCAATCATTTGATATCTTGTTGAACAACTCGGTCTTAGATAACCTTCGTAAATGGTAAACCTCGTTTTCAATTAACTGTTCATCCGTTATTCACTTATTTAGCTCATCTCATAGACTCATACGGTCATGACTCATACCTCTTTATCCAAAAAAATAACTCATAACTCTAGATTTAGTCATGGCATTGCAGCCCTTTCTCTTCCTCTTAGGCGTCATCTTAATTTCGTCACTATTGGACTGCCCATACCAACGAAGACACCGCGTGCTGCCTGCCTTAACCCCGTGCTTGCCTGTGTTTGCTTGGCGCCCCTTCGCATGGACGCGCCCACTGGCTCGCCTGATCACCGTCGTGTTGCCTGTGCTAAGTTTTGTAGGGATACGGGTAGACTACACTAGCGCAAAATAAAATTTTCTACCACGTAAATCAGGAATTGATGTAGCAGTAGATCACGAGATTACCTCTTGTCGCACAGAACCGTAGAGGAAGTAGAGTCGATGCGGCAGAAGCAGCTATAGTTGTACTACCTTCTCCTCCTCGCGGTTCCCTTGAACAGTTCGTCTCCTCCTCGCGGTTCCCTCGGACGGATCATCGAAGCGTCACAGCTGCAACGCCTCCAAGGTTTCCACACGTTCAGGGAGAAATGCCGCTCGTCCGGATTGCTAGATCCGAGCGGGCAACTTTAGGCGTGGTAGGGGTGACGGCTAGGGTTTCGGGAGCTCTGAGTTGACCTCACCCTAACACGTCCGTCCTCCTCTTAATATAGACGTCCCCATAATGGGGTTCTAAGTTAGAGGCCTATTAGGACTCAATGTCTAGTCTAATTAGGCTCTTGCCCCTTAAGTGTGCGACCCTATAGGTTCACACACGTTTAGACATGAACCAAGTACTCCTACTCGGTCACTAATTGGTAGCGGCCCCTAGCAGGACGTGCCAACTCCCAAACGTACGTAAAGGTCGTATCGAACGAACCATCACAATGTTATGTATGCAACTCCCTTTGCCTCACGATATTTGTCAAGCTCAAACTCGAGCTTGACAGCTCTTTCTCGATCACGTGTCTCAGAATCCTTTACTAGGTTTACTCTTTAATCTTAAGTAGCATGGTCATGCATTTCTAAATCCGATCACTCGAGGGGCTCTGAGATATCTCTCTCATCACAGAGAGGGGCAAATCTCATCTCGATTGATCATGACTCGTATCATACTTCATGACAAACAAGAAGGCAACCTTTATGACTATCCAATTACGGAGTAGCGTTCGGCAACCCCTAAGTAAGTCATATTCACATATCAAGCACGTACGACAATCTCAAGTCAAAGGACATAGCACACATTGTGTTTTAAGTTGGGTCTGTCCAACCCCATGTTTTCTAATATGTGCTCATACAATTGGTTCAACATCTCTATGTTCATGACCCGTGAAACATGATCATCAACCAATACTTGTGCTAGTCTATTATTCATGTGTCCTCACATGAGTTCTGACTAGGGACCAATTTAGAATAATCATTCAATGTTAGTATGGAGTTCCATAAACAAGTCACATACTTGCCAATCAATACAAATGATATTATTCAAGGAACATTTAATAAATCATGGATATAATAAAATATGATCATCCCTATGATTGCCACTAGGGCATATTTCTAACAGGTTTGCCATCCACTGCTCCTAGCGACTAGCATCTTCTATGCTAAGTAACCAAATGATCACATCTTCCTGACCCACCCCACTTATCTCTTCGTGTCAAAGCCAAAGAAAAAAGGACCATGACCCAACTCCAACAGGAGGTAGAGTCACGTAACGCTTCATCGTCTTCAGTCGTCTGTCTGTTCGAAACATAACTTGGAGGTCCTCTCATGGCTCCACTTGGCCGCTGATATTTCTAGGAGGGAAGGAGGTCGGGGTAGGGGGTACTTGCACCAATCAAGGTTGGTGGATGCCATAATTTGCCACACTAGCTCCTCTGCCCCTAGCCAATAAACAACTATACCTCTCTAAGAAATTTGTTTCAGATAATAAAAAGTTCATTATACCATTCTAAATCAACAGTCGGATTTGTTTTGTACTACTCATCCACCAGTGGTACAAGGGACGTAAAAAGTCTCTACGTCTAATTCGGACTAAGTTAAAAGCGAAAAGACGCACTGCTACCCGGTGCTGCGTTGGAATCGACCAACCTTCCAACCTTCCAACCTTGTTGTCTCCATCGATCGCCATGCAAACGCGTCATCAGTATTGCGCGCGTGCTGAGATCCTGGAGGTGCCGTTCTACGCACACGCATGATAGGGGAGAAACACCGAAAGATTCAGCATCCATCTCGAGTTAACTCATACCTACCCACTCGCTTACCCGTCCCGACTCTGCCCGAGTGTAAAGCAGAGGCTCCGACTGGCTGTTCAATTCAGTTATCTCCTTTGTATCCTCGGCTTCAACTTGCATCGAGTTGCAAGCTCATCGTGTCGCACTATCTTTTGCTTGCTCCAATAGGATCGTTTCGCGCTGGCTTGTCTTTAATTTTGCATGCTGGACGCACTCTTTCATGGTGGAATTAGCTGGATATTCTATTTTGTGTTGCTGACGCTTTTGTTTATACTCTCTTCTCCGACATATTTTATTTAATTAAGATAATATTTTGATCAAAAATTACTCTATAATATACATGGTTTATGTGATACAAAGACACAATCATAAGTAAGTATTTTTAAATATGAATATAATGAAATCAATTTTATGTCACATAAACTATATATTAATGAAGTAATTGTTGATCAAAAGTTTGTCTTAACTAAACAAAATACGTCTTATATTTTAGAATGAAGAGAGTAATTCATTAGCTAAAGGATCAACCCAACTGTTCGGTGGAAGTTGCGGCTTCCAAGCTGAATCACGGGAGGGAGGGAGGGACCATGCTATCTTTTTACCTATGAGAAGCGGGGGGGATCTCAGCCTTTGAACAAACCCGGGTCACCAAATGGCTCGGTAACGGTCCGGCCAAGATTTTTAATTTTCAAATTTGTTATATTTTTTTATGAAAAATATTTGATTCCAACAAATCTAGGTAAGGAATAACGGGTTGAAAGTTATATGGGGGCAAAACATGAGGACCGATGTTTCGTGACTAACTGCTGTGCGAAGCGCGCACGGTCGATTAGACAGCTTTAGGGCATGTTCAACCAAAACTATAGCAAGATGTAGCTTTTAATTGTCCACATAAATAAAGAGGAATGAGGCTACTCTTGTAGGCAATATCCACCCAACCCAAGGTGCTTCACGTGAGGTCATCTTCCTACTTTTTTTCTTCCCAGCTTTCCAAATCAATCCTTCCTCACTTATTTAAATATTAATACAAGAACTTTATAATTAAGGTTTTCATTGAAATAGGGAAGTACTAACTAAAGTGCCAAATAATCCCAAATTGCATTTGGGTACACATAAACAGAGTATAAAACTCCACATTGCAAGAAAAATATAAACTAAAACTAATTATTTGTGTCTTCGCCGAACTTTCCCCAAATATGTTCTACCAAGTCACGCTTGAGACAATTATGCATGGATCGGTCACGCACCTCAACATCTCTTCTAATCACATCAGCAAATGAAGGTGTAATTACTACTACAAAACATAGTTTTAGTAACACATCTGTATAACACATAAAAAAGTGTGTTACAGAGAAACACTACAGTAACATATGGTACATGTTACAAAGAATATTGTAACACATACTTTCTGAGGTGTGAAAGAGTGTTACAATGTTGTAACACATAAAAAATGGTGTTACAGAGAAACACTACAGTAACACGTGGTACGTGTTACAAAGAATGTCGTAACACATACTTTTTGAGGTGTGAAAGAGTGTTATAGTATTGTAACACATGCTAACTAAGGTGCGAAAAGCGTTACGAGGTTGTAACACATGTTTGCTTACATGTGGAGAAGTATTACAAGATTGTAACACATATCTGGGGTGTCAAGAAGTGCTAGGTACATGAGATGGCTTATTAAAAAATTGATGGATGCTTATCGATCTGGGGTGGCACTTGAACTTGCTATCTTAACACATAAAGTATATAACCAACCAACTAAATTATTATATTTTTCTATTTTTTAGGTAGAAGAATCTTAATTTGCAAGGGTGACCACCCCGAATTGCCCTGCACATGCGTACCGTGATATATGGCAGAGTATTCGTGAGCTCATTATCTCCGCATGGTTAGCAAACCACGTGAAAAGAAAATTCTTAGACATTGATACTATGAGGACAAACAAGCAAATGGAAAAGATGATAATCCACTGACATACAGGAGTACACTTAAGGAAACAACAAAATAAGGCCTAGACCATTTCCAAAACAACAAAGGTATAATGCCTAACCATCAATTTGTTCTCTTTTATGATTAAGTGTGGTACCACCTGTGCAGGTCGAAACCATTCATACAAAATCACAAATCATCACTATGGATATTCCTATGCACAAAACAAGAAAATCATATCCAAAAATCTAAACAATATCCACAAGCTGTCAAACAGAGCAACACAAAATATGGTTGAAGACCAAATCTTCGCAGCAAACCCGCATAAACTCTTCACATGTCCAGCAGGAGTTGCAGTAGTAGCTTCAATCTTGAAAGTGGGAGATCGCTTTGACAGTTCCTGCAGATCGTAGGCCACCTTCTGAAGATGCTCGGCGCCAGTCTGAATAAATTTCGACAAAGTCATCTTCTAAAATGAAATACCATAAGTTTCATCAGTGTTGTCTTCTGAAATGAACAGACATGGCTGCTTGTTTAACATTTTATAAAGTGACATCAATTTGTATCACTAAATTGAGTAGGACATGCTAAATATTAGCAAGACTAGAGACTTTGTACCACATTATACTAGAATCTGGTAGTTCCCCATTATTCTACGCTGTAAGCAAGGTGAACAACAATGCAAAAACTGAACATATGTGCATGAGGTATTAAACATGCATATGACGGATGATTCATTAGCCCTTACATGCAAACCATATCCTACGAAATATCACCCACCATCATCACCATATAACAGTAATTAGTGCAGAAGGACAACCGATGGTGCAAAAACATAATAGGTGGATGAGTTTTTTTTAAAGAAGACCATTCATGTTTACCTCTTACTTGTGAAATAAAGCTCCTCTGTCCTCAGTTCTACCTCTCCTCCAGCTCGTTGTTGCTTTAAGCATGTTGTACAACTACATCTCTCTCTTGATTCTCTCCTTTCTTTCCTCCACCAAGAAACAATCAACAATCTTTTCTTGCTCCATTACATGAAAACTGACGCATCAAAGGAAAGAGAATAATTCCAATATATAAGCATTAGCAATAAGCAACGTCACGTTTGAGGGTAGACTAAAAATGTCTCAGTGCATATATACTGCTAAACAAGGACTAAGAGAAAACTACAAAGTAAAAGATCTGCAAGGACAAATAATTGATTCTTAATGTCCTGTAAACTCGATCTGAAACTACATAGTTAAGATAGTCATGAGAGTACTTTAGAAAAAACACACATACCTTGATGGTATTACTCTCCACTATGCTTCATTGTTCAAAGCATTATTATTAGCATCCACTAGTGTCCCTTCCACATCTGTTCTAACCCAATGTTGGTCATTTTTTTTGTTTTTAAATATCTTCCCAAGGTGTGAAACATGGAACGGCTCAGTTTCTATATCTTCTGCCCATTCCTCATTGCCTGTGTCATATATATCTCTAGGTGGTTTCTGCTTCATTACCAGAGACCAACCCGGATTCATTATATCATCCACATAAAACACTTGATCAGCTTGGTTAGGAAATATAAAAGGCTCATGCTCAATCTTTTCTCCGTTGTGTATCAGATGTGAGAAGTTGACAAGTGTGTAACCGTACTTGTCCTTTTTAATTCCTTTCCCAGAAATAACATCAACCCATTCACATTTAAACATCACCACTGAAAATTGTCCCGAGTAGTTCAGCTCGATAATATCAATTACCCTCCCATAGTAAGTCACATCACCTAGAATTGGCTTTGCATTACCTGTTGTAGCATATCTTGATGTTTTTGCAGTTAGCACAACTCCACTATTTTGTGTCACCCTATCCAAGCGTTTAGGCCTAAATCGGAAGCCTCGGGAGTTGAAAGCGCGGTATCTTTTTGCTGCATCAACTGGGCCACGAGCCAACCATCTAATATCATTTTGAATATTGTGGATGCCATTTTTCTTCTCCAGTCTCATAATCTATATATTTCATAGTAGTTTAGTTAATGACTCGAGTGATACATGTAAATGATGCAAAAATATGGAACTTACATGAGCTTTGAACCATTCATGGAATGTCTCATTTTGAATCCTCTCGATAGTATTTGGGTTGACATTGCGCCCATTAGTGATCTCATCAGCGTGAGCTCTGCAAAGTAATTTAAAATCAATTTTCATGTCAGGAAAAATGAAAGTAAAAATGTTTGTAAGCCTAAGATATTACCTAAGGTATGCATTGACATCTGAACAATTGAACAATACATATCTGTGTGCCTGTAATTTAGCCAAACCCCTTATAACATAACTATTAGGCTTGCCAAGTGGTTTGCCAACATGAGGGAATAGGCCTGATCCCTGTGCAACATCAAAATGCCCAATGGACTCATCGTTATCTTCGTTCCTTGAAGGCCGGTTATGCTTGGTCTCAAAACCTTCAATATATCTTGAACAGAAAATCATGCACTCATCTGCCAAATATGCTTCCGCAATAGATCCCTCCGGGTGAGCTTTATTACGCACATATGACTTCAGCACACATAGATACCTACATAAAGGAAAAAATAAAAAATAAAACAATTAGTTAAACAATCTTTTACAAACAGATATAAAATGCAAGACCATATTTGTAAGATAAGCATACCTTTCCACAAACCACATCGAACGGTAGCACACTGGACCGCCTATTTTTGCCTCGGTTGCTAGATGAATAACTAAATGCACCATAATAGTAAAAAATCCAGGTGGGAAAATCATCTCCATACGGCATAATGTCATTTTAATTCGCTCCTCCATCTTTTGAAGCTCGTCCATGTGGAGGACTTTTGCACTCACTTCTCTAAAATATCCACATAGATCAAACAAGACAGATGTAACATGATCTGGGAGTACACCTCGCAAAGCAACAGGTAGAAGTTGTTGGATTAGAATATGGCAGTCATGACTTTTAAGCCCTGAAATTCTCCCTTGAGCAACGTTTACACATCTTGATATGTTTCCTGAATACCCATCTGGAACTTTTATATCATGAAGGACTTTACAAAATTGTTGCTTCTCTTTTTTGACATGGTATAGGAAGCAGCAGGCAAATAGTACTTATCATTAGCCTTTTTTTGAGGATGCAGCTCTGGTCTGATGTTCATCTGCTGCAGGTCTAGCCGTGCTTTTAAATTATCTTTGGATTTGCCCTCAATTCCTAGAAGTGTTCTATATATATTCTCACATACGTTCTTCTCAATATGCATGATATCTAGATTATGGCGAAGTAAATTTAAGTCCCAATAGGGCAAAGAGAATAGGCCGCTGACACACTTCCATGTTTTGGAATCCTCAAAGTCCTTAATTGATTTTATCTTATCAAGAACTGAAATTTCCCTATAAGCAATAGGCTCCGCTCTGTGTTCTTCAGATCCATCGAATGAGTTAGCATCATATCGGAACTCGTGATCTAGAGGTAGAAACCGGCGATGCCCCATGAAACAGAACTTCTGCCCGTGTTTCAAACGTTTGGAACATGTTTCTTCACGACATGGAAAACAACCAGACTCACCACTAATGCTAAATCCCGCAAATATCGCAAGCCCTGGGTAGTCACTCACAGTAGACAATACAACAGCATGAAGTTGAAACATCTCATCTCGAGATGCATCATATGTAAGTGTTCCAACCTCAAACAACTCAGCTAGTTCCTCATAAACTGGCTCCATAAATACATGAAATTGCTTTCCAGGGTACGATGGACCAGGAATAAGCAGAGTAAGTAGAAGAGAAGAGGCTTTCATGCACAACCATGGTGGAAGGTTATAAGGTACTAAGACGACAGGCCAACAACTATGTTTTGAACTCATCATCCCAAACGGGTTGAAACCATCACTTGCCATTGCAAATCTAATGTTCCGAGAATCTGAAGCGAACCATGGATACTGAGAATCAATGGCCTTCCATGCCTCTGAATCAGCTGGATGACGCAATGCTCCATCCTTCATGCGTCCCTCATCATGCCATCTTAATGCTTTAGCTGTTTCTTTGTGCATAAAAAACCTCTTAAGCCTTGGCTTAATTGGAAAGTACCGTAACACCTTCCTTGGGGTTGCTTTTCTCCTTTCCTTCTTAGTTAGAGTGGTTTTATCTGGTTTGTTCTTCCACCTTGATGTTCCACATTTTGAACAGAAGTCGTCACCTGCCTTCTCTTTCCAATAAAGCTGGCAATCTTTTTCACAAACATGGATCCTCTCATAATTAAGTCCAAGCTTTCCAATGATTTTCTTAACCTCGGCAAATGTTCTAGGTAAATTCTTGCCATTTGGAATTGCTTGTTGCAGAACTGGTAGCAAATCATTTAAAGATTTATTGCTCCACTTGTTAGTGGATTTGATGTGGAAGAGAAGCACAAGAAAAGAAAGTTTCGATAGTTCACACCCTGTCCATAAAGGTTTATCTGCATCTCTCACCAAGTCATAAAAAGCTTGGGATTCAATATCTGGTTCGGGTTCAGAAGGATCTGCACAGTCAGGATCAATCATTGGAGGTCCATTATCTACATTTTGAAAAACATTTTGGACTAGGTGACGCATATTAGAGTTTATTCCTGAATTTCCTTCAATTTGTGACCGTTTCCTTTTGTTAGCGGAGATGTATGCTGTAGTTTCACCATGACAACCCCAAACAGTATATCCAAGTAGCATTCCATCACACACCAAATGATCATATACATCATTCCGCTTAAATAAAAACCTATTGACACATTTGACACATGGGCAACGGATCTTGTCATCAGATCTTTTTCTAGTGTATGCAAAATCAAGAAAACCATCCACCCCAGCCAAGTATTCTTCACTTGGTCTAGGAAATCGCAGTAACATCTTAATTGCTTCTAAATCCATAGATTCACTGTGTTCAAATAGTAAATATTGTTACCACACTAATTATAATGCTAGAAAATATAACCTTGGAAATTCATGTACTAATTTCAGCATTCATGTTGAGGCTAAAATATTACGCTAGAAAACAGAACCTTGGAAAATCATGTACTACTTTCAGCACTCATGTTGGGGCAAAAATATTTCCAAGTATGACATGGCCCTAATCCTAGAATAGCCTGTTTCCCTCTTGATACCAATTAACTAATTGCTATGCTTAATCCTTTTCCCCCTTCTCCTATGCTTAACTTGAAAACAATCATTCATTTTCATGGAAAACATGGCAAAGATGGCACACTATCATGAAGGGTCCTGAAGTGCTATATTTCAGTTTAGAGACGTGCTTGTGTGATCTTTTCCTAGCATGGCAGTGCTATGCAGTTCAGCACATGAGTTCTATTATTTGATTCAGTCATATCTATGGGATTCTTTTTATAAGAACCTGATGCTGCTCTTGATATAGCCTATTCTGATGGGGACTTAACAAGTTTTAGGTCTTTTTATATGTGTCAATTTCTACATTGGAACTATCTACATTCTGAACCATGCAAATGCACCGGTTAAAAGTTTTTTTGCCATATTATCAGGAACGGGCATGAGTCATGCATATAATAAAAGAAGGGTTATGAAATAAGATAAAATAGTTGAATTCAGGACATACTTCAATGGAGATACATTTTCAGATCTGGATGTTTTTGGATCTCTCAAATGTGCAATTGGAGACTTCATTGATCCATTGGCTACCACTGTATCATAATCTGCAGCATCCTTGCCGATTGCGATCTTCCTTAATTTTTGAAGCACAACACCAACTCAAGTTAAAAACTGAGATACTGCTCACACAGAGATGGGCTGCTGACAATATAAAAGAGCTCCATGTATACAGTACCTGTTCACCACACGACTAATCGTCGGCTGCACAAAAATATGAATCCTGTAAACTTAAACCAATCCTTGTAAGAAAAGTTTAAATAATCTTAGAACTGTACAAAACTACAATAAAATACAGAGAAGAAAACTTTACTTGGCTACTTGGCATAGTTGTCTCAAGGCTGGAGCATAAAGGCCATGGCCTATACAAATTACATGTAATGTAGTATGATTTAATACATTGTGAAAGTGTGAGGGCACTAAAATGATGGCAAGTGACAGCACAACATCATTGCTTACAGGCCTCAATAGTTTTGCTATTTTATGATCTGTCCTTGAGGAAGCCTTTCGGACTTGAGTTTCTTCTGCACCAGTACTTCTGTCAGAATTGTTGCTCTTTTCAGCATTAATCTGCATCAAGAGAATTAATACAAACTTTTATCAGTACCTTGGAAAATCATGTACTGCTTTCAGCTTTCATATTGGGGCAAAAATATTTCCAAGCATGGTCATGAAGAGGGGTAGAAGGTAATAAATATGGCACATACGAAAGCATTAATACAAGCTGAAAAAACTCTGTTCTTTTTTTAGATGTGAAAATTTGTGAAATATAACAATGTGCAATTTATAATTGAACACAAACAACAACTCAGCGAGCAAACCCAAAGATGGATTACACGAGTCCTTAGCATGTGGCCAGGATGAAAAATAGAGTGGACTCAAAGGACTAATTTAGTAAGCTAAATCGAGAATCTCACACAATTTAAAATCATACAGGAATACAGGCTCCATTCATGTTAAGTTTCTAGACGTAAATTCAAACAGATCACTCCATCCATAGCAAAGAGATCAGTAAATTGCATCTAGATAATTCTACTTAGCAAGTTATTAGTATTTGAGTTCTAAAAATTAATTGAACACCAGGCAAAAGGATGTAATGGAACACCGTGAGGAAGCACTTGCCAGTGAGTTGATTTGTGGACAGTGATGAGTCGGCAATGGGATCCAGAGGAATCACGAGATGCGCTGCCCGTGGCGGTGGTGCGGTGGGTTGCGTCAGCGGTGGCTCGGATGGTGGTTGGCGGCGCGGTGGGCTGCCTTGGCGCTGGCGTTGCCTTGAGCCCTTGAGTTGGAGCCGCCACCTAGCTTCTTGCAACCACCAGACGACGGCGTGGCACCCAGCTTAACGATGCGGCGGCAGGAGTCCCCGTGATGATCGATTGGGCGTGTGGATCTATTGGGCGTGTGGAGCAAAGAAAGTTATTTTCCTATCACCAGCGGCTCGAATCCCTATCACCAGCGGTAATGCAATTAAGTCCAGCACGGTTACAGCCCCAACTTAGTCCTTCTTATCAATAATAATTAAAAAAATCTAGCGCTTCTGATTTATTTTTTTGCCTGTACGATTTTTCTCGCACCTCTAGCATATTGTTATCTTAATTGGTATTGCTATATTTTTTTTTGATAAAAGAGTAGAGTATTAGTGTAGGGTTGGACGAGATAAGGATAGTCCCAATACAATGACATCAATAATATCTAAAACATGTCAACTAGACAAAAAACTAATGTGCCAGCTTAATTTTTTTTTGCAAAAAGGACCTGGATCAATTCAAGAGTTCATCAGAAAGTACAAAGACCCCAAACATAAAGAAAATTACAACAAGGTCCCTGGACCACTGGACGGCCGCTACCACCGCCAGAACGAGTCGAAGTCGCGCCGCTGCCGCCGCTCCCCTACCGGAGCTGGTCTGACCTTGGTGACGACCTTGACGCAGACAAGCGGGAAGACCTCGATCACATGCCCCAAAAGACCAGCGCCCTGGAGCCATAGCCATCGCCGCCGAACCCTTGAACCAAACCGCAGATCCAGACGACAGATCTCGCTGGCGTGCACGCAAGGAAGCCGCCGAGATCCACGATGCGAACCTACAAAACAAACAAAGCGAGAAGAAAATCGAGACGGCCACTAGCTCCTCACCACCGGCGAACGCGGCGATGAGCCGAGGTTGAAGCCGGGCCGACCAAAACTCCCACCGCCGCTGGGAACCCCGTCGAACCGACGACGAGGCGGAGACACGAACGGGGCCAACCGAAGCCCTATCTACAAGCCCGGCGGAGGCCGTGCTTCCCCTCTCCTCGCGGTGCCTAACATGACTTAATACCTGGCCACATCGATCCCATGGATGGGGGCACGTTTGTATCATATACCACCTAGTCAGAATGGAGTACCATTAACTAGTCAATTCTGCAACGACTCAATCTTGGATCTATTTACGTCTAGTTTTTGTTAGACATATTTACGCCTAGTTTGGATCATTGAATCGAAAAATAAAGTACAAGTTAATTTGATTTTTTTTTGGCAAGCCTTTTTACCTTGATTGCAGGATATGTGATGTTAACAAGTCCTACATTATGTAAGCAAGTTAGTTTGATTCGTCTTAAAAGTTGAGAGAGCACAATGATACCAATCTGATCTATTTGATTATTGTGAAAAATAATACCGCGAGAGGGAGTGAAAATACCAGCGCCGAAAAAATTGTAGTACTATAAACTACTTCCCGCTAATGCAAAATTTTCCCTCCATCTTAAAAAACAATCCCAGATTTATAGCCTCCTAATATGTAATTAAATTTCCCCATGAAACCACGAATCCATCTCACCATTATCACCACGCCGCCAATTACCGTGTCCTAAATAAGATACGACTCTAATCACAAAAATCCACATGACTTTATATTGAAATCGATCTCGTGCATCTCTTTTTTCTAATATACCTATCAAAAATAGGCTACATGGTTGAAATGCTATTATTAAATAGAAAACATATTATATGAATGATTGCTAAAATCATATTAGAATACTTCGCTTAAAAATACACCAAACTCAAAAATCACCCTATCATATTGCCAAGTTAATCATACTTCACATCAACCCCATGGAAGGGGGCACGTTTGTATTGGAGTAACATTAACTAGTCAATTCCGCATCTAACTCATCTTGGATCTATTTACGTCAAGTTTTTGTTAGACATATTTATGCCTAGTTTGGAACATTGAATCGAAAAATAAAGTACAAGTTAATTTGATCTTTTTGGCAAGCCTTTTTACGTTGATTCAAGTCCTACGTTATGTAAGCACGTTATCAAAAAGCTAACTCGGTCGGCAACCGACCTGCCGAATAGCTCAAATCGGCATAGCACTCGCCGATTACGAAATGGCGTCGGTCTCCAGCTCGCCGACAAGACTAGTCGGCAACCCATTCGCCGACTTCTGAGCAAATCGGCGCCCCATTTGCCGACTTGTGCAAGTCGGCGCCCCACTTGCCGACTTCGGAGCAAATCAGCAGCGACACACGCGACACCCCGCGGATTTGAAAATCCTATTTTTTAAAATTACATATAAGTTCGAAAAAATCTGTAAAAAAAAACAAATTGCTATAGTAGCACTGTAAAATAATATGTCTGTTCGGCGAGCGGGTTGCCGACTTCTCTGCTTCTCGGCGAAAATACCATAGAATTTTCCTCTGATCTATTTGACTATCGTGAAAATAATACCGCGAGACGGAACAAAAATACCAGCGCCAGAAAAATTATAGTACTATAAACTACTTCCTGCTAATGCAAAAATTTCCCTCCATCTTAAAAAAAAACCCAGATTTATAGCCTCCTAATCTGTAGTTAAACTTCCCCACGAAACCACGAATCCATCTCACCAGTATCACCACACCGCCAACCACCGCGCTATCTTCTCCCGAGATCTCAATCTCCACCTCATGTCCTCGTCGTCTCCTCTGACGCCCCAAACCCCATACCGGGGGCAGATCCACCTCTAGCACTTGTACGCCTGTGACACCGCCTGGAGGTACGAACGAATCTCCGGGGTGTCTCGCGGCCGCGTGCAAGAAAAGTGTTGCATGATTCTCCAGCGAAGAGTGCGCTAGGTGTTCACAGTCCGATCCTCCAATTCTCAGGTCAACTATTTCATTTTCTGAGTTCGTAATTAATTTCACGTATGCACGTATAAGTACTGATTCTTTCCTGCCTAATGCCTAATGCTTAATCTCACGTTATTATTCCATATGTGGTTCCATTCTTTTCAATACCACGTACTCTCATGTATGTACGTATATTCCTGATGAACTGATTCCTGATGAACTGATTATTTACTGCTTAATGCTTAATCTCACGTATATACGTATATATACTGGTTTCCATGATCAATGAATTAATTAAGTGCCTATGCATGCATGGCGTGTGTTTTGGGATTTACTCATCTACACGTGAAGACTGCATCACAATTAATCAATTAGTATAATTAACTACATGCAATTTAATGAATTATCTGTCTGTTGTGGTGTTTAATAACCAGTCTAGAGTTTTTTATTATGGTTAACATGATCTGTTTCGATTTACACCTCACCGAATATATAGCAGCTTCGAACTTATTGGGTTAAGAACACCAGATGTCCAAACCTGCTGATTGGAATTAATGTACTTGCACGGTGATCTCTTATCACGCTATTTAGTACCTTACCAAATTTAACTATCTTATTTATAGAGTTTTGTAAAATATACTCATAACCACTTATCTTCTAAAAGCAAACTTTGGCGTGCCTTCTAACTCGTTCGTAGCATCACCGTTCCATCTCAGCTCTCATTGAATGTGTATAATTAATTTATTCTCTTTCATTTGGCTACTACCATGTTGTTGAAAGTTGACTAATTAAACTGATTATCAATATGTCATACCTATCAATAGATCATGTAAGATATAAATGTGGTATTGATGTTTTTCACATTCATGTTTATGTGATTCATGTTATTGTAGGATGTCCATGGAAATGTGGAACATAGATCTGCACTATGAAGATGGAAATCAAAGTCAGAGAGTTCTACAAAGATCAATGGATAGGGACTACATATCCTATTTTGACTTGGTCGGCTTGATCGAACAAGTTGGCTTCTTTGCAATTGATTTTCTGTATTACAAGAAAAAAGACCCGCATGGCAGTGGCAATCTGGTTCATATCGATAATGACAGTCATGTGAGGACAATGATATCTGAGCATGAGAATGAGAAGAGTGTTGACCTTTATGTGTTTAGGAAGAGAGCCAACACTGATATTGATCCATCTAACCCTTCAAGAGAGGACAATGGCCCCACTACAGCCTTAGAGGATGATGGTGTCTTTGAGCAAGAAGCGCCGAAACATAGGACGAGAAGGCCGCAAAGTAAGCTCATCTTCTACTTTGTTTGCCTAGAAAACTATAGTGTAGTAATGCATTCCATACTTTGTAGAATATTGTTAAGACTCTGTTACTTGATCAAATAAATATATTTCTAACCTTCTAATTAATCGATTTAAGGGCGCTTGAATTGTTTGTAGAAACATTGCATAGATCAAAAAGGTTGAATGTGGTTCGGAGTGGTGCTCAATACACCAACGCAGACCACAACGACAATGTGCAATCTCTGCCGCCCGATGAACCAATGCATGAGACACAAGCATTGGAAGATAATGAGGATGATGTTGAGCATCAAGATGACCGTGTGCTGAATACTAGAGGTATAACTGTAATTATACACCTTACACTAGTTGGAAGAATTGGAAGAATATATATGTGAAGGAAAATTTTCATAGCAAGCATGTTTAAAGTTAGTCCTTTGATCAAGGGAATGAGGTCAGTATGCCATATGTAGCTACTACCATTTTATTATACATTATTTCTCATTATGTTAAAAAAGAGAATCAATAGGAAAATAAACCAATGGCCAAAAATACTAGGAATAGGAAGAAAAATTAAGATGATAAGATCAACAATCTTTGCTAGCTTGCACTTACTTAACCACCCAAGTTCCATATATATATATATATATATATCCATATTTCCTAATGGATCCTAAGGATGCATACGAGACATACTTTTCTTTTCTATGCTGAACTACTTTACTGTTTCCATGCTTTAAAAGTACATATGAATATATAGTGGTCCTTAATTTAATTAGCACCGTTATAAACTAAATTTATAGGTGATGGTAAGGATGTTGGTAAGCGTGGAAGAACAGCCCTACCTGCTGTTTGGAACATGGCAAAGGGAGAACGCATAGTTGTAAAATGCAACACACTTGGACAGCCCATCGGGGAAGAAGGTGGAGTCTTAGGGAAGTTTTTGGGCACGATTGCTAGACTTGGAGGATATTGTCCACTTAACAAGAAGGACTGGCGTGATGTCAAGAAGGATGGTGGGGATGAAACAATACTTCACTGCGTACAGGTATTTCAAACGCGACAAGCAAATATAAAATGGAGTGCTACTACCTAACCATCTTCTTTTACCTCTTGCATATCAGTGCATCTACATTAAATACAATGTTGATCTTGCTATTTACGTTTATCATTATTCCTTACTTAACATTAGACAAAGTTCTTGTACCCTGCTAAATGTGACAACTGGATACTGAAAACTACCAGAAGAAATTGGAGAAGATTTAAGGCTAGTCTGAAAAAAGATATATTTAATGCAAAGAAAAAAAGGAAAGCTTTGTATAAGCTTTGTCCAGAAGAAGTGGAGAATGACCAATGGTGTAAACTTGTCAAATTTTGGAAGTCTAAAGAAGGGAGGGTAAGATTTCTATCATTAAAATTTAACCTCACTTGTGCCAATGTTAAATAATGCATGAACATTATGGTTTTATAATAATAGGCCATAAGCGAGAAGAACAAAATAAGTCGTGCAATGGTGAAGACGACCCATACAGCAGGGACAAAGAGTTATGCTCGCTGGGCTGAGGAGCTGGTGAGTAATCTTGTTTTCTTAAATGTTTCCTCCATATTTTTCATCATATCAGTGTACTTCTTATTTTGCAGCGACAAGAGGACCCTGAAAAGAAACAACCACACAGAGCAAAAGTTTACTTAGCAACTCATAGGAAAAAGGCTAAAGATAAAAATGAGCATGTGGTAAGCTATATACATTTAGTGCTTTTACAAGATCAAGTCACTATTCGATCTAACAAGTAGAAATAATATGCATGATTCTTCTGTTACAGATAGAGTTGGAAAAACTAATAGATGAACAACCAGAACTGGCACAAAATGATCAAGGAAGAGTTGCATGGCAAGGTGATGCGTTGCATCAAGTTTTGGGGAAAGAAAAACCTGGACAAGTTCATGGCATGGGTTTGCTTCCAATTCCTAAGCAAATTTATGGTCAAACACCACGATATTTGAAGAACATCAATATGACTACAAGAAATGGTTCATCATCTGAAGGAGAGACTGATGTTATGGAGGAAATAGCAAAGCTCAAACAACAGATAGCTGAGCAAGACCAAATTATTGAAGCATTGAGAAACAAGGATGAAGGCCATGGCAACAATAAAATGGCAGAGGTAAATATTTTTTTTGTGACGTTCGTATCAATATTTCTCTCAAACTTGTTTAATTTTATAGGAAAATTTTGGAATTGGAGATAATGGTAACTCTCGGCCACAAGTAGTACAATCTAAACGAAAGGTATTTATCAACATTTTCAACTAGTGTTAGTTCTCTCCAAATTCTATTTATCAATATTTCAATTTGCAGAGAGTTCATTGCAATGGACCCGATCCAGTGCTCTCATTAATTTAAGAAAGAGATGCAATAGCGGTACATCTATTTACTACTACACTTGTACCATTTCTACACTTCGTGCATTATAATAACTTCCTAATAACTAATGTTTGTGCATTTAAAATGTAGAACAATGAAACACTCTTACAACATGATGACATGTGCGAGGGTAATGATATAATGATTTCAGACGAAATGGTTAGAACCTTGTTGTTACTCATGTTATAAGGATACACTACAAATTATTAGTTGATTTACATTTTTGTATGGTGGAAATAGCATCCCGAGTACGAGGGTGGCAATGAATTTCCATATGAAGAAGGATCATCATCACCACCACATCATGTTTTTGATTCTCGACAAGAGGTAATTTTTATGTGTTGAGAAATCTACTAATTAGCTACTATATTTTATTTATGTGACTATGTCGTTGTTGCGAAGCACTAGCAGCTAGAAAAAGTGGTCATGAAACATTTGCCACATCAATTATGTATGGGCTGACATGTGGTTCATAGAGACTATATGCATTTGAAAAATCTAGTTGTACTATGCATGTCTTAATTACTTTATGATTGTGCTCAAGTGCAATTTAACATTGTACATATACTATTTGCTCCAATTTGTTGAATTGTGCTTAATGAATATATATTTCTACATTTTAAGTTTTAGTTGTACATAATAAACTCTCTTAAGGTTGAAAAAATGATGTTAGCATGTAAGATGATGTGTGTAGAAAAATTGTATTGCGAGTTTTAGGTGGCCAAATCACAAGGATGTAACAATTATTACCGTGTCTCTTCATAGATGAGAAAGACCAAGAGGAAGATGGATGCCAATTTGAGAAGACCACAGCAACAATACACTCAAAACAACACTATAGGCCACATGCCCTCAGATAAGAGGCTTTCTCCTTCAATGAAGGTAAAAGAACATAGTGTTTTCATATTGGATTATTGTTTGTGTAACTTATTTATGTTTGTCAGTTAATGATAATTTTGATCCAAATATAGGTTGGTACCACAGTAATTCTCAAGTCTCCAATAAACAAATGGCGTGTGGCATCTGCTACTTTTTTGGATTGTAGATCAAACATATTGGTTGGTGGTGAAAAGTTAGGTGTCCAATTTATGCATGTGAAAGTCGATCAACCTATTGGTAAAGATGAGAACTTGGTAAGGGAAAGGGAAAATTGCAAGACAATTCATGATGCTTTTGCCTCGGGATTAACAATTGCTTGGCCTTCAACATGTGTATGTTAATTGTTACTTTCCTGAACTTTGATAAATTACATTTAGAACATATTTAATTGCAATTCTAAAGGTAAAATTTTTGTTTTTCAGATTGAGAAGATCAATGGTTGAGTTCCACTTGGATGCTACGACTCATGATGAGATCAGGAAGGAAATTATTTCATGAAGGATTCATGTTGTTTTTCTTAATGGATTGAAATATGTAATATTTCTATTAAAGATTGTCTTTTCTATGGTCAAATTATTATAAAGGTTATCAAATGATGTGAACAATATTAATATTTATATCCTCACTACAATGCATATATATGCTATGCTCATTATATTCGTGATGTTTTTTTTGTTATTGTGCAATGTGTGACGCTTATTTTTTTTCTATGTTTCTAGAAGTATCAAGCAATAACTTTTGAATTGCATAAATCAATATTACACGAAGCAGGTTATCATATTGTGTTGCAATATTTAGAAAACATCGTTACTAAACATGTTACAATATTTAAAAACTAATGTTACTAAGTGTGTTGCTATAGTTAAACAAAGGTGTTACTTGGCTCATTTACTGATCAGTAACAACAATGTTACAATAATTAGAAAAAGGTGTTACTGACCGTGTTGCTAGAACTAAGAAACTCTTACCAACTTTGTTGCTACAATTATGAAAAGGTGTTACTAGAGCCTATAATAATCATGCCAATCATCAATAATTGTGTTACAATCTTAAGAAAAAGGTGTTACTAATGATGTTGCTACAACTAGAAAAAAATGTTACCACTTATGTTGCTACAGTTATAAAAAAGGTGTTACTACGATCTATGGTAACACCTATGACTCATGTTGCTACAACATAGTTGTAACACCTTTTATTACATACAGGAACAGTTATTGTGTGCTACAATAGACACCACCATAGTAACATAGGCTACAAGAACACATAAAAAATGTGTTACTACAGGCCTCAGTAACACTTCTTCTAAGCTATAGTAGCATATCCATGTGTTACTAGAGCCCATTCCTGACGTAGTGTCCCGCTATTAATTGCCGGAGGTAGAGCAGTAAAGATCCAAGAGCTTCGTTCAAATCAAACGGTAGCTCCATGTCCTTCTCGTCCTCGATTATCATGTTGTCTAATATGACATATGCTCTCATTATTTGGCCAATTTCTGCTTGTTCCCATAGGCGTGTTGGTTCGGCCACAATTTTGAAACGTTGTTGTAGAGCTCCAAATGCACTTTCAACATCCTTCCTTACTCCTTCTTGTTTCTGTGCAAATAACTGATCCTTTTTTGTTTGAGGTAGAGGTATGGTCTTCACAAAAACAGCCCACTCTGGATAGATCCCATCAGCAAGATAGTATCCCTTGGTGTATCGATGCTCATTAACGTAGTACTGGACCTGAGGAGCATTCCCTTGCAACTCTTCAGTGAACACCGGTGACTGGTTGAACATATTAATGTCATTGTTGGACCCTGCAACACCAAAAAAAGCATGCCATATCCATAAATCATAGGAAGCAATGGCCTCAAGGATGATCGTAGGGACGCCGTAATCACCACGAGTGTATTGCCCCTTCCATGCCACTGGGCAAATTTTCCACTCCCAATGCATGCAGTCTATGCTTCCTAACATGCCGGGGAAACCACGTGCCTTGCCAATTTCTAGCAGATGTTGCACGTCGTCGCTAGTTGGCCTCCGTAAGTATTCTCTGCCAAACTTGTCAATTACCCCTTCTACAAAATGTGTGAGACACTCGAGTGCCGTAGAAGCACCAATCCGAATGTCACTACCTCAGCTAACAGCATCACTGACGGGCCAAAAAGGTAATCGCTGACGGGTTCCGGGCCCGTCAGTAAGCTCCTGTCAGTGGAAGTTCCACTTTCACTGACGGGCATAGGGCCCGTCAGGAGATACAAAAATTTCACTGAATGACCGGATTTCCCCGTCAGAGGCAGGTAACACCACTGACGGGCCCTGGTGATGGCCCGTCAGTGGTTTATCCTTCCACTGACAGGTACATGATTTCCTACCCGTCAGTAGTTATCTTTCAGGGATTAAAAAAATAAATTTTGGAAAACAATACATTCATTACACATTACAGCCACCATTACAAAAATTAGCCCATTACATTGCCATTGATGAAATCAAGTCTCTTTTGTTATTAGAGTGTAACATGACACACAGCAAGTTGTAAGTAGAGAACTCAAGATGACAGCCCTGGATTCCTTCAGCATATAACCTCGTCAGCTGCGATTGACACTACCAAGAGTTGCAACAAAAAATAATTAATAACTAGGCTGTTGATTTGGTTCTTTTTAGGCAACTGGACCATCAATATAAATTATCAAGTAAGAATACAACAGCCAGTTTCAGAAGACAATTAAGAAGATCAATACTTCACTACAACCAATATCCTACATTACTGCAACAATTGCAAACAGTAGTATATCGCACAGGCTATATGTTTCTGTAACAGAACTTGTAGGGGCGCAAATAGAACCAGTAGACAAGCATTATTATCATCCTCAGTGTCCCTTTTTTTCCCCCTTTATTGCACATTATGAAAATTAGGATAGGGAACAGAATAGCACATGCGACATGATTGCTTCACTTGTTTCTAGCAATAAGATGAATCAGAACAAGACAAGCGAACCTGATTATATTCGGGCAAATCTCTAGCTTGAAGTGCTAGACGTGCATGAGTTTCATAAACCTGAAATAAGAATGGAACAATATGAAAGATATAGAGGGAAAGAATCAAACAATTTTGGAAACAATTTTGGAACAATCAATATGAAAGATATAGAGTGGATCCCACCGCCGCTGGATCTCGCAGCCACCGCGGTCGGGGAGGTCTGGGAAGACGGTCGGGGACCTCGCGCCGCCGCCGGCGGGATGGAGGAGGAAGAGGAGGGGATGGCGGCCTTGGTGGTGGTGGGGAGTAGGCCGGCGGGATGGAGGAGGAAGAGGAGGGGATGGCGGGATGGTGGCTGGCATCGATCGGGAAGGAAGAGGAAAAAGGGGCTCGGGGAGGAAGAGAAGGCGGCCGGGTGCACGGATCCGACGGCCGGGGGGACGGATCTGGTGGCGGAGGGTGCAGATCCGGAGGCGGAGGGGGCCGGCGGCGTCGGGGAGGAGCCGGAGGCAGAGGGAGAGGAGGCGGCGCGGGAGAGAGGAGGCGGAGGGGGCCGGCGGCGTCGTGGAGGAGGCGGAGGCGGCCAGAGGTGGAGGGAGAGGAGGCGGCGGGGGGCACGAAGGCAGAGGGGGCTGACGGGAGCTCGGGAAAGGGGATCGGGAGGAGGAGATCGAGGAGAGGGGCGGGGAGAGTGGCAGGGAGATGGGGGGCGAGGAGAGCGGCGGGGAGATTGGGGGCGGGGAGAGCGGCAGGGAGATTGGGGGCGGGGATATGGGGGGCGGGGAGAGGGGCAGGGAGAGCGGCGGGGCGTGGGAGGCAATGAGGGATGGTGGGCGGAGGGAGGAGGAGGAGTCGGTGGCTAGGGTTGGGAGGAGGAGGAGAAATGAGGAGTGCAATGGGGTAGATATGGCTGTAAATTTGGGTTGAAATTTGGGCCCAAACATCACTGACGGGCCAAAATTTGGACCCGTCAGTGGTGTAATACTCTATACTGACGGGCAATAATTTGGGCCCGTCAGTCGTACCTCCCGTCAGTAGAAATATAGAACCACTGATGGGCCGTGTTTTTGACCCGTCAATAATTATTTTTTTCTAAATTTAGACCGTCTACTGGAATAACAACTGACAGTTACTTGTTCGCCAGTCAGTGGTGAACAGTACCACTGACGGTTATTTTCTGCCTATCAGTGGAGACTGTGTAGGAGAAATGTTTTTTGGGGTAGTGTGTATTCATTTGTTTCATCAGCAGGGACACCATATGCCAACATGCGGATGGCCGCCGTGCACTTCTGCAAGGGTGAGAGACCTGGGCGGCCGAGGGCATCTGTGCTCTGAGGGAAGTAGGCAGACCACTCACCAAGAGCTTCCACAATGCGAAGAAAGAGGGTTCTTTGCATGCGGAACCTTCTACGAAACATGTAGTCAGGATAAACATGATTAACAGCAAAGTAGTCTGCAATGAGATTTTGGTTGTATGCCTGTCTATTTCTTTCAATATATCTCCTACCGGTTGACCTACGGTTGCTACTTGGAGCTCCTAGTGCAGCATGAATATTGGTGGCTATTTATGTGGCGAAGCTATTTAGAGTATACTACTGCACAAAGTAATCTTCCAAAGTGAACATTTCAGTTCGATCAATGATACCATCATCAAACTCGTCAGAACTTGATTGTGACATATTGCAAGTTAAGCTACAATTTAAACGGCAAGTAATAAGATTTAAAAAATCATATTCAAGTGGCGAAGCTATAATATAGATTTAAGTGGCTACAAATCGAAGTACTAATTGAGCTACAAATCAGTAACAAACTTAGCTACAATGCGAGCTACTAATCAGCTACAAATTAGTAACAAACTGAGCAGCAAAGTGAGCTACTAATCAGCAACAAATCGAAGTACAAATTGAGTTACAAATCAGTAACAAATTGAGCAGCAATGCGAGCTACTAATCAGCAACAAATCGAAGTACAAATTGAGCTACATATCGGTAACAAACTTAGCTACAAATCGAAGTACAAATCAGCTACAAACATGTGCGTGCTACAGACTTGATATTGAAGACTTATCCCAAACAAACTTGAAGCGACTAGAAACTTAGTGCAAGGTTTATAAAGGCAAAGTTATACATATGGTAGCTCAGCTCTTAATGCAGAAAATAACACCTAGCTTCATGCCATATCTAGTCATTCAAAAGTTCAGTTGTCCTATGCAAAAGACTCAAAAAATAACACCTAGACTCATACCATATCCTGCTCATTAAATCAGTTGTCCTGTGCAAAGGACTCAGAAAATAACACCTAGCTACAGCTCATATCCTGCCCATACCTAGCTACTTTGTTGCCACATCATATTTATTCACATCAAAGATTATGACTTTACCATATCCTGCTCATTCAAATCAAAAAAGTTCCCAATATCTTCTATGCCTCCTTGAACAGCTCATCTCCCAATCTTGTGACTGCCCTTACATGCATCTCCTTCGCCTATGGTTCCATTCTTGCAATGTCAGCACTCAACATCTCTGTGAACTCGTTAAACAATTTAATTCTTTCCTCCGCCATCTTAGCCACCGTCTTCTCCTTTGCTGCCTCGTCTGCAAGTCGATTAGCTTCTACCTTCTCAGCAGATAGTCAACTCTGCAAGTCCATCATCTCATCTGTTTTCACCTTTGCCACAGCTTGTGCTTGTAGAAAAGTCTCAATCTATTCTTGCATTCCCTTCATCTCAGTAGGGACCTCCTTCTCTTTTCTTTTAGCCTTCTTGGTAGATTTGCAACCTATTGGACGGGAAGCACCCTCCGTCGGTCCTGAAGATGACCTCTTTGTTCCATCTCCATCAGTATAGACGTGAATCTTCCACTTTTGGCTCTCTTTCACAGCCTCCCACCAGTGCTCATAGATGAAACGATGCCCATGGTGGCTTTGGTATAGGTCTAGAGCTTGTTGCATGAGTTGTTTATCACACCGGCCACTCGCATAGTTGTCTCTGATCTGATTATAGCAGCCATTGAAAGATGTCACCTTTTTTGTTGTTTTATACCAATGGTTCTTGAGGTGCTTAACATCTCTCTTCCGTTCACTCTCGGTTATATTGTTGTGGGTAGCTGCAACCTCCTTCCAATAGTATTCTGCCTTCTTTGCATTACCCTCAATGGGATTCACAGAATTGCACAATCAAGCACTCACCTGCATAAAAGAAGCAAGCACTAACTAATGTTCACTGAGAATGCCCTTACATGTTCACTGAATTTGACTAACAGTTGTAATGAAAAAAATGAGAGGCTTTTGGGGGCTTACCAATCTGATGTCCTCCTCCTTTGTGTAATACAACCTTTGTCTCTCTTCATCATCTACTTCCACATCAATTGTGACTCGGTTTTGCTTGCCGGATGATGGACTTGGGGTCCTAGGGTCAGAGTCTGATGAGGGGTGGTGATTGGCAAGAGGTGGTGGTTGTGTAGAGAATAGAGGATATTGGAAAGCAAACTGTTGGTGGGCTAGATGGGCAGGATGTGTTGATGATAGAAAGGAGAAATTGGTATGATTTGGATCTTGAAATTTTTTCATAAAACTGCCAGGGGGACAATAATCCATTGCAACTGCAAAAGGAATCAATGAATCAATGCTTTCAGCTAACATATACAGATCTTCAATAGAACAAGACAATGCAATTCAGCTAACATATACAAATCAATGAATCAAGACAGGAGTTTGGATCAGTTAATATGCCCAGGATATTAGTTTAACATAACTATCCATGTCTCCTGTATTTATTGACGCAAATAAAAATGTCAGTCCCATCAGATTCAGATAACAACTTTTCAGGTGGTGGAAATACTTTTGTTCTCAAAGTCAAGCAGTGGCATCAACTTGATCCACCAACCCAAGAAAGAAATCCCACTGAATATGAAATTAGACAATATGCCATGGAAAATATATTTCATGGGAACATCCAAGATCTATTGGAGTTTCAGCCAGAAAGATAGCATGCAAATTATCGTTTGCAATCTAAACACCACAAGGAAACTATGCACTACAATAAGACTCAGGGGCCTTGTGCTGTTTTATCTAAAAACAATACTCTTGAATCCTTGATTCCTTACCTCCGATGTCGATCCATAGTACTTAACAAAGGTAAACAAGAAGTTGTTTCTTTGTACCCTGTATAGTGATTAGGACATTAATGGAGCAAATGACCTCCATGAAGAAACTAAATCGAAATACTAAAGCTATCATCATGTTGTAAAATCAAACTAAAAAAAATGCATGGAAGCAGCTTCATGACCAATCAAAGCTATATTCAGGAAGGATGATTAAACATAAGACATGGATTCATAGTTTCATTAACCTAGCAGCTGCTTCCTAATTTTTAAGTTTATAATCAGCTTCATGGCCAATTACACTCTCAGCATGATTCTCGGAAGTAAAAAGAAAAAAAAACAAAGCTACCAATTCAACCCCTTGTTGGATGAGTTAACTCAAGAACAATAAAAAGGAAAACTAGATCTTCTCCAAGTCAATCAAAAAGTTCCAAGCCCCAAAATTTTTATTATTTAATCACACTTGGCTGACTAACAATCACACAAAAAACTCCAATTAAATCATCTTTGAACCAAAGCAGTATGTACTACAGTGAGGAAATAACTCTAGACATGGAACCGCCGTATGAGGAAAACGATGAACAGCCCGCCAAATCCAACCAGACGGAATTTCTAGGAAAATTGCTGAAAGTAGAAATGAACCTGAAGATTGATCGGTTGCTTGATCAATTAATTGATTAACCATGCAGAGTAGAGGAGATACAACAAATAACCAAGAAGGCACCGGCTGAATTCAGCATAACTTGAAGCCAGAAAATGCAAAGGAAACAAGTGGCGGAAGCAATGGAGGCTTTAGGCACCCTGACCTCATGATGTTGACGCAGAGGTGGGAGCGGAGCTCGATGAAGAGGCCTAATAAGACTTGCTCACACAAGACAAAAAAGTTCTCGCCAAAACTGGAGAGCTCGAGGAATCCACCACAAGTTTCATCTCACAGTTTTGAGGAGGAAGGTGATGGGGAAATAGGGGTTCCTCAAACAAGCAGTTCTTGAAACTGTCATTGAATAAAAAAAATCCCATTTACCAAAGGGGATCCAAAATCGCAGCAAAGGGGATCCGAATGTATATCTTGTAAGGGATCCAGTTTACCAAATCGAATAAAAAAAATCCAATTTCACAAGGGAATCAGTCCAACCCTAGGGTCCTTTACTGAATCAAATCGATTGAATAGAGGGCAAGCATCAGAGATCGTTCATACCTTGCAGGCGGAGCACCTGCTGGGTTTAGGGCGCGCCTTCTCCTCTCTTTCGTGCCTTCTCCTTCTCACCTTTGTTGCTTCGCGGGCTCGGGGAGGAGGGAGTGAGGATTTGGTGGGTGCTGTGGTCCCGAATCCCCCAATCGAGCGGGGCAGCTGCTTCCCCATTGCATGCCTCCACCGTCGCCTCATTGCGAGGAGAAGCAACTTCTTCTACAGGCATCAGCTTCTCTCTGCAAGCATACGCTTGGGCCGAGTTAAAGGGCGCGGGCCAACGTGGACACCCGGGACAGCTATCCAGGATGGAGCGTTGTGCATGCTCTTAAATTTCCTTTTCTAGCGTTCGTTTCGTACACCATAGCTTTCCACCGCACTGCCTCAGCGTGCCTACTTTTTTTCTTTCTCTTTTTGTCATTGTTAGGCAGAGTGACGTGAGCAAGTAAGAAATGAGTTTTTTCTCAGGTTTACTTGGGTAGCATTGTTCGGCAGACTCCACCTCAACAAGGATCAAAAAAAATAAAATGGACACATCCTTAGGGCAGTCCCAATGTATTATCTTTTAAGCTGTCTCTTCCTGTATTAAATGACTGTTTAGAGACAACTTTCCTAGTGCACTGTCTCTTATGCTGTATCTTAACTTGTTGTATTTTGTGATCAATAGCACCATTTTAGTCTTGTAGCCTATTTGTGGCACGTACCAATCTTTTCATGTTTGGAAAAGCTTGCATGAGAAAATAAACAAATGATGCTAAGAAAATTACATGTAAATTTTATAAATCCATGAACGCATATACGAGTGACATTCATACATAAAACAGTACAAAATATAGAGATATTTAGTATAGCCCAAATTTTTGCCAAATATGCTCAACCAAGTCCCTTTTAAGTTGGACATGAGTCGGACGAGCACGAATGAGGGAATCTCTTTGTAGCACATCGGCAAATGCAGGGATATTGCCATGAGTGAAAACTGGCGGTAGGACGATTGACGTGCTTCCAGTCTCGTTCAGATCAGAGGGATGGCTGCCATTTTCTTTTCATCTTCGACTATCTTGTTGTGAAGAATGATGCAAGCCAACATGATTTTCTCAATGTCGCCTTTGTCGTATAGACGTGCCGGTTGACCTATGATATGAAAACGGCTCTGCAAGACACCAAATGCCCTTTCAACATCCTTCCTTGCTCCTTCTTGATGTTTGGCAAACAGCTTGTGCTTCTCTGTCTGTGGGAGTGCTATCGACTTAACAAATACAGCCCATTCTGGGTATATGCCATCAGCAAGGTAGCAGCCATTGTTGTATTCATTCCCATTGACATAATAGTGAACTTGAGGAGCTTCTCCTCTCAACTGTTGAGTAAACAACGATGACTGGTTAAGCACATTGATGTCGTTGTTTGATCCAGCGACACCAAAGAAGGCATGCCATATCCGGAGATCCTGCGAAGCTACTGCCTCTAGAATCAATGTAGGCATGCCTTGATCGCCGCGAGTGAATTGCCCTTTTCATGCGACAGGACATTTTTCCCAATGCTAGTGCATGCAGTCAAGACTTCCTAGCATGCCGGGGAACCCACGACTCTCACCAATTTGCAACAGGCGCTCCACATCTTGTGGGTTGGGGTGTCGTAAATACTCCCCACCAAATATATCAATCACGCCCTGCACGAACATCTTCAGGCTCTCCACAGCAGTACTCTCCCCAATCTTCAAGTATTTATCAAGCAAGTCTGCGGGGCTACCATACGCCAATTGGCGAATAGCCGTTGTACACTTTTACAGCGGCGAGAGCCCCTGACGTTGAAGGGCATCTGTCCTTGCGGTGAAATACGGAGACCAATCGCCTAGCGTGTGGATGATACGCAAGAGGTCTTGTCATCCGAAATCTTCGACGAAATGTTGCAGCATCGTAGAGAGGGTTGTCGACGAAGTAATCGTGCACTAGCTGCTCATGGTTTTCTTTACGAGGCCTATTTGCGTACTTCCTCAGACCACTCCTGCTAAGAGACAATCTTCCTTGAAAATCTTCAACGCTTGCCTTCAAATTCACCACGATCTCCTCGGAAAATGAGTCTAATATGTCTTCCTCCACAAGAAATTCGTCCAGTGTGTACAAATCCGCCGGCTCAATGGTATTTCTCTCATCATCATCATCTAGTTGATGAGACATTTGTGGATCAATGGTATAGATCCGCTGGAAGTGGAATAGAAACAGGAGGGGATGACTCTGTGAGAGCACGTTGGCTGACTATATATAGCTTCTCTGTATGAACCGAGTAGTAGGCTGACTATTTGTGTGTTCAGACTTCAACGTATGAATTCAATACGAAAGTACTACTCAGTGGTGCATTGACTAGAGAAATAAATTCAAGAGCACGTGTGTTTGGCCCAAGTGGTTGTGCCTGCAGTCTTGTTGATTGATGCGCATTGTAATTTCTACAGATGAAGCAATTGTTTACGGTATCAGCAATTGTTCTATGCAAAAGACCTAAAAAAATAAATGGTTCAGTGAATGGTATTGACTCAGCAAGTAAAGAATCAAATAGCCAAATAGCCAAATAACCATACTCAACTATAGCAGCAGCCAATTAACCATACTCAACTGTAGTAGCAGCCAGAAATTTCTTCTCACTGTCATATGATTACTTCAACTAATAGATAAAGAAATATCTCTAGTTCATAGATTAATACAATATTAAGAAATGATATATCTCTAATCTATAGACTAAATAGCATTGATCCCATACTTAGTAATGTCTTCGCACGTTGAGCCTTCGTATTCTCGCCAATCCCACTAGTGTCAGCAAGCAAGAGGTTGTTGTACACATCAAGCATTTTTGTCTCTTTTTGAAGTTTTGCTGCTTCAAGCTTCTCCGTTGAGATCCGTTGTTGTACCTCTATCACCCTTTGCCGTTGCTGCCTAGACTCGGCCTGCGCCTCAATAAACTTGTCTAATTTCTTTGAAAGCACCAACTTCTCTGAATTCATAGAAGTTACGCAATTACCAACTTCTTGTCTTCCTCGTGCGACCAAGATAAACGTTGCGCAGTCCTACCAGGCTCGTCATCATCGTCATCATCATCAACATTAACGACATGTTTTTTCTTTTTGGAAGCCACCCTATTTGATGAGCCATGATCTTTCCCCGAAGTACACATGGATGGAGCTCCTACATTATGCGGTGCTGGTGGTGGCGAGAATGCAGCAAAATGCTGAGGAACACCAACAAAGTGGGAATTCTCCAGACTAGGATATCCTTGTTGGGGAGGGGGGAAATTTGATGGATGAGGTGATGACGGTAATGGTGAGAATTGTGGATGTTGAAAGTAATTTAAGAATCCACCAGGCGGACGGGGATCAATTGTCCTGCAATATATACCATATAGCAATGGAAGGTTAAATCGTAGATACTCAACCAAGCCCAGCACAACAAAATGTGATTGTTGCGGTACGACTGCATAGCAATGAAGGTTTAGCATATATACAATATTAAGAAATGCAGTATGCATAGCTTCATACAGAGTAGGCATGGGCTGCATAGCAATGAAATTCAAGAAAGGGATAATCATCACTACAGATATGTGCTAAAATGTGAGTGGTCAACCTAGCAATGGAAGGTTAAATCATAGGTACTCAACCAAGCCCAGCACAGCAAAATGTGATTGTTGCGGTACGGCCGCATAGCAATGAAGGTTTAGCATAATACTTGCCATGAGAATGATAAGTGTGGTACTTGAGTGAACTAGCTTTCGCAACAACTCATTATAAATAAACACTCAGCATCTCAATTCTCAAACATGCTTTACAGTAACTTTACAGTATGTGCTTATCTACCAAATTCTGGAGTTTTGAATGTTTACAGTTTGCAGAGCAATTCCTGTTATAGATCACAATAGGCAACTGAACCAACCACACTGCAGATTATTGTGCAAAAGAGCATATGTGATCCATGTACAGAGGACAAGCTCTCTCAGACAAATACCAGGTACAATTTTAGCACATAATCATCTCTTCTTTCCCTAGCACTAATTTTCCTTCAAATGCATATGAACTGTAAAGTTCCAGTAGTATTAATACAACGAATGGTTCAAGCCTCTAAATTGATAATTGATAATTGGTGCAAAATGTTCAAGCCTCTAAATTGATAATTGATAATTGGTGCAAAATGTTCAAGCCTCACAGTAGCTCTAGAACTCCATATAATTCCCATTTTCCAATTAATTTTTGTAGCATTCTAGGGTCTAACAATTCATTTTCTACTGCTCATACAACAATCTCATTGCATTGCATAGAACAAGCTAAGAATCAGCACAAAATTGAAACGCAGATGACAAAAAAATCACCAAGGATCATTGACATGGGCTGCAGCGACTCCCGTCGGCGTGGACAGCGGCAGCGGTGGCCTCATCTCCAGGGGCTTCTCCACGGCAAGGGCAGCGACATCGGCCCTCCACGGCAGTGGCGGCGACGACGCTCCTCCACAACATGGGCGACGGCGGCGGTCCTCCACAGCAAGGGCGGTGGCGGCGGCGTCTACAGGGGCTCCTCCACCAGCGGCGGCGCCGCTTGCAGTGGCTCCTCCATGGACATCGGCGCGTGTCAGCATGGACGGCGGCGGCCTCATCTCCATGGCAAGGGTAGCGGCGTCGGCCCTCCACGGCAGTGGCGGCAATGGCGGCCTCATCTGCAGGGGCCTCCACGGCAGGGGCGGCGGCAACGCACCTCCACGGGCAAGGGGACGGGGGCGGAGCGACGGGCGATGGAGGACAGGAGCGGAGCGATGGGGAGATGGGGACGGGGTTGGAGCAATGGCGAGATGGGGAGATGGGAGACAGGGGGCGGAACGATGGAGATGGGGATGGGCTCAGCGCCGCACGCGATCAGAGTTAGGCAATTTTTTTCTCGGTCAAAGCGCTAGGAGTCGGATCGTAAACAAGAGCCAGCTCTCATCTCTCTCCTTCTTAATTATCTGCCACCTCAAAATTTTGCTGACCTGACCTGGTTTAAGAGACAGCTAACCTGGTGCATTGGGACTGCTCTTACATAGTTAGACAATTATCTTTTAAACATACAAACTTATTTATTTAAAACACAGATACGGTATTGGCAACGGTATTTCACGCGTGACATCTTACGCTTCCACCTCATATATGTCTACTTGTAATTTACAAGCTTTCAATTTGGACCTATGAGCTTTCAACTTGGATACATCAACATTTCTACTTGAAAAAGTCTGAGCTTTAACTCAGATGCTCTAGGGTTTCTACTTGTAAAATATGAGCTTTTTCTCTAGAATTCCAAGCTTTCAACTCGGACATGTTAGCTGTCCACTCGTGAACTATGAATTTTTCACTTAGACACTCATTATTTCAACCCAGACTCTCCTAGCTTTCCACTAGCGCACTCACGGACATTCTAAATTCTGAGCTTCCAACTTGATAATTATTTTAGTAGATATTAAAAGTAAGAAAAAAATAGAGAATATGGAAACGACAGCACTAGAGAAAATCTTACCATAATAAGATAAAAAGCCTAGAGAAGCAAAATCAGTTCTGATAAGAAATAAAAAGGGGAAAATCCATGTAGCAACAAACTATCTCTTAAAAAATTATACTAAAGAGAAAATCAGTTCAACACAAAACGTTGTGAAAAATTGAAAAGAACAAATAAAACATTGAAAGCCTAAGCCGTAAGCACAGCTTGTGGCTGTGGGACCCTCTATGCATGCAAGGACGCAAGGGGAAAGCGATATCCCTGGCGGGGCCATCCATGTGCAGCAACAAAGCCAAACAGGATTTTTCCAAGGAATTGCATAGAAATGAAAGGAAACATACCGACCATAATGGTCATGCGTAGGAAATATTTGAATACTGGTCAGCCATTTTTCTGAACAGAAGAAATACATGGTCGTAAAAGTCACAGCCTGCTACTCGAACATCGGATGAAGATGTTCAGAAATGGAACCCATTGGTCTTAAACGAGAGGAAGGATTCTTATTTAAATAAAAAAGAAAGGAGGGGGCAAGAGAGGAGGGGGCAAGAGAGGGGGGGGCAAGGTATTCCGGTGAGGTTATAAGAACCAGCTTGATCACTTCTTTCGCAAAACTAGTAAAATTACCGTTGGAATAAAGAAATTTATATAATGAAAGATCGTTCTCTCAGTATCCGCATCATCCAATGCACATGTCAAATTTTATTTTGTTGACACAGTCGCCCACAGACAGTAAACTTGTGGTATCCCGAATCAATCTACTGAGATGCTAAAGGGACGAGCTGCTAAGTCATCCCTGCAATTGCTATTGCTCCCCAAGTATTCTTGCCGAAATAAATGCCGAAAGTGGAGGTGGTGAAACGACAGAAACTCCTGAGGACATATTAGATTTTTTTTTCTGCCCAATGAGAAGGGTCGTCCAGCCCTTTTATAAGCGGAAGCAACTCACAAATGCATATACATCTCTGCCCCTAGGCAGCTGACGGTCTTACCCTCTATCTTATTACAATATCTTGGGCAATTTTGCTATTTCCTCCTCGCCACTACCTACTATACTCACCGGAATCCGCCCGAATGCGCCTTCGCCGGTACGGAACGCCGCCAAGTCTCATGCTTCTCCGACGGGGTCTTCGCTTCTACCTCGCCTCAGAATTTGTCTGCTCGCACCTCGCTTGGGGCCTCGCCACGCCTCAGCATGATACATGTCGCTCACCTGCTTTCGCGCACCTTGCCCAAGCTAGTCGTGTCACTTCGCGTAAGCACATAATACCACGTCGCCTCAGCACGCCTTGCCGAGGCGTGTTCCTGTACAAAAGATCTATTTTGAGTTAGTGTCTCTTGTTAGAGGATTGGGGGTACCTCGTCCGAGGCACCATGGCGGACTCCTTCAACAGTAGCCCCTCGCTGTCATGGGCAATGGTCGCGACACGACCCTTGACAGCGCCCCCTTCTTGTTATAGGACGAGGTGGATGCTCAATGGCTCGGGACGGGGTGCCCTACTCATCAGAACTGATCCTCTTTTTCAGCCGCGTCTCTCTCCCCCTTCCACTGCCGATTTAATGTCCACCGCATTGATTGTCGTCGTAGCTCTAATTCGAACTGACGCCTCTGTGATCTTCACGGTGCAATTGTTATCCTTCCTCGATAACCAGGCCTTCTCCAGCGCCTATATATACCGTTGGGGTTCCCTCGTTCCTCCCCTTCTCATTCCCCTTGCTTGACTGCTACTTTGCACCACTCATTCTCGCATCCTCTGCTTTTGCTGCATCTGTGCACCTCGCTCCTGCCACCGGTGAAATTCGGTCTTCTCACTGGATAGCTTTCAAACGCTTGCTAGATGACATCGCCCTTCGGGAGGAGGACACAATTCCTATGTCAACTAGCAAGCAAGTCGCTGTGCTGAAACAAAAGAGGAAGAAGGGGGTGGAGAAGACGTTCTACTCCCACTGGCCACACTAACTCGCCTACGAGATGCGGGATGCTTACCGCTTAATTCGGAGGAGCACGGTCTGGTCCTCTAGGAGGCGGGGAGCACGCGTGGGGTTCCCTCGGAAGGGCACATCTTAGTGTTCACCTCCCAGTTCGAGGTTGGGCTCACTTTCCCCGCCGCTCCCATCGTGCAGTAGGTCCTTGACTATTTCAGCCTAGATCTCAGACCTAAACCCGACGCCAATCACCTGCATGGCAATTTTTGAGTGGGCGCTCAGGTCTATGTGTTTTGAAGAGCACTGCGACATGCTTTGCCCTCTTTCATGAGCCGGTCATGACTTTGATGGTACTCCATAGCGGGGCCTCGTCAATCTATGGAACCGTTAGCTTTCACGCTAACCACCGGGCTGACATTCCCTATCCGGCCATGGCACTCAAAAACAAATGGATGAACTGGCGAAATGAATTATTTTACTACTGCGTGGGCGACCTCGGGTTCACCAGGCACAAGACCACCCTTAGCTATACTCCTCGCGAACTCCTGTTGACATCCAGCGACATGATACAGCGCGACGCTTTGGGCCAAATGAGGCATCAACTTTCTTCCTGTGATCTCGTCGAGGAGTACACCTTGCTCCAGATCCAGCTGCTCGCAATGGCTAGAGCATGAAGGCTACCCCACTTCCCGAGGGCAAGCCCCTCAGCCCTTGCGACTTCTACGGGTATGAGCCCACAGAAGGTAAACACCCTTTGTATTCTCCTCGCCCGTCTTCTCGTCTCGCTCTCCATACTCCCGCTCATCTCCCTTTCTGGCTATTCTCCCAATAGGTACAACCTCCACCGAGCTGAGAGGGAAGCGAACACGATCCTAGGACTGTACTTGTCAGTCAAGGCAAAAGCTGTGATGAGGTTGATCAGCGGGCACCGAAACCGAGCCTGCGAGCTTTTCAAGTGGGATGTACTGCCCCGCCCGGAGGTCACCCTGACCAAAGATACGAATGCGGGCGAGAAGCGAAAGTGCGTTGGCTCACCTTCAACCAAGAGCAAGCAGAAGGCACGTGCTGTGGAAGAACTGATGGATTGGACTGACAACGACTGCAGTGACTAGCACGAGTCATCCGCCCTAGGTAATGCCAGCGCTGGCGTAGATGGCATCGGTGAATCGGACGAAGAGGTGTTCGAGACGGGCTCGCATGCTAGATGGAATGAGGAGCGAGCCAAGGCCGACAAGTAGGTTGAGCCATTTCACTCCACCGCGATAACTAAGGAAAGAATCTCTTGGATAAACTCTTCATTGTCTTCGTCCGACGCCAAAATTCTTGACCCGGTCGATGTCCTGCCCGACTCTGCTGTAGTGAACAGTCCTTGGACAGCTGTGCCGGCTCCAGAGGTGCGGCTCTCACCACAAGGGTCTCACGAGAAGGGCCTCCCTCTCGATGATCCAGCTGACATCACCCGACGAGCTTCCTCTCCCACGTGCGTACGAGGGAGCGTTCCCCTACGTCGCCGGGCGCTCCTGACGTGCAATTGATGGTGCTATCTTCCACCTCAGCCCCTGAGCAAGCTGTTGGGAATCGGGGTTCGCTTGAGACAACTCTTCCTCAACATTCGACTTCCCAGATAGCCTTCTCGGGGGGACTTGAGTTGAATCTCTTTTCCACTTCTGTGCTAGAGCAAGAGCTCGCAAGTCACTTGAGCCTGCGTCTATCGGAGGAGGACGTGGCCGCAAGCTTCGGCAGGCTGTCGGTCGCACAAATTGGCTCGACCGCTAGAGTTGCTGTCTTAAAGGTATTATGTCAAACTCTTTCTTGTCCATCCTATTGAAGCTAGTCACTAACTTCACTCGTTTTGATTTAGTGCATGCTCACGGCAGAGAGACTATCGATGTTAGAGGCGTAGGTGAAAGAGCATCTAGGCCCCAAGTTGGTTTTGATGGTTAATGGCAACTCAAACTGGAATCTAACATTTACAGTAAGTGTAAGCAGGTTTGTAGGTTCCAGGAAGAAGGGTCATCAAGGAAAGGATGACAACCAAAAAGGGTATAAGGGTGATTTCCAGGACTAAGGAATGGCTGTGCTAGGCAGCTATGCCACAGCTGTGAAGAAGCCGGTGCTGTGCAAGGAGTTGCAAGCGAATTCCCCGCTAACACTACGGATGATGAGACTCGTATCTATCAATCTAAGAGTGATGATTCCATTGCAGTACAGTGCGTCATGCTTGCCTCCATGGAACCTGATCTTCAAAAGCGTTTTGAGAATTGGGCTGCTTATGAGTTAATCCAGGAACTGAAAGCTTTGTTTCAGAAGCAAGCAAGGACTGAAAGATATGAGATATCCAAAGCCTTGTTTGAATGCAAGATGGCTGAGGGCAGCTCAGTAAGTCAGCACGTACTCAGATTGTCTGGGTACGCGCAAAGGTTGGATGCGTTAGGTTTTCCAATCTCCCAAGAGTTGGGCACTGATCTTGTTCTCGCTTCCCTCCCTCCGAGCTACAGTAGCTTCATCATGAACTACAACATGAATGGGATGGAAAAGAGTATAGGTGAATTGTTCACTATACTTAAAACTGCTGAGAGTGGAATCCAGAAGGACGCCAATCATGTGATGATGGTGAATAAAACAACCAACTTCAAGAAGAAGGGCAAGTCGAAGAAAAAGGGCAAGTCCAAGGGTGCTAGTGTGACTGACACGCCTAAAAAGTCCAAGACTGGCGCCACTTCTGATGTTGAGTGCTTCTTCTATAAAGAAAAGGGACACTGGAAGAGGAACTGCAAGAAATATCTGGCAGAAAAGAAGAAGTCTGGAAAGTCCAGCTCAGGTATGAGTGTCATACATGTTATTGATGTATTCCTTGCTGGTCCACAATGTAATTCTTGAGTATTGGATACCGGATCGGTTGCTCACATTTGCAACTCGATGCAGGAACTACAGAGGCCTAAGCGACTGGCAAAGGATGAGGTGACGATGCGCGTCGGGAACGGAGTAAAAGTTGCTGTGCTCGCCGTCGGCGTCCTACCTCTACATTTATCTTCAGGATTTATTTTAGAGCTTAGTAATTGTTACGATGTCCCGGCCTTGAACAAAACATTATTTCTGGATCATGTTTGTTGCAAGACGGTTATTCGTTTAAGTCTGAGAACAAGAGTTGTTCGATTTATATGGATAATATGTTTTATGGCCATGCTCCCGTTGTGAATGGGTTATTCATTATGAATCGTGACGGTAATACACACATCCATAACACTGACGCTAAACGTCGCAAGACAAATGATTTGAATTCCACTTATTTGTCGCATTGCCGTTTGGGTCATATTGGAAAGAAGCACATGAAGAAACTCCATTGTGATGAACTTTTGGAGTCATTTGATTATGAATCATTTGAAACTTGCGAGCCTTGTCTAATGAAAAAAATGACTAAAACGTCGTTCACAGGCCACGTAGAACGGGCGACTGACTTATTAGAGATCATACATACGGATGTATGTGGTCCAATGAGTATAGCTGCACGCGGTGGATTCCTCTACTTCATTACCTTCACGGATGATTTGAGTAGATATGGGTATATCTATTTGATGAGACATAAGTCTGAAACCTTTGAAAAGTTCAAAGAATTTCAGCATGATGTAGAAAATCATCGTAACAAGAAAATCAAGTTTCTGTGATCGAATCGCAGAGGGGAGTATTTGAGTTACGAGTTTAGCGAACATCTGAAGAGTTGCGGAATTGTTCCACAGCTTATGCTTCCCGGAACGCCACAGAGGAATGGAGTGTCCGAGAGACGTAATCGAACCTTGTTGGACATGGTAAGATCGATGATGTCATTAACTGAACTGCCATTGTCTTTTTAGGGTTATGCTTTAGAGACTGCCGCTTTTACACTGAATAGAGCGCAATCTAAATCCGTTGAAACGACAACATATGAGATATGGCACGGGAAGAAACCCAACTTGTCTTTTCTTAAAATTTGGGGATGCGATGCATATGTAAAGCATTTACAACCAAACAAGCTCGATCCCAAATCGGATAAGTGCTGCTTCGTTGGTTATCCCAAAGGAACTGTTGGGTATTCCTTCTATCACCGCACCGAAGGCAAAGTGTTTGTCGCAAAGAATGGTGTGTTTCTCGAGAAAGAGTTTCTTGCGAAAAGGGTGAGTGGGAGGATAGTGCAACTCGACGAGATTGGTGAATCTCCGTCATTAGGTCAAAGTGATGAAATGCCAGAAGTGGTTCCAGAGTTTCCCACAATGACTGATACGGAAGCCCCTGCATGTGATGTAGAGACTTCGGTCGAGCCAGCAGCTGAACCACGAAGGTCTGGCAGGATTCACACGAAACCACAGTGGTTTTCAGACGAGGTATTGTTGTTAGACAACGATGAACCTGTGACCTATACGGAAGCAATGATGGGTCCTGACTCCGTTAAATGGCTAGATGCCATGAAATCCGAGATAGAATCTATATACGAGAACCAAGTTTGGAACTTGGTGAACCCTCCTGAAGGCGTGAAGGCTATTGAATGTAAATGGATCTATAAAAGGAAAACAGACGCGGATAGGAATGTATACATCTATAAGGCTCGACTAGTCGCAAAGGGTTTCCACCAAGTTCAAGGAGTTGACTACGACATTCACTGTCGGAAGCCACTGATCCTACAGAGACATTCTCTCCTGTAGCGATGCTTAAGTCTGTTCGGATTCTTCTAGCGATTGCTGCATATTTTGATTACGAGATATGGCAAATGGACGTCAAAACAGCATTCCTGAATGGAAAGCTAACCGAGGACGTGTATATGATACAGGCCGAGGGTTTTGTCAATCCAAAGGATGCTGGAAAGGTATGCAAACTTCAGAGATCCATCTATGGACTGAAGCAAGCATCACGGAGTTGGAATCTTCGCTTTGATGAAGTGGTCAAAGGGTTTGGCTTCATCAGGAACTGCGAAGAGGCTTGTGTTTACAAGAAAGTAAGTGGGAGCGCAATATCATTTCTAATACTCTGTGTGGATGACATATTGTTGATTGGGAATGATGTATCTTTTCTTGACAATATTAAGACTTCGTTGAAAAATAGTTTTCAATGAAAGACTTAGGCGAGGCAGCATACATATTAGGTATAAAGATCTATAGAGATAGATCAAAGCGCCTAATAGGGCTAAGCCAGAGTACATATATAGATAAAGTACTGAAGAGGTTCAGTATGGAAAATGCCAAGAAGGGGTTCTTGCCGATGTCGCATGGGAAAAGTTTGAGCAAGAATCAGTGTCCTTCGACAACTGATGAGCGAGAACGCATGAATAAGATTCCATACGCATCCGCGATTGGATCAATCATGTACGCCATGATATGTACACGACCAGATGTGTCCTGTGCTCTAAGTGTTACGAGCAGATACCAGAGTGATCCAGGTCATGATCATTGGACAGCAGTGAAAAATATCCTTAAGTACCTGAAGAGGACTAAGGACATATTTCTCATATACGGTGGTGACGAAGAGCTCGTTGTAAAGGGTTACACCGACGCTAGCTTTGTCACAGATCCGGACGATTTTCGATCTCAGTCCGGCTTTGTGTATACACTGAACGGTGGCGCAGTGAGCTGGAAGAGTTCCAAGCAGAATACTGTGGCGGATTCTACAACGGAGGCTGAGTATATCGCCGCTTCGGAAGCGGCAAAGGAGGGCGTTTGGATTAAAAAGTTCGTCACCGAGCTTGGTGTGGTTCCGAGCGCGCTGGATCCTATGGAGCTCTATTGTGACAATAGTGGCGCCATAGCTCAGGCCAAGGAGCCAAGGTCCCACCAGAAGTCCAAACATATACAACGCCGATTCCACATCATTCGTGAATGGTGGAGCGTGGAGACGTAAAGATATGCAAAATACACACGGACCTGAATGTGTCAGATCCGTTGACGAAACCTCTACCACAAGCAAAGCATGAGAAACACCGGAATGCCATAGGTGTTAGGAGCATAAGCATTGGCTAGATTATTGACTCTAGTACAAGTGGGAGACTGTTGGAAATATGCCCTAGAGGCAATAATAAAGTTGTTATTATTCTATTTCATGTTCATGATTAAGTTTATGTTCTATGCTAGAATTGCATTGGTTCTTGGATATGAGATTCAGAAGAAAACCTAATTGCATGTGTGGAATAATAAACACCATTCAGATCCCTAGTCAAGCCTCTGGACTAGCTCATGTATTGTTGATGGTCTTGTTTTCCTGATCATGGGCATTGTTAATGTAACAAGGATGCCGGCAATAATGGGAACACATTGTGAGGGTAACAATGGTGTTGGATAGACCCCCTTGTGAGATACTGCGAGATCACTTCGTCAATATGTTGTCAGTATCTTCTCATTGTGTGTTAACATTTACTTGCGTCCTTAGACCATGAGAATATCGTAGACCCGGATACCGGATGGTTGCTTTGGGGTCATCAAACGTTACTCCGTAACTGGGTAATTATAAAGGTGACTTTCAGGTACACTAGAAAGTATATCGTGGTTCAAGATATGTCAAGACTGGGATTTGCCCATCCGGCGATGGAGAGATACAATCTGGGCCCACTCGGTATTATGGTGTCTAGCATCGCCTGGCCAGGTATTGTGACTAAAGGGTTAGTCACGGGGACACCGGAATACGGAAACGAGAAAAGAGTACAAACCGGTAACGAGGATAACTAGGTATAGTGATCAAGGAGTTGATCACAGGGATACCATAAAAGTCTCGCCTCGGGTTGTGTAATGTATCGTGAGGCAAAAGGATGATATGCGGTAATACGAGGTTTGCTCGATAAAGATCTTCGATGATATGTGGGAGTCATTATGGGTGTCCAGATCCCGCTGACGATTATTGACCGGAAGGTGTTCCGGACATGTCCACATATACTCGAACCTATAGGGTCACACGCTTAACGTTTTAGCGACATTTAGGAATGCTACGATTTATGGAGAACGAGAGAGAAGGGTTCCGAAAGTGTTTCAGATGATCTAGAAAGTGTTCCGGGAGGTCCCGAATGGTTCCGGTGATGTCCGGAAGTGTTCCGGAAAGTATCGGAAAGTTATAGAAGGTTCTAGAAGGTTCTGGTGGAGTTGGACTCCAACTCCATCAGGGAGTTCCTGCTGGAGTAGAACTCCACCTTCCCAGGGAGAGCTGCCCCACCCCCTTTAAATAGAGGGGCAAGGCACCTCAAAGGGCATCCCAAGCAGCCCTAGCCCCTTGGCCGAAACCCTAGGTAGCCGCCACCTCTAGATTGGCCGCAGCCTCCTCTTCCTCTCTCTTCTAGATTGGATCTAGTTCAGCTGCCGGCGGGTTGCTGCTTCTCCTTCTCGTAGATCCCCGCTATTCTTGTGTGCTGGTCCACACATTACCGCGGTGGTCGCTGATCCGGTACGCGTGGATACCTCGGAGACGTCGTACACTTCGGCGTTTGATCGGGCGAACTATTCGCGAGGAGATCACTCTCGCAGCTGGGAGGTATAACCTAGCTGCGGGAGTCTGCGGACTTCATCGACATCGTCAACTTCTCCGCTGCATTGACGTGATCGGCGAAGGTATGATATCGTTGCCTGCACCTCGATAGTAGATCTTGGTTTGGTTCGTGTACGGTAAATTTTTGTTTTACGTAGCACGTTCCCCAACAAACCTCGACCTCAACCATTAAATATAAATACATCGATGGAAGTAGAGTGATATGGCCTCGAATAGCTCAGGACATTGACGCCAACCTCAAAGGCGATAATTGAATGCATTAGTTTGAGTAGAGTGATATAATCTCCTCACTCCTTTCTTACTAAGCCGGAACATCAACTTGAACTCATAGCGACGAATTAATGCATGACTAGAGTAAAGTAAATAGTTTCAAAACTCTCAGCTAAAGAGTCGCTTCATAGTGATGATTACATACTTCATGTGCTTTATAATCATACACACATGGCACATGAGACATGTTGGAACAAACAAGTATCACAATAGTAACTCTACGACAGAAACTGTAATAATACACATAGCTCTTAATCGAGTAAATTTAACAATTTATTCACACAAGTGATCCTACGACCAAATCTCAAATACACATCGAAAAGTTTTATAAGTACCTTAGAAGCCACAAGTAGTAAGACCAAAGTAGCAGCAGAACAAAACAAACGGCTGCCAAACCCTGGGAAGGACCACTGCTTGGGATCCCCAGTGACATTGACGTCGATTTGTATAAAGAAACCATCCTCTGTACGAATGATCTTCTCTACATAAAATATCAATGTTTGCAAGATGAGTACAAAAGTACTCCGCAAGACTTACATGAAAATAGTAATAGATGCAATTAGTGTCAAGAGGGGTAGTTGTGGACTATTTTACATAAAGCCAAGTTCTCATTCGATATTATTCTAAGTACATGAAAGCGACTACTAGATCAAGTTATAAGAGGATAAGCGAGCATTCTTCCAAGACTAGTCCAAAACTTCTATCACCATCAACTTAAGATCAAACGACTCTTCCTCAACCACCTATGAGAAAGTAGCCACTAACTTCTCTAAACTAAAGTTGACAGTTTTATTATAACATTGAAATTGTCTAATTCGACGCAGGTAATCACCAATTATTCATAGCTGTGGAAATGAATATTCGTATAGTTCTAACCCTAGCGGGTGATTGAACACGAACATTACAATACTTTCAACTTAGCTATGAGTCATCCCTATGAGCCAATACATGTACACTAGTCCAGCTGTAAACTCCAACACACTCTCATAAGTTGTGAATCAAGGCACATCCCCAATCTCCTTAAGACTGAGTCCACCCCACCCTTATATTAAGTTGTCATCTCATATCATATCATTTTTTACTTACACTACAAATATAAACAACAAACTAAAGTAGCTCATATGCTAGGCCTAGGCAAATTACTTAGGGCCAGTTCTTTTCGGCTTAAGCTTCTCCAGAAACGGCTTAAAGCTTCTCTATCCACAGAAACAGCGGTAGAAAGAAGCCCCTGAGAAACTCTATCCAGTTCTTTTCGGCTTCTATCATCTCAGCTTATTGTTTGAGTAGTTCGATGAAAAGTCTATAATGCCTATGAGTAGTTGTAAGAATTACATCATAATTGTCCATGATGCATTGATTTTGAAGACACCATGGACTATGGAGGCTTGTAATGAGGCAAAGCATGAACATTTCATCAAGCAACACCATTTGTCAAATAGTTTGATCATGACAAAGCAGCTATTTCAGCGAAGGATTTTTTTCCTCTGTATGTACATTACATAGCTACCAATGTTTCATATATATGACATTTCCTGAGCAATATAAAGCATAAATAATGTTCAATCTGACTAAATATATTAGTGAATTCACTCTTCTTTGAGATAATAACACAATATTGAAATCCATATTCAGTGCTGCACAATTAGAGAGAGAAAAAATCACCCCGCTGCATCAGGTGCTGCCGGAGCTGGGGCGTCGGTGCGTCGGGTGCGGCCGGATACTGCCGGACCAGGGCGGCACGGGGTCGGGCGAGCGCGGCGTCGGGCGACCGGGGCGGCGGGTCGGCAGGGCAAGGGCAGGGACGGCAGGTGGAAGAGGAGGACGGCGCGGCGTCGGGTCGACCGGGCGGCGTGGCAGGCTGAACGCGGCGAGGCCAGGGGCGGGGACGACGGCGGGTGGAAGAGCAGTGGGGTGGGGGCTGGGGCCAGGGGCGGGGACGACGGCGGCGTCGGGTCAACCGGGCGGCGCGGCGGGCTAAACGCAGTGGGGCCGGGGGCGGGGACGACGATGGGTGGAAGAGCAGCGGGCCGGGTCAGGGGCCGGGGGCGAGGACGACGACGGCGGCGAGGAACCCTAGAGGCAGGCTGCGGGAGGCGAGTTGTGTGAGCCGTGCGAATGGAGTGAGCCGGGTGAGTTTTTTTCATGTAGCGGTGGAGTGGCAAAACGAGCGTAATACCGGTTCGTTCGAGGGATAGAAATGGAATTCGTGATTTCACTTAAAACTAGAAGCTCGGGAAGCTGCTCTTCCCTGGCTTTTTTTCACTCAACAGCAAAGGCTCTTAGCTGTGAAATTAAGCTACTGAGAATTTTTGAGTTCTTTTCGGCTTAGGCTTAATTTCACCTATAAGCATCTCCACAAGCCGAAAAGAACTGGCCCTTAGTCGTGAGTGGTTTCATTATACCACCCGTGTAGAAGTACATAAATCTTGGGTCAATGTACATCAGAAACCGGCCTTGCGGAAAGATGAGATAACCCACCATGTTCTCAACCATAGTCTGTCATCTAAGCCCAATGATTATGAGTCAAGTTTTTTATTTACTTTCTAGTAGTCTCTAAACATCATTACATGTAACCCACCCATGAGGTACTGATTCATCAGACTATGACTTAACAAGTCTAAGTGGGGCTAAGCATGTGATAACAATATAATTGGTTGCTAAGGACTTGACTAATTTTAATCATTCTAGGTTAGAAGGGATTGACATGGCTTTTAGGTTACAAGGTAGTTCCATGTAAATAATAGGAATTTAGCTATCTACTGTAAAGTAGAAGTTGAACATATGGAATATAAGGTTGAACACAATAGTAAGTTTTGGAAATAGTAGGTGATATCAACATGGTCAGAGGAGGGGGCTACTTAGCTTGTTGTTCATGAATAGGGCATTGCTCATAGTCGAAGTCACTCACATCGTGACTTTCTAGTGCTATCGAGAAGAAGCAGAGACACTGGAAAAATGATACAATAACATTACTACTAATGCTAATTCATCAGCATGATCATGACATGAAATACATGGCATGACATAGTACTCTAAAAGTAAAGACTAACACAAGTGGAATCAAGTTAATCAAAGTACGGACGCTCAAGATAGGGCATTCCGACGAATCTCCAGTGAGAGGGAAACAACTAAATTCTTCTTTTTAGCAGTTTTATTTTCCTACTATGCAAACATGCATGAAAATAGAATATTTAAATAATATTCATTTTTCTAAATATTTTGGGATTTTACTCATATTTACCTAACTTAAAATGAATTAGTTATGAATTATCTAAGATTAAAACCATTTAAAAAGTTTTTTAGAATATTAGATAATTCACTTTAATTTAAAATAATAGAGTAATTTTAATACTCACTGTTATCCAGCATCAGTCAATGACAAGTGGGACCAGGTCATCTTTGACCGATCAAATGGGCCTCTGGACCCACATGTCACTGACTCAATTAATTCACTGAATTTTAGTTTAGCACATGTTTAATTGGTTGAGTCCACATGTCAATGACTCCGAGTTAAACTTAACAATTAGATTTATTTAATAGGCTAGGCTCGCATGTCAGCAACTAGTTAGGGTTAACTAGTCAGCTTAACGGTTTTAACCATTCTGACAACCAAGTCCCACGGTCAGCAACTCAGCCGGCGGCTTAACACTAGCGAGCTCACGCATGCACGCCGATGAGGTGTGCATTCGCACTATGGTGGGTTCCAGGACCAACGCTTGCACGCTTTCGGTTCCTGGCACCACATCGCATATAATTGAGGTGGTGCAAGGCCCTAGGGTCGCCAGAGCACCATCGGTGATGACCCGAGGCAGCTCGGCACGGCAGTGCTTGTCAGGAAAGCCTGCCGAGGATGTGCACATGCTTGGGGAAGCACGCAAATGGTGCAGGAGGTCACTAGATGTAACATCCTCGATTTTACAGGCATGAAATTTTTTTTTAAAAGAGAAGAGGATGTGCAACCATGTAATAAATCTATATGTATTTTTGTGGATCTTTGTTTCAAATTAATCCAAGCCCTGGAATTAATTTCAGAGCTATAAAGTGTTGTTTCAAATTTTAATCTCAAATCCTTTTGGAATCTCTCTCTAAAAATATTTTATTTGGATTCCCCATGTCCAAATTGATTTACTGGAATTTTCTCATAATTTTCTAGAGCCCATTTAAATCAGTTTTGAGTTTACCTTGTTTTTCCTCTATTGTTTTAATCCGAAAATTAAATAAAACCAAAAGGTGTGGGCCCCATGGGCATGCATGCATGCATGCATGCAGCCAGGCTGCCTCCTGTGCGTTGCGAGCGGGCCGCGCGCGTACGGCCGCGGCCGCGCGTAACGTGCATAATTAGCTCGCCGCCGGTTCGATTCTTGGGAATTAAATCCCAAATTTTTTGCTCCTTTAATCCTGCACCAATTAAAATTAATAGCTGCCCTTTCCTCTCCCCTTCTTCCTCTATAAAAAGCCCCTAACCCCTGCAGTTCTTTTCTTTGATTCTTCCACCAAATTTTCTCCTCTCCTCCACCTCTTCTTCTTCAACTCCGGCGGAGCTCCGGCGAGGAATTCCGGCCACACCGGTACACCTCCACCCGAGACGTGGCCACGAGGAGCTTCCCCACGACGACGCGCACCCCATACCGCAAGAATTCGCAAGCTCCGTCCCCTACATCAACCGATCCGCGAGCATCTTCCTCAACTCCGGCGAGCATATTCTTTCCTCGTTTTCTCTACATCCGGTGAGTCCCTCTCTAATTCTTTCGCGAGGTAGACTCCTCTCAACCCAAGGAATGTTTCCCCTCTACCAATTTTTTTCAATAATCAACAATCTCGGGGGCCATATCATCTCTTTTGCCCACAGGTGCTGTAGCGTGAACAGTAGCTCGTGCTACTGTTCATATGTACAGTAAACCTAGGCCTATTTCCTTGCCTAATTTTTGACTCCATCCAAATCTGGTCCGATCTTTGATCTTAGGATTAAAATGGAATTGTTAGGACCCCACGAATCCAACGGTGCAATTGGATTTTTAATCCGACCGTCGGATTTTGAATTATATTTAAAGTAGTATGAAATTTGAGCAAATTTCATGATATCTTTGTACTGGTTGATTATTTGGAGATGAATCTTTTTCTGTAGATCAATAGTATGCTAAGGAGTAGTTCTGGAAAATTTCATAATTTTTGGACATGTGTAGATTTTCCTAGAATTAAAATAAGCTCTGTTTCATTTATTAAAAATAGAAATCTTCTCTGTTATTTTTATCCAATTTTTTTCTAGGATCAGAGAACCCTAGAACTCATTTACCATGTAAACCAAAATATTTTATCTGCAATGGTTAGGGCTATAGAAATCAAGAAGTGTTCTAGATCCATTTAAAATTGTTATTTAAATGCTGTTTCTAGTGATAAGTCCTTTATAAATCTGTTTTAGCCTCTAAAAATACATGTCCAGTACTCAATAATTCATATAATGTTATGTGAATGTTGTCAAGTCATGAAAACCCATTTAGCTTAATTAACTAATGTTTTACTATATTTTTTAGGGTAGTTTTCATGCTTAGAAAAATAGTTTTAATTGGTTAAAATATATTTTCAGAACATGGTTGAACATGAAATATCTCTGGAATTGGTATAATGACATGTTGATCCAATTTCATGATTTATTGATGTTAATTGGTATTTTCTATTTAATTGTTACACTAAAACTGATAAAAATAGCTTTAATTAAATAATGTTCAGAGTTAATATTATTATTAAATCATGTTTGGTACTGTTCTAGTACTTTTGTTACATCCTAGGTTGATCCATGTTTAATTAGTTGATGCTAATGGTAGAGAATAGCTTTTAGCTTAATGTCTAGTCTTTAAAATAGTAGAAAAACATGTGTAAGTATGATTAGATATTGTTACTTTATTCTTTACTGTTATTAGCCATTATAAATATTTAGGACTCACCTAAATATTTATTTGTGGTTAATTATCACATTAGTTTTATGCCATGCTTGTTGTGTATTATGAGGCATGTTAGGACTTTGTTATTCCTGATGTTTAGCATGGTAGGTTTTGCTTTCAATCATGTAGTGCATACCAGTATGCTAGGATTTGTTGATTTACTTTACATGTGTACCAACTAGCAAGATGTGTGTTATTTGTTATACCTTGTATATACATAGCAAGCTTATATAGTGGTAAGTGCCATGACATATTTAGAGCTTGTTACCTTGCACTAATTTTATGTGATTTAGCATGATTAGATTTCTTGTTGTTGTTAAATAAATAGTATGGTAAATAATAATTGTTGCTAACCATTGTAATTATTTAGAGTTATCTAAATAATTATTTTGTTGTGAACTTATTAGTTTACGCATATTTGAGTCTATTCATGACCATCATGTTTTATGTTACATAAGCATATAGTTGCATGTAGTCATACATATGTTATACATGGTTAGATTGAATGTTGTTTATAATATATATGTTGGAATTGTAATTCCTTGATGATCTATTCTTATTGTTTAATCATGTAGTTTTGGTTGCTATTTCGTGTGCTAACTAGCATGATAGGTTATGTTTGATGTGCCATGCTTGTTAATAGTTATATTGCCATATATATATTCTGTATATATGTGCAAGGAATATGGCCAGTGTAGTGACCCTAATAGTGTTAGGTGATCTCTGTTATCCAAGCCTTGAATTTTATTCAAGGGCTATCTTCTGATCCGTCTCTTCTGAATCTATCCATCCTGCCTCAAGCTTGCTAGCCCTTCGCTAATATCTTTTGATTGAGGTGTATTGTGGTTCCCTATGCCGGTTGTATCATGACACTAGCATTTGGACCCCACACCTCAGTTTCTGTTGATACCTTCTTTCTATCTTGATCATTGCACCATATAATGTAATGATGATCCTCTGGCAGTAATCAATCCCTTGATTGATATTAAGCATTGACATGATCCTTCGATCATTTATCGATGTTCTACCATGAACCTTGAGATCCAATCTTCAGTCAGTGGCATAGCTCCGTCTATTGGAATGCCTTGATCTTCGTCAGTATCTCATCTTACAAGCTGATGTCTTTCCTCCCTTTCTTCTGGTTTAACCTTTTGTCAGAAATCCCTTCGTTCTCCAAATCCTATCCTTGATCTAACCATCCTGCTCTTTTCCTTCTATTAATGTTTGAGTTATTTGGAGTTGCTTTATGTATTTATTTGTTGCATTCTATTTCTGTTACGACGAGTAGGGAGGGACGTGGTTAACCAGAGTCAAGCTCAAGGAAGAGAAATGAAGGAATACGTCAACGAAGGCATGCCCCCTTTTCTTGATCATATTGATCCCATATTTTTGAATTCATTATATTTTGTTATTTACAAACATGCATGCTGTTTTAATCCAGTAGCTAGCGTGTCGATTGACACACTTTTACCATGTTCGCTTGTCGCCCTTTTATCTTGATACCCTGAGTAGTTTAGTAGGTTTTATTCTGAATAGAGTAGAAATGCTTAGCCATGCTCAATTATATCCCTAGGTTGTTTTTGAATTGCCTCCTCGGAGGAATGAATATCGGATCGATGATCCTTGTTGAAACTTATTGAGCTCGCTGAGCTAGGGCCGGATGGCTGATGTTTTCCTCTCTCTCTATTCCTCTTACTCTACTCTGGGTGAAACTTACCATCTAATATGGTGCGGGCGGCAGCTGGATCATGTGATGAAGGAGCAGATGGTTGCCTACCCGCAGAAGGCCGGTTTAAAGGAACCATAAGTCGTCCGTACCGCCGAAGGCCGAAGTCTTGAAGTTGGAGAATTGTGACAACAGTGCAACCACACGCTAAATGGGCAATGGCTTGGTCAAGTAGGTTAGTCAGCCTTTGGTGCCGATGTTGCCGTACCGCAGAAGGGGTGGACGTAGCGACGAGGACCCTCGGCACAGATGGGGGGAACGGAGTGCGGGGATGTACTCTCGACTCCGGGCCAGACCCGGTGGGCATGTCACACCTTAGGGGGATCTAGCTAAAAGACCTCGTCACAATCTCCCTGCCGGTACACCGATGGGTGTGTACTATGCTGGCGACGGCCAGTGGCAACAAGACGAGATTGTGTCGTGTGGGTAAAGTGTACAAACTCTGCAGAGTTAAAACTAATCGATTAGCCGTGTCCACGGTTATGGACAGCACATGACTCATTCTTGATGAAAAGGACATGTCCCTCTCCCCCTTGCTATTTCCCTCTACCCATTTTCTGATGAATCCTATGGTCGAGCTAAGGCGGGAGTCCTTGCTCGAGTGTGTTGGTCGTGGACCACACCTGTTGAAAAACACCCCTGATAATAAAAATTGGTTTTCATCAAATGATGCCTTTGAATCTACCGTAATATTTCAACTAAAACTGCTTTTCTGCAAATGAACCATACAGCCTTCCGTTGAAGCCTTGCATGTAGTTTAATAGGACCATCTGCCGCCAGGTGGCTTGCTGAGTACGTGAAGTACTCATCGAGCATGTTGTTTGTTGGACGTGTTCAGATATCTTCGAAGATGGTGGTGAAGCTATGAGGAATCTTCTACGTCAATGCTGAGGTTTAGGTCACGTGGCCTCCGTCGACTGCCTGTGGTTGAGATGGAGACATCTACGCTTTATTTTTCGCTGTGTTTCTGAATGGTAAGGGACATAAGTCCTAGTTACTTTATTTAGTCATATCGCTGCTATAACTCAATTGTTTATGTTTCTAAAAGGTTTCGTGATGTGTGCAGTGATATCAATTCGCCTGTGTTCATCAGCTTGATCCTGGACTGATGAGGAGATACACAGGGAGGGTCTGGAAGTTAAGTCCGGATCCTCACACTAGAAGCTCGACGAAGGGCTCAGGACAGCTAGAGGAGCTCGGGATGGTCAGATGAGATGGCATCGGTGGTCGGTGGAGTAGTAGCTTCGCGGCAGCAAAAGCAGCAATCCTTCAGATGTTTTGGGACTCAACCGAGAGGAGGAGGAGGGTCGGGAGGATGCTAGGGAGAGCTAAGACCGAAAGAAAGCAACTAGGGCTCACCAGAGAAGCTCGGCGAAGCTGGTGGCGACGATCCATCAGAGATGAAGAAGACAATCGTGGATCGGTCGATTCGTGGTATTTCAGTTCGATTCCTTCGGTGAAGAGGCATTGTGGGTGACGGTGATCCTTTCTGACGTGGTGGTGCATTAAAGGGAAGCCTCTGGCCACGTTGTCAATGACGAGTTGTTCATAGCGGTGCTCTGGATGTCGTCCATGTTTCGAGCAAATGAGGAAGAGAGAATGGGTAAGACTTGCTGAGGAAGGAAGAGGAGAGCACAATGATTTTATCCCCAAGGTCAAAAATTGATAAGATTGATCACAGAGACCGCGATTGGAAAGGGGGCGAACTGCCGGGATTCAGGTCGAGGCGCGATTCATTGCCCTCAGCGCACGAATTGCTGCACCGATGGGTCCAGGGGACTTAGCACATCGCCACCCACCTATAGACGTACTGGCGCAAGCTGAGGTGGCGTGGTGGGCAGGTGAATAGGAGGTGGTGCACGCGACGTCGTCGCGTGGTACCCGACTGCTGCGCACGCTGGGGAAGACAACGGACTTGACTGGTGGGTCCTGCCTGTCAGCGTCACGCCGCTGGTAGTCACACGTGCGGCGCACTGTGCAGGCTAGGTTTTGGCCCAGTCCGAGGTGTTTGAATTTAGGTTTCATTTTTAAATTCAAGCCAAACAAGCTTTAAATTTTCTGGTTTTTAGGGAGGCTCCTAGGAATTTTTAGAACCATTTAAAAATATTTCCATGGTCACTTTGTTTAGTAAATTCTAACATAAATATTTGAATTCGGATTTGACCCATATTTGAGTTTGAACTGCAAGTATGTGATAAATTATCCCAAAAATATGGAAAAATTTAGAGGCTCAAAAATAATATATTGAGCTTATATATAAATTTTGTAGAAATTTCAACATTGGAAAATCTCTTTGCTTAATAGATCTTTGTTCCGCTCATTATTATAATTAGGGCTTTTCTTAATTTGCTTATTGAATTTTTGTCATTTCTTGAGATTCAGAATTTTCCTTATGTTTAGACAAGTATAGATGATGACATGAAATAACCATGATACAGATTAACATATATTTTCAAAATAGAGATGTTACCAGAACATACAAGCTTAGCATGCTAGTGTACACCCAAAAGCAATAGGATCATGCCACGCTATTATAGCATAAACACCAGCAAGAAACAATAACAAAATTGTATAACCTAGGCCATTGCATGCATAACTAGAACTATTAACCACAAACAAATGTTTAGATGTCTCTAAACATTTGTAATGGTTAAATAACAAAATAGCTATTAATAATAATATTACAAACACTATTATAACATTAATAACTGTAACTATAAAGGAAGCTAATCCTGCAAATAAATTACACAAGTAAGGCATGGCTTGGCCTAGCGCTTAGGATCAGTACAAAATAAGTATACAAACATATATAGATCATTTCCAAATAATAAAACAAGACCTAGCAATTCTAGGATAAAAGCTATATAAAATAATTTAAATAGACAATTCAACTATGCAAACAATGCTTACAAAAATACTAAACTAGATCTATAAATACCACTAATACTTCTAAACATAGGCATATACTAGACTAACATAAATAGGAGCAATAAACAAAAATTCAATCCAAATACTTTGAATTTGGATCAAATCTACACAAAAAGAACACTAAAAGAAATCTAACTACACCTAAACACGTGATAAAAATATACTAAAAATATAGAGCACTTCCTACACATGCTTGTATGTTAGGAAAATTAAAATACTTTCAGATCTACGCACATAGAACAAACTAGATTAAATCTGATCAAATAATACCCAAGTTCAGATCTATTTGACCTAATGCAAAATCTAGCCCATAGGTTTAAAATCTACCAACACTACTGGGATCCTAAGGTTGAAAAGAACTAGATGGAGGAATTTGTGAAATCCGGCGACCACTAGAGAATGGCGGTGCGAGAGGACAGAGGTGGCCAGCAATGGAGTCGATGGCGTGCCGTCGATGCAGTGGCTCCCAAGCCCAGCCAAGCATGGATGCGAGCTTGCCTGTTGGGGCGCAGGAGAGAGAAAGGGAGCAAGGGAGCGGCACGAAGAAGGAAGGCCGACATGGTGGCGCGGTGATTGCGAGAGCGACATATGCTTGCCTGTTTGGGCACAGGAGATAGAAGGGAGAGAGAGGTGGGTGAAGGGGTATATAGCGCTAACCATTCGATTCAAATCGGACGACTGCAACGGAGGCAGGTTGCACACAGTAAATGGTGGGCTCAACCCATCTATCGGGTGTGAGGGAGAGGAGAAAATGTTTGGCCCGAGAGGGAAAGAGAGAGAGAGAGAGAGAGAGAGAGAGAGAGAGAGAGGCTAGTCCATTGATCGAAGGAGAGAGAAGCGGAGAGGGGCTTCGGGCTTTTAGCCTATAGCTCTTAGAGGTGTTTTTGATTTATTCAAAAACCGAGAATAGTAATTTCAAAAGACACTCAGATTTACCTCCAAAACTATGAAAAAAATTCCAATATATCTAATTAACTGAGGAATCCAATAAAAATAATTTCAAAGATAAAATTCAAAAGAATAATTACTAAAAATTAAATATCTCTCTTTTGATAGACTAAATTAATTCAAAAATTCAGAACCTTTTGAATTAATTTAGATAAAATCCAAATAAAATACAAATGTGACTTTGCACTGAGTAGCATTCTTTGCTTTATTTTTTAAAAGGCATAAAAATCAAGATGTTACAAAACTGTTAACAAAGTAGTTTGCCATCTGTCGACGCTGTCGAATAACTAGCAAGATGTGATGTTACATGTCATGAATAATGGTTGATTGAGAGCACAATTTTTTTTTCAAAACATGTAGAACACATTGAAGCATAATTCTAAGTATCTCAATGCAAGGTTTTTTACTTTATATTAGCCAAGTCTCATGAACTCTCCCAAAATATGTTGAAAATCATTCCAGTGGTGCAAACTGCAAAGCAGGAACCTTCATGACCCAGGAATCCAGGATAACCATCACAGACTTGTTTTTAACATCAACACCGTTAGAGAAAAAGGTTGCAGCAGTACTGCATTCAGTTGGTCCGGTGTTCATACTCCTTAGGCATTGTCTGCTCTTTTCAATAAGTCAGTTGCGTGCAATTCATGGTATTATAAGCTTCAAATTTAAAAAAGTAATGACTCACACATCTGCTGCACTAACATTTTTATTTATTTTGTCCCAATCAAATACAACAAGCTTTCATGTATGGAGTGACTACACAAATGTTATCCAAGGAGAAATGTAATTGCATCTCTCAATGAGATAATTCCTTGCACAAATCTAGTCCTTGGTTCTATAATGACAAGCCGCAATACCCCTGATAAGACATGGAATGTCAGAATTTAAATCAATCTTGTCAAATTTAAGTTCATATCATGAATTTACAGTGACTGATTTCATGCAAAATGCAATCCTCAGTTGCTCCCTATATGACCATGCACATGCATTTCACAAACTAATACCTGGAACAGACAATTGCTCCAACACCTCAAGCAAGGTACTCGTGCTCAAACAGGTATGACACTGTCTCCGGCCATTCACTTGGTATTGCAGCTCCAAAGCCTAAAAAAGAGTGCAATGTAGTGAGTTTATTGCTTATCATAAAGAGAACAAATCTGGTATCATAAATAAACGCGATGCATGAGATATACATCGAACATTAGCAACAACCAGAATAAAGTGTGTAGTTGAGAAGACAAAAGATTAATGGTGCATCAAGATGCCGTGGTGTTCAAGCGGACTATTGACCTCATTTATTCAATTATTAATGCAACAGAAGTTATATTTAAATGAGCCCTTGGTCAACAGCTTGGCCAAATAACTTCCCAAGTTTTATTTTCTTCCTTTTGACATGTGATGAACTAAAGAGTCATAACAGAAAGTTGTGTGTCATCTATTTATCCAACACAACATACGTCATAGGTGTCCATATATGTATACATGTCAAAGAAAAGGTAAACGAGCACAGTTAAAATGCAAGAGGAAGGGACATACATGCTCCACAGTCACTTCTTCAAGTTTAATGCGAGTGTAAACATCATTCTTCACCAGAGCCATGATATCACTGTGGAAACAGGTTAAGATTGAAAATTAAATTGTTCCAAGCGAACAGCGTTGCAGAATAACGGCATCAGCTAGTTTAGTCTTTTCTCTTAAGATAGTACTATAAAATATCATGTCAAAGCTACTTTGTTTGAGTATATCAACTCCAAGTTTTTCTGGAACATCATATAGAAAACATTTCAAAGGGCCAAATGAGAAAAATAAAAGGAGACAACAAAAGCTGAATGTTCTATGGTACAACACTAAATTTACCAGAAATAAACGAAGGATTGTGCCGAACAGACCAAGAAGTTTATAGTATGTTGCAACTTTCAAGACATGGACTATATGTACGATTCTTCTAATCTTACTAAATGGACCACACAACTGAAGTGCAGATGAGCAATAAGGAAAGCAGTTCACATTTAGGAGCTCAGGAAGATGGTCACTAAAATGGCAAAAGTAGTGTGCCTTAAGCAGCTTAGGATGTTGACCAGAAAAAAAGGCAGCAATGCTGGTAAGATAGAACAACTCCTGAAATTCTAAAAACTTACAATGCTGAGTACAACTAGTACCACCGTCTGAAAACCAGATGAACCCAGTCAAACTAACCAGAGATTTAGAGTCACAAGACAATTTTTTCAATCTGAAACACCTAGGTCATGTGTATCTTGTTGTGAATGAATAGACAGATGAGTTCGATGGAAAAGGCGCTAAATAGTAAAGAGGCAGTGGTGTCTAATAATTGTAAAAGTGATCTTTAGGATTTCATGGCTTGAGTTTTACAAAATCAGAAAGGTTTTTGTGTTTTTTCTAACACTACATTATTCCTCAAACATGAATGTAATAAGGAATAGCTAATCACTATATTCTTATCATATAGAAAAGGGACGGAGAGAGAGATTTGTTCTAACACTACATCATTATTCCTCAAACATGAATGTAATAAGGAATAGCTAATCACTATATTCTTATCATATGCGAAAGTGAGAGGGAGGGAGAGAGAGAGATTGCTTCCAGTGTTGGCCTCTTGGGGGATGACAATAAAGGACCACAATTTCTAGTAGTACAGCCTTAAGGTGCATCATGTCATCATACAAAGATAAACAGTGTGTTCAAGCCCCAGTGGATAACTTCATCAAGATTGGTCAATTGATTATATCAATACAAAAGAAGATAACAGTATACCAGCACGGCAAAAGAAAATGGTAAGGTATGCAAACCTGAGTGAGTAGACATCAAGGAGGGATCCATTATCATCAACTATAGGAATTGAGCTTACCCTATCTGGAGAAAAAAAATGAAACAACATAATGGTTAAATTCAGTAGCTGTTACTTCATAAGGATGTCAAATATTAATTTTGAATATTACATCAGCAAGCTAAGAAATAACACATGCAGTTCAAAATGGAGCAGGCTTAGAGGAGAACCTCAACCTCGAAAGATGAGCTAATCCTCAACTTCATATTTTAAGCATTTCGAATGTGCTCAGTAAGAGTTGGTCACATCACAACTTTATACCGTTAAGTTGTCTGCGTGAATTCCTAGAGTTGATGGCACTATTCGATAACCTTCAGATACAAACAATGCTACACCTCACTAAATTCTCCAATTGGCTAGTAAAGGCATCATTTTCCAAATGAGGCAGTGAAATAACAATGATATAAAACTAGTTATATAGGCATCGGAATGTGTTTTCCCTTTTGACTAGCATCCGGTTCTCTCATAATCTTGTGTAAGTTTTGTAATGTTACAATTTGCAAATGCCAAGTATCATGATAACATTAATAGTACATGAATTACTAGTAAGTTTCATCAATGTATTATACTACTTCCATGGTATATATCTCAGCGAACTTCCTTGACATAACAATCATTTAATTCAGACTGTACAAAAGCAAATATTATGTACTTGTAAGTACTATTACCACAATTTCGAACTCTGTGGATGTAGGTTCAATCCACATTCTTTGTATTATCGTTCAATGAGGGAACCATCGATATTTGTAGGGAAGACAGTTTACAATCATCTGTAAGTAAATGTAGACTGTAGAATTGTCCTTGTGTGTAGAATATTTTGTGAATATTCCTTATGTCATACGCCCCCAATTTATCTCTATGATAGGTTCCAACAAATCCAACAGCTAAAAGTCTGATGATTATAATTTATAACTATATCTGTCCAAAATTCTCAGTTCAGAGTTTAGAAAGTACTCCTGTTCATCACGTTTTAGACATGGGCAGTCTCCAATATGCAACTTTGATCATTACCTTTTTTATGAATATGTCAATAAAAATTTACAAATTTGTTATATTATGAAAATAGTTTTCATGACAAATCTAATGATACCATTTTCACCTAACTAATCTAAATAGATATATATATATATATATATATATATATATATATATATATATATATATTAGTTGTCATTTGTCAAACAATCAAAGTTACAGAAGGTTGACTGCACACTTTCTAAAACATCATATATTTCTGTACGGAGGTAGTACAATTCAACGGGGGAATGTGAGTATATGTTGTAAAAAGCCAAATGCATCACTATAGAAGAGGAAAATTAATGTATTGTGTGCACGATCCTACCTAGCATCTACGATGTTACAAGTTAAAAACCTTTTGTACAAGTCACGTGGTACATTTATTTCAGACCTTGACTGTTGAATTGAAATTGATTATCTGCATTATTCAAGAAGAACTAATCACACACTTAATTTGATTCTGTAGCCACAATCACCGCACCATGTTCTTATGGATCAGCTGGGAAAAATAATATGAATGCCCACATTTGAAATGTCAATCATGTGATACCTTCTAGCATAAAATCCAGGCAGGAAATTAGAGGAGCACTCAGTTGCGAAGTTCTAAGCTGTCTATTACTTGTCCGGCCAGTATGTGGAGACCATGTACCAATAGGAATACTGACAATCTGATTTTGCAAAATGGGATAACCTTCAGGCTGTTCTTGGAGCTTTGAGCAAAGAACTAAATACACCATCAAGATATAAGTGAGCTCAAGTTGAGATGTAGGTACAATTAACTATGAGAATGAGCAGTCATAGTCTTACAAAACAGTACCGTACATTTCAAAATCCCCCGGAAGGGTTGCAAGATTAAGTAAAGGCATCCCTGAAATATCCGGCGAGGACTTAAAGATAGGAACTGAAGATATCTCATTTTGTATTATAGTCAGTGACACATCCCTTAAGTTATCTGAATCCTTAACCTGAAGAAAGAGATGTAGCACCATAAGAAAAAAAATTATAATTATTTAATAGTGTTAAAAGAATTAAAATGAAGACGTGATTCCATCAATATTCAACTCCTACCAATACAGAAGATTAAACTATCAGGGCCTATTTGGATGTGGCGGATTTGGGTTTGGAATAGCCAAGCCCCATTGCACCACATCCCAGCAGGCCCATAGTTTAGAAATGTAGATCACTCAATCTGCACGTTCAAGTAATCATAACCATATCACATTTCAAGAGTAAAACACAGGGAATTATATGTATGTCAGCCTTTATCCACAACACCATTTCATTCATCATTGGCACGTATATTTTTCTACAAACACTTTGACGAATTTGGAAAATATGATGGTAGCATTTACTAGTGTCCATTTATCCTACTTTCAAGATGTCCATCAATTTGTATTTCTTCTGACAAAAACGGCATCAAGCTTAGAATTGTATTTCCTGACCATATAGAAAATTTCCTACATAAAATTCATTTTCCTATTTTGTTGATGCTGATGTCGAAACTGTTTATCCAACAAATGAAATGAAAGAAGTATGGCAAATATATGGGAAATACATGGATTAATGGCCTTCTCTGCATGACAGCAATATCAGGCCCCCCATTATACCGCAGTTTTGCTTCTTTCCAAGCAGAAACTGAATGCATTTCAAGCCCTTCATGGCCAAGAGCTCGAATGTTTCTCTGCAACTGCAGGCCCAAGAATTAGTTAAAATGTAAAGTCCCTGACAGAGGGAGAAATACAGTGATTCACATCTCACCTTCCTCAAAATTAATACAAAATCAGATGCAGTTAGCATGCCTGTTATGGTTCCCTGACGATCATCCCAAAGAGGAACCAAAGCAAGGCCCTATAACAAGAAAAGTTAAGTCCTGTACTAGTCTTACAGCATTTAATTGACAAGGGAAATCACATGTTGGCTAGTGGACCACACCATACATGAATATATCAAGGACAAATAATAATTTACCACACATAAAAAGGAACTATTGCTTATTTTCCTCATTTAAATTATTTTCCTGAATGAAGATACAGTAGTGACAGTTATCCAGTTATTCTAGGTAATGATAAAGAAATGCCTACTGGTAGAAGAAGAGTTTGTGCAACTGTAAAACATAGAAGGAAAACATGTGAATTGTGCCTAACATGAGGCTAATTGCTGCAAGCATATTTATTAAATTTCTTCAATAACATGATGATCAAACACAGAAAAGTTCAGACGAGAGTGAACAAGCATAAAAAAAGAAAGACAAACTAAAGTAAAGGAACAATCCTTGCAAACACATACCTCATCATGCATAATATTAAATGCTTGTTTGACAGGAAGCCGGGCATCCAAAATTGCTATCTGAAATGTTTTGAAAACTGATCATTTGCATGGTCTAAAAACAAAGTGTTCACCACAAAAGAAGAACCTAACCTTGCTAGAAACAGGAACAACATCATATATGGTATTATGTAACAATATTTCAGAGACCCGATGGCGGAAAATTGCAATCTGCACGCCTGAGTTTTGAGATGATGGTTCTGGTGGCATCTGTTGGAGATTGATGGCATAGTACATAATAGAGCATTAGTTATTACGGACGTTCTATTAATTATGCAAGATAGAAAATACAATGTGAAAATTTGGAACATACTGTTGTCAAAATAGTACCCTCGTCCATATTCATTCCTCTGATGGAGAAGGCTCTGGCTGCACAACTGGGTGTGTACTATTATCATCAAGCGTGACAAACACTTCATTGCTGATCAGCCCATATTCATCGCGTACAACAGGTTTTGTGTCATCACATCTCCAGACACCATCAACCAAAAATCGGTACTGAATTACACCAAAAGACCACATCAACACAGAAGCAGGAGCATATTGTATGAAAATAGCAAGGTGGTGGTACAGAGAAGCATAGAGGGAATATATATTTGCAAATTAATCACCACTGCAAGATCATGTTCAAGTTGCTTGCTAACCAAAGGATGGAACCACACAATCACATAGTGAACATCATAAGTGATTGGATGTCCAATAACAATTAATAAGTGAGCAAATTCGCTGCCAGAATGCAATGGTTCAAACAATTACTTCAAAAGTGGGTTGTGAAAGAATAGTAGCAAAGCGCTTTATTATTTTTAGTGCATAGCATCAGTGGTGATATAGCAGGAGCATCTTGCTTGGCTGCAAATATTAAGTAACTCATCTTAAAGCAAAACATCCAAAATATGAAACCCATATGACTATGTCAAAGATCCAATACTTTTATTAATTGCTCGGTAACAATTCAAAAGATCTTGAAGAAACAATCAAAATGATGGATTGTTAATAAGAAGTAATTAAAAGGAAGGTCAGCGAGCATAGAAAGTCCAGGAAAAATTTGGTATAAATGCAAGTATTAATTGCTTCCAGCAAAAATAGAGGCGCAATAAAAAAATCTCGAAAGATGGAACAAATGGCAAACACAGAAACCTGAAAGACTAAAGTGTCATTGTACTTAAATGCCACTATGCACTGCAAGTTACAAATGACATTAGAGGGCCACAATGATGCTGCAACTGTATATCAAATCTATGGCAGCCGTTATGTAACGTCCACAGCTTCTTGTCTGTAGCTATGAGGATAGGGGAACAGCGAGCTGGTTCGCCCTATGCTGACTGCTACATATGCCCCTAATTGTAGTATTGTATACGTTTTTTTGAAGCCTCAATGACTAGTTTTTCCATACGGACTAAGTTCACAATATGGATATGCCTGTCTATGGATATGGAATGGGTAAGCATACAGATTACAAAACAAAACAGTGCAACTTGAATTCTTATAATTTCCATACAAGTCAAAGTGCAAAATTAGATATGTCTAAACTAACGAATAGGGCACTTGAAACAACGGCAACGGTGACCCAAGCTTTTTTCGCTCTATCAAAAGGCCAACTTTCGATTACTCAAAGGGAGAGGGGCTTTTTTCTCCCCAAATCCCGGATATTTGTCCTTTTTGGTATTATGCTCTATAATGAGTTGGAAGTTGCAGTTCTATCAGAAACAAAATAAACAATACTTAGCTACAACTACAAGGGTTTCATGACATAAAAATATGGCTTATATCCATATAGAACCTAAATCTAAGGTGTCACTGATTACCGTCATACCTGATCTTGTTAAACCATTATATTTCAATCTGCTAGTGCACAGGGCATAGAATGATAAGCACTTCAGTAGCATATATTACAAGATAAGACATCAATGATGTTAGACCAATAGTACATGGTTTCCAGACCTAGTCCTTCTGATCCTATGTCTAACCAGGGAATTTTCATCTGGCTGCTACACTTTAATAGTCACTGGAAAGCAGCCAAAGGGCCACATAAAGCCTCAACAGTCAAAAGTACCTGATATCAGTATACCACCACCCATGATCCATATGTTGAGATCATCAGACAGATTTTTAATTACTATGTGCATTTCATGTCTGATCACCATTTCACAGTTCACTAACTGCAAGCTCTCCAAGAACCAACCACATTTCTCTTGCGTGTCAACGATCACTTGTTCGTCCGCGCATTTAGGCTCGAGCGCACTGCACCAGCGCATCACAATTGCCATCCACCACAACTACCAACTAACCATAGATGCATTGCATTCCAAACATACACCCCACAAAACAGGCACACCAAGATAAGAAGCAAAATCAACCCACTAAGCCCTCACCCATTGCAATTCGATCCTACTCGCATTCTACACAATCACCAATAGCTCTTACAAGCACGCTAATTAAGAACTAACAAGCCTAGCACACCCATAAAAAAATGCAACAGGGCAGCACACACAATTTACACAATCGAGGGGAAGGGCGAATGCAATCGGAGCAATTCGAGCATATACCACCTGATAAACACCAGGGGGAAGATCGAACACCACCTGGAACTCGGTCCCGACGAGCCCCATGGGGCATTCCCTCCACCTGCGCGCGCACACAAGGAAAGAGAAAGGAAGAGAAAAAAATCAGCATTACCACCGCGAAAAGATCCCGCCTTTCGGCCGGCAAGATCGAATCTCTGCGGCCCACCCGGTGAAGCTGCCGCAGAAGGAGGCGCGCTGGCCGCCGTACGGCCATTCGAAGCGCCGAAGCACCATTGGAGAAGCCCCGGGTCAAGAACCCTAGCAGCGTAGCGCGCGCCCCCGCGCGCACCGAGCCCGGGCCTAGCTAGTCGAGCCCTGAGTCCATCCAAGAAGCAGCCCGGATTGGGGTTGAGGTAGCAGCAGCAGGAGCGGGCCAAGATTGATACCAGGTAAAAGAAAAGGAGGAAATTTGGTGCGAGGAGGGAGGGAGGCGGAGGTGGAGAAGCGAGGGAGGAGTGCAGAGGGAGGGAGAGAGAGAAAGCGTTGGTGTTGGTGTTGGTGTTGAGTGTGTGGGCGTTTATTTTGTTCGCTTTCGCTTTGGTTAGTTTTTAGGTTGATGGAGTGTAGGGCCCGTAGTGTGGTGATGGTTCTCTTTTCTTTTCCTTTCTTTCTTTTCTCCCTTTTCTCTCTCCGGGAATTGTTTTTTTTTGGGTTTTGGTGTGTTGGTGGTTCTCGGGCCGGCAGGTAATCATTGGGCGTTGCTTAGGCTGGTCATAGTGGGTATCATAGATAGTATCATGCATTCCATGCATGCAAAAAACTGATGTGTCACTGTAGTTAATGATGAGAGAGATGATAGTGGTATCATATCTGGATACCGTATCATAGCACATAGAACTAGAAAATTTAATGTCAAATAGATCTTGTACATAATTTTGCATTGAGATTCTACAAATCAATAAATATAATGAGACTATGGTACTACTACATGATACCATGCATTATAGAGATAGTATCATATACTAGTATCATATGCATGATACTAGTATATGATATGATACTAGTATATGATACTACCCACTATGACCAGCCTTAGGGCTTTGGTGGTTGTCTATGCTTGGGTCGTTGTGGTTTTTTCCCGACTTTCTTTTTAGCGTTTAAACCCTTTGTTCTCTGGGTTTTTCTTCGAAGAATTATGTTTAGAAGACTCGTTTAATTTTAATGCTATCATATAACTACATAGGGAGTTATTAGACGGATGCTCATCTAACAAAAATTTAAATAATATATTATATAGTGCTAATTAAAACATATAGCTCTTCCATGGTCAGCATGTTAAAAAAACCATATGTAGATAAAACATGTTGTATAAAATAATTCAACAAAAAGATGAATATTGGCACCATCATGGGTTACTGGCAATTGGATAGTACAACATCGAGATATTAGGTTTTATAGAGTCGACTCTAGGTAGCAAGGATGGTTTAGACTTTCGACTCCTTGGCCTAAGATTATATTCGTATACGACAATCACAGACATCCTCTACGCCATGGATGGTAGCTCGACCTTCATAAAGAATGACTAGCACACTACAAGAATATTCATAGTCATTTTTTCTTTGAGCCTTTTTGTTGTTATTGATAAAGAAAACTCCGATACTATCAGTGTTAAGAGATGAGAACGATCGACTGGAGAGTAAGATGACTGGTGGTTGTTTATTATGTTCCATGATCCTCCTCAAATAGACATAGAGGGAGAAATTAGAAATAGTTATATAAAGTTAAGATGTTACTGTTGTTGTAAGAAGGGCACAACTAAGGATGGATCAAGCATTAGGTTGGATAATGAACCGGGCTTATCCATGTATTGAAAATTTTAGTAATTTTTTAAGAAGGCTCTAATGTATCATTTGATGCAAGCTTAGAGATGAAGCTACAACTGATCTAGGCCTGTAAGGCGATATTTACATATAGGATTTTGCATCTTGAAGTACGTTATGTTCCATTCTAAATGAAAACGCAATTTGATAGGACCCTCTGATTGATTGCGCAGAGTTGCATGCATCAACTCATTGTAGATATTGATAAAAATTGCTAAACTTTATCATATGACATGCCTTAGTCTTTTGTTTGTTAATTTATAGTATTACTCTTGTTATCCCTTAATAATAAATTTTGCTATTTTCTTTCAGATGCTCCAAGGCACCCAAAACCGTTACCTTTGGACCCCACAATTCAGGTATACTTCACTTTTTTCTTGGAGTTAGCACCACTAGGCGCATCACACTTAAATTGAGTAGATCTGGTTATATTCACAATGTTTTATACAACTAACTCTAGATCCAATTTTTTTTTGGCGGAAGCAACTTCAAATCCAATTGATATAGGGAAAGGCATACCGCCCATCCGTTAGGGATGACAAAAAAGGGATCGACGGATTATAAGACTTTTATGCGGTCGATGATCTGCTCTAGGGACTATCTCCATCCACCGTTCAACTATGCATTGAGATTCGTGAGATCACAACCCAACGGATGTATTTTTCTAGCTCCTAGATTACTATGGAGGAATGTGATAACAGAGTACTCCTCGACGTGACTTACAAAGAATCCTCCATCTCTTTATTCATCAAATGAAAGGTATCCAGCATGACATGGCTTTTTTTTCCTTTTTCTCAGGTGACTGCCCTCCACCAAACGTTGTTTTGATGTGACGTAATACTTAAATAAATCAGCCACAAAATAATTGTCTTTTTAGCGCGAAGCCGTCTTTAAGCTTTCAACTAAGTACTAATATACCAATTCTGTTACCTATTATCAGGTATCAAATCTGTATAAAAAAAATTAGCCATGATGAATCAGAACAAGCAATCGTTTATATCGTCTCTCTTGTTTATATAGAGTGGATTTGCAAGAAACCGTTACTTGTTTATATGGAGTGGATTTGCAAAATTCAAGAAACTACACTCAATCGGTGTCAAGAGAAATAGAAAAATGATTGGAGAAATCATGAGTAAATGGAATATATAATTTTATATGGTTAATCAGTAGCTACATACACACAGTGACATGAGGAAATTAGGTATCAAGTGCAATTAGTGTGGTATTAACTGTATAAGATGAGTATAGATATTGATTTCTCTTAGAGAGGAAGAGCTAAACCACTAAAACACACTAGCTGGAAAAATTGAAGGGGAGACAATGTCAAGGAAACGAGAGAGAACAAACGAAAAGAATAGGCAAAAAATATAATGAGATGATTCCATTGTATCAATGATTCGGTGCCCTTTTTTTAGTTAGACGACCAATCAAGTACAAGCAACTGGAGTTGACTAAAGGACAAAATAAAAGCAAAAAATCTAATAATTGATACGGGGAATCTAGTTCATGCCCGAAAGGGAAAATCCGGTAGGATGTAGCGCCCGAAAGGGAAAATCCGATAGGATGTAGCAGGCTAACCAGCGAACAGTGTAGGTTTTGTTTACTTATATTACCGTCTCTGAATAAAGGCCACACGACTTTTGCAATTTGAGTATATCAAAATACTTAGGTTGAGCAATGTCACGGACCTCTAAACAAGACAGTTTAGAAATACTTTTAGTATATATGATTTTTATATATAATTACTAGTCTATAATAATAAATATACATAGTTAAAATCTACTTAGCATTAGATTCTGCAGAAAGTGTAAAATGACTCAGATGTGAACTGATGGAGTGTTTTCCTAATTAAGTGTAACTCTAGAAGAGAAATCGTAAAGAAAAGGGCCATCTATCTCTTTGTTCTATAAGAGCATCCGCAGCAGGTTCTCTAAATCTCGTTCCCTATATCCCTACATAGGGAGCTTCTCTAAAAAATTCCTTCCCTATATTCCTTTACGTTCCAGCAAGTTTTTCAAATCTCAATCCCTATATCCCACCATCCTATATTTTATTGATATTCTATAACTACCACAATTTTTTCAACAGCTATTTTTTGCAACGGATATATTTTGAATGGTGGTTTATCCGAACGGTTATTTTTTCGAATGGCTACTTCCCAACGGCTATTTTTTTGAACGGCTAATTCCCAACGGCTATATTTCGAGCTCTATATATGCACACCCATTTGCTCATCCTGCATTCCCATCCAACACAGTTATTTCCTTTTCTTTCCTCTGAACCAGCACCAAAGCCATTTGCACTTCCTACCCAACTTATCTTTGAGACCATGCAAGTAGCACATGAACACCAGAAACGTTCGTAAGTTCAACGTCCTGCAGGGTCCGTGGTTGGTCATCAAGTGGTTCATCGCAATAGACAAGCAGGTCATTCAAGACTTTACGACAACTACTTTTCTGATGCTCCTACCTATGGCCCAAGATTCTTCTGGCGCAGTTTTGCCATCGTTCCATATTTTAGTTTATGCCAATTTGTTGAACCTTCTGTATATCGAAAGATGTTCATACCCGTGCAGGTTTAGAATGAGTCGTCCTCTATTTCTTCGCATTTTGTACGCAGTAGAAGAACATGATGAATATTTTGTGCAAAGAAGAAATAATGCTGGTGCTCTAGGCTTATCTTATTTGCGTAAGATAACCACTGCATTTAGAATGCTTGCTTACAGAGTTGCGGCTGATGCTACGGATGATTATGTCCGTATTGGAGAAAGCACTACCATTCAAAGTGTCAAAAGGTTCGTAAAAGCAATGATTGAAGTTTTTGGAGACGAGTACTTGAGATCTCCAAATGAGATCGATACCGCTAAATTACTCCAGATTGGAAAGGAAAGAGGTTTTCCAAGTATGCTTGGTAGCATAGACTGCATGCACTGGAAGTGGAAGAATTACCCTGCAGCATGGCAAGGCATGTATAGTGGATTCGTGCACGAGCCCACTATAATTCTTGAAGCTGTGGCTTCACAAAATCTCTGGATTTGGCATGTATTTTTTGGTCTACCGGGTTCGCACAATGATATTAATGTTCTTCATCGGTCTCCCCTCTTTGCAAAGTTAGCCGAAGAGCAAGCTCCAGAGGTTAAGTACAATGTCAATGGTCATAACTACACAATGGGATATTATCTTGCAGATGTGATTTATCCTTCATGTGCTACATTTGTGAAGACCATATCATGGCCCCAAGGTAATAAGAAAATGTTCTTCGCCCAGGCTCAAGAAGTAGCACGAAAGGATGTGGAACGAGCATTTAGAGTTCTGCAAGCACGTTTCGCCATTGTCAGAGGTCCAGCTCGTTTTTGGGACGAAGAAATGCTCCGAGACATCATGACTGCCTGTGTTATCATGCATAACATGATAATAGAAGACGAAGGGGATGAAGCCACACAAGACTGCAATTATGAAGGAGCCGAAAATAATGTGACCGTATCTCATGAACATACCCGGGAACTCTTTGAGTTCATTCAAACTTATCAGTCTATTAGAAATAGGCAGGCTCACTCTCAGTTGCAAGCAGATTTAGTCGAGCATTAGTGGCAGCATTTTGGAGGCGACTAGTTATGTAATTGCAATGTAATCTCTCTCTGTTCTTCATGTACGCACGCATTCGACTAGTTCTACGTAATTTCAATGTAATCTCTATTAGTTCATCATGTAAGCGCTCATTCGAATAAAGGAATTGTTATCTCAATTGCTGCATTCAACTCATGAAGACCAACTTACATCAAAACAGTTTTAATATGATAGTGCACAACACAATACTTCTCCACAATAGTTCACACAACATAATAGTTTGTAACTAAAGTTCACACAACATAATAGTTCATAACTAAAGTTCACACAACATAATTAGAGTCAACCAGACCCGCTGCAGCGCTTAGCAATGATGTCAGTCTGCAGAGATGTGTAGTACTGCTTAAGGGGACCGGCCATCCCAGTAGTGTCAATGTTCATTATCTTTTCTTCTTCGACCATTCTCCTCAACTCTAAGTCCTGCCCCTTTAGTTCCAGCCTCTCCTGCTCCAGTGTGTATGCTCGTTCATACCGCTCTTCTTTCTTCTTATCTCTCACGCTATCTGCCTTTGACTTTCGGGACCAAATATTGTCCAATGCCTCCATGTAGACCGATTCTGACCCATCCGAATAGGTAGAACCTTTACCCCGCCTCATGTGTTCCTTCGCTGCCTTCTTTCCAATAGGCCTCTTCAACGACACATCCTCTTGACTTGGAGCCTCTCCCTGACTATCTAGACCACAAGCAAAGCTATTGGCAGGACTAGACGTACCGGAGTTGAGTTTGAGCCCACCTTCTACTTCTTTTGTGACAACCTGTCCGTCAACTTTGGATGGTGTTGTAACACGTTCCTTCCTCCTTGTATAGTGCACACGCTTGAAGAATCTGCGAATGTAAATTATTTGAATTGTCAACAATTTACAGAGTAATACTGTGTAAGAAAAATAGGAAGAACGACATACCTTATCTTTCTTTGTTACCTCGCTTTGGCGTCTTCTCTCAATCCGATCGTGACAACCACATAATTTGTTCACATATTCTTGAATTGTTGACCAACGATGCAAAAGGGACTTTTAACTACGGTCCGACTCGAAATCTTTATTTTCATGAAAGTAAGCATGAATTATCTTCCAGTATGTAGCACGAGATTGTTCATTGCCCTATGCCGCATCCATACTAATATTCACCAAGCAGAAACTAGCAGGATGTCCTCCCTCTCATTGAAGTTCTTTGATCTCTTATTAATTGCTTTATTGGTGGGAATGACAGGATCAGCTAGGCTCTGTTGCTCCCCAACAGGGCTACTTTCTAAGTTCTCATCCCAATAAGCGGCGTCACTATCCCCACTCAATATATTCAAGTAAAATGAATCCATATTCTCTTTTTTGTGAACAGAAACTATAGGAGAGTTAACGGATGACAACATTAGACAACATGAAGAATATATCATAGCAAGCACCCCAATGCGCGAAACATCAGTACATCACATTTTAGTCCCTACAACACAAATTTATCAAATACTACCTTCAAGTCTTAACTAGATATACCACATAGTTTTTAAAGTACACAACTACCGAAATAGTACAACATAATAGCCAAAGAACTAGTCCGAATAAAGACTCTCCTCCTCAAGATACTCCCAGTCGAGGCGTCTATCACTGTAATCGGATTCATAGTCGATAGGTCGAAGATCTTCAAGTTCAACACAGTTCTCGTTGTCTTGAACCACTTGAAGCATATGATCTACCTCTTGTTCTTCGAGCAACTCGCTTGAATGAATAGAAACCTCATTAAGGTAAACCGCAAGATTCTCTATTTGGAGCAGCACAGTATTCATATCAATTTCCAATGCACAAGAAGCAGGAGTCAGATTATCATCCACTAATTTCTTAATGTCATAAGCTATACCCTCTACTTGTTTAATTGTTCATGACCATCCTCCAAGGTCTTTAATCGGATCCTTGTCCATGCTGTTTGGATCAAAAATCTGAGAAATAGCTACATTAGGATATTGATACTTCACAATTCTAATGCCAACAGCTTAGAGCATATGCATGAAACCAATTATAATTCCCTCAAATCAATGTTTTGAACCCTATATAAGACAGGAATTACATATCCAATAGGACACAACATAACTCTCTTTTCAATCTTCTAAATGTTTATGCAGGAAAGACCACTTATATATTGTTGCTACATGATAAACTGAGATGAAATCTGGTTGCAAATCTGATATGCAATCCTCTCCTTGACATGATATCAGATTGATAATCTCATGTCAATCAGGGTAATGTACACAATTAGGCATACCTCTAAGCATGAACTCATTCTTACTTACCAAATTGGGAATATTTTCAAATTCAGGTAATACATTCGGCAGCCTAGAACCATGACCTGAACTATAAGCATCAAATTGAACTAGTTCTAACAAGCACCCACGTATGCACCCATTTTCATCCTGTTTCATGGAGTGAGCTATTTGCATATCATCCAAAACGAAAATTTAGCATCTCAAGCTATTGCATCACATAATAACTGCAATTACAAATGTTCAAATCAGCACTAGCATCTTCAACCGTGGAGGTTTAAATCAGCACTTGCGTATGATAGGGGGGGAGGGGGATCAGGGCACACTCACATTGATGGGAGGTGGGAAATCAGGGGCCGGGAGCCAGGAGGGGTCGCTGCTGGTGCTGGTAGCAGCCCGAGGGGGAGATGGAACGATGTCCGGTCGAGGATCCGTGCACCGAAGCTAAATCACCACATCATCGTCCCTGCAAGGACGAGTGCAGCGTCGATCTTGTCGGAGGAGGCCACCGCGCCGTCGGTGCGGACCACCGGGATGTTGGTCCTATCGCACGCCATGACGCCGACCTCGATTCGGTGCACGACGGATCTCCCGGGCTCAAATCCGCCGGACAGCTGCGAGGTGGGGACGAACGGGAGCCGGTCGAAGGCAGAGATGGGGGTGACTCGTGGAGTCGTGCCGACTGGTGCCGACACGGGGGGTCCGGACGGAGGCGGAGATGAGGGGAGGCAACCGTACAGAGATGGCGGGGACGGGGGGTTTTGCGACTGGTGGTGGAGATGGGGGGACAGCCGTGGCGGAGATGCGAGGGGGGAAAGAAACGTATCTATGCCGACCAGATGGAGGCGGAGAAGGGGGTGCAGCCGTGGCGGAGATGACGGGGTGGAGGGGGGCTACGCCAGCGGGATCTACGCGGACACGGAGATGGGGGAGCAGCCCTGGAGGGGATCTGCGCCGATGGGATCTGACGCGGAGCACTGACGCGGACACCTCCACGAGCTTGCTGGGGGGGGCTATGGTGGGGGGAGGGAGGAGGACAAGCGCAAGAGGGTGGCGGGGAGGAGGACTCCGACACCGCGGTTGGCAATATGCAGAATCGTGATGTTTGCTAGGTTTAGGGACCGACGAAGCGCGTTTGTAGAATCACATACGGTTGGGACTGGGATACAGAACCTGCTGGGGAGGTCATTTTTCGTGGTTTGAGCTAAAATTTAGCTATACAGAACCATTTGAGGAACCACCTATGGATGCTCTAAATGGGCGAAATGTTAGGCAAAAATGAAATCAGACTTGTGGCCCATTCAGCTGCCACCGTGGGCGCCCATCGGCCCATGCATGCATCACTTGGACGGGTTCCCGCCTTGAGCAAAAAAAAACATCCTAACGAAGGTCGAGCTCCAATGCATGGAATAGAATGGAGTAAATTTTGTGTCAGGTCTTCCTGAAACAAAAATTGCGTCAGGTCTACCTACTTTTTTACCTTCTTTTACTCTCTCTCCTTTTTTTCGTTTACATTTGCTAGTTATGTAATTTCTCTATTTTTTTTCCTGAGTATCCATGCTTATTACAGGTTAGTCGTTTCGCATGTATGTACGGTGAACAAAGTCGCAAGACATTTTGCAGAATAACTCATACTCCGGTGTTCGTCATCGAACCTTCGATCTGATTTTCACTACAAGACGAATTTTGTAACATCACGTTACCGATGATAATCAATTATATAGTGCAAATAATAAAATAGATATGAGAGATGTAAATGTGTTGCTCTTTTTTTATTGATCGATCTCTCAACTTGTGTATACAATACAATAGCTATACTTCTCTATTTATACAAGTCCAACAGGGAGTTCGAATAAGAGTCCACAACTTGTTCTCCAAATTTGTATCGGAACTGGACGCCCCTTAGGAGAGGGTCGGTGCGTGTCACACCCTATTTTTCTAAAGCTCTTGTAAAGCTAGTATAAATATAATAACAATATATCTAATGCTTATTTGTTCCTCTACATCTTATTGGCTTTTATTGAATCTTATTTGGAATCATATAATTTCATGCAACCAATGTCAAACCAAGACCATATACAAGCCCTAACTTCTTTCGTCTAAACAAAATGGTTAAACCCTAAATCAAATCCATGACCACATACTTCTGAAACCAGTGGGACATGAGTTATCCAAACTCTAAATACCCTACATGTCATCCCCATATGCATATTTCTTTTCTTTGATTTCTTTTCCCAATTATTCAATATCCTTTCTTTAGGGCTAAAACCATAATCCTACGATCACATGCTATCTTTTGGCCTCCAAAAATTATGAGAAAATCCTGGGAACATCTTACACCCATCCTCAACCTAATTCTAAAATAATATGGTGAGGTATAGTACAAAAGTTTCAAACAACTTCAAATTTAAATTTGAGACCAATTTGAGTTTTGTACTACATAACACATAAATAAATTTAAAAAAAAATCCCAGAAAATTCTCCCAGATACTACTTGACCTAGGGATCTCAAATATACAAAAATATCCATACCTTCAGTTCAAAACTTTCAAATAATTTCAAAAATAAATTCTAGCAAAACCTAAACCTAGCTTGTTTCTCTGTGTTTTAAATATTAGAAAAGTATCATAAAATTTGTGGAGTACCCTCTATCCATCTTGAAACCTTCTTCCCTTTTTCAAAATTTCCTTCAAAATCTCACTTTTACGTTTAACAGTGCACTGCTTTAGGTACACTCTCCCTTTCTTGCTAAAGCCACTCCCTGTCTACCAACCGACTTGCTCTCCTCTCTCTTCCATGTGGTCCACGACCCCACCTGACAGCTCTCTGGCCCTTCTCTCTCTCCTCCCCTCGCATGGAAGCCGCTGCTGGCACATGCTGAGCACGCCCGACACAACCTGGCCGCGCCTAACCTTCCCTCCACGTCACTGCGCCCTGCTGAGCCGTCAAGTCCACAACGCCGACTAGACATCCTCTCTGACCTTCCCCTGTGCATGACTGCCGTAGCTGGAATCCCATGCCATGCTGTCAATGCTAGCCCCGTTGTGCAGCGAGTGCACGGTAATTTGGCAACCGGCTATATCTAGCCCCCCCAGCCTCCTAGCTCCTCCCTGTTTCTTTCCCTCTCTCTCCTGAACCCTCGACCGAGTGCCGCCGAAGCTCCATTCTTCTTTCTCCTCGGCTCCAGTGTCACACCCCGATTTTCTAAAACATGGAAATTAGGGCTTTCAAATTTCTTTTTTATGTTAACAAGTGTAATTGAATACGCTTCCGTCTGAAATCTTTTTATAGTAAACCCTGGCATCCTCCGCCACGATAAATCAATAAACCCTGACACTAAGGTATACTCTCAGGACAATTGATCACCATGTCCTGGCCCCTCTTGTCTCTGACACCACACGTATATACCATTTTTTTTCAAACCCTACCCCGACACACATACAACATATACACAAATCCCATTATCGCCCTCTCGACGAATCGGCAAAACCCTAAAGATGGCATATGGTCGTACCAACTAAACCAAAGCGCTATCATTCTATTGAAGCCCTAACCTGACACATATGCCCTTCCGTGCCTCGACACCCTAAGACCCTGACCCCAAATTCCATTTCCTTAAACAACTTTCTTTCAGACGAAAATCCTAAAAGTCATATCACATGCACTTTCTTCATCCAAAAAATTCTATAAAAATTACAGGAGGCATATAAAACTAAACTTTACCAAAATATGAAATAACATTAAGTGATCAAGTGCAAATATTTTTAACCACATGCAAATTACGATTTAGGACTCAATTGGACATTGTACTACACCCATAACAAATAAAATTTAGAAAAATCTCAGAAAATCCCTCAATACTCCTCAAGATCTCAGGAACCCAAATATATAAAAATGTATGCATCTTCAGTTCAAAAATTTGGAGTGCATTGTATCAAACACCTTGCTCCCTCTCACCTTTCTCTTTCAGTCCTTGCTTGCTTCTGAAACAAAGCTTTCAGCTCCTGGATTAACTCATAAGCAGCCCAGTTCTCAAAACGCTTTTGAAAATCAGGTTCCATGGAGGCAAGCATGACGCACTGTACTGCAATGGAATCATCGCTCTTAGATTGATAGATACAAGTCTCATCATCCGTAGTGTTAGCGGGAAGTTCACCAAGAGTTTGCGATAGGACATAGTCCTTCTTGGCACTCTTGAGGATAATCCTCACATTACGGTACCAGTCCGTAAAGTTGTTACCAGATGAATTCAGTTTTTCTTTCTCAAGCAACGCGCATAGTGGAAAGGTGGTTACGGGTGCCATAGATCTACAACTAAAAATAAATACACTTTAGACATTGTTCATGATTAAAGCAACTCAAATTAACACTTAATTAGAGTAAGCTCCCACTAAAAACCAATATCTCTCATAATTGATTATTAGTGATTCAAGATCCACGACTCACTTACTCCGCCATTGATGTGACATCACTGATGACGGAATAACGAGACCGGTAGGTCAACTTGCCAATCATATCCCCGTATGACTATTGTTCATCTTTCGATGGGTGTGTTCCGAGTCCAAAACGATCTTGCAAAGCTCGTCAAGACAACCGAGTGCCCTGCTGCACGAACGGTTCACACCCGCCTCATATATGTCAAACCTATCGTACCCATGTGACATGGCGCACCTCAGAATGGTAAATATTCTAGACGGTGCTACACTTGGAAGAACACTAACTACTTGATATTTGCATGAGGGATCACCCTATTTAACAACGTCTACCACGCATCAAACAAGGTGCATAAAAGGGATTAACATCACATGCAATCAAATTATTGTGATATGGTATAGCCCCTTCTGTTGAAGAATTCCGGATCGTCGTCGAAAAATAATCTTCGCAAATCCTGTCGTGGCATAACTTTTCTTCAACATCTTTTGGCGAAGAACTCCTTCTTCGCGTACAGCGTAGCGTCGAGGTCCATCGATGCATGATTGTCACCACCATGTCCTCGCAATTACAACTATTGCTATCACATAGCTAATAAAATAAATGCATTACATGGCTTTCTAGTTGACGCTCAGGTCAATACAATAAATAATGACAATCATATTGGCTCCTGCCGATTGCCGTACTCACGACACGCAGGTCATGACAAAATCAACAATTACAAAAACATTGCATCTCATACAATCAAATTGCATTACTTAGGTTATACCACATCACATGCATACCCTGCAAAAACAAGTTAGACGCCTCTAATGTTTTTGCTACATTACGTGGCTCTATGGCTGCGTTGCAAACCGTTTGCTACCTACGTTGCCATGAGCACGATTGCTCTTGCAGTTATTTAACTGCCGGGGTGTATGGAATTGGAGACTCGGAAATCTCGAACCCCATACTAAACTTCGTCATATGCATGACCCCCGTGTAGATCACATCTACAAGCCCACTCATTGCAAATTTATCTTTCTCAACTAAAGTGAAACCTAAGTCATCCTTAGCATGTCTCGATCCGAAGATCGTAAGGTTCGCCGGACCTCTGAAAATTTCACAATGCTGCCGAGATCAAAATTATGCAATGAGAGGGAAACAACAAGAAAATCCGGTGGTAGATCTCATTTAACACCCCGCACATCATATGTGCAATGCCGCATATCACATATACTCTAGTCGTACCTACAACTACGCATAGTACCACTCTGATACCACTGTTGGGGAACGTGCTATGCAAAACAAAATTTTTACCGTACACGAACCAAACCAAGATCCACTATCGAGGTGCAGGCAACAATATCATACCTTCGCCGATCACGTCAATGCAGTGGAGAAGTTGACGATGTCGATGAAGTCCGCAGACTCCCGCAGCTAGGTCATACCTCCCAGCCGCGAGAGTGATCTCCTCGCGAATAGTTCGCCCGATCGAACGCCGAAGTGTACGACGTCTCCGAGGTATCCACGCGTACCGGATCAGCACACCGCGGTAATGTGTGGACCAGCACACAAGAACAGTGGAGATCTACGAGAAGGAGAAGCAGCGGCGCGCCGGCAGCTGTACTAGATCCAATCTAGAAGAGAGAGGAAGAGGAGGCTGCGACCAATCTAGAGGTGGCGGCTGTCTAGGGTTTTGGCCAAGGGGCTAGGGCTGCTTCGTGTGTCTCCCTTGTGCGCCTCCCCCCTCCTTATATAGGCGGCCAAGGGGTAGAGTCCAGCCCTCAGGAGGAGATCGAATCCTCCTCCACCAGGGAGTCCAAACTAGAGTCCAATCCGGACAGCCCCCCTTTGGCTGCCTTGCCCCCCAAGAAAAGGGGGTGCAGCCCAGTAGGAGTCTTCCAGAACCTTCCGGAATATTCTAGGACCTTCCGGACCTTCCGGAAGCTTCCGCCATATTCTAGAACCTTCTGATACTTTCTGGAACACTTTCGGACATCACCGGAACCATCCGGGACCTCCCGGAACACTTTTGAGATCATCCGAAACACTTTCGGAACCCTTCTCTCTCGTTCTTCATAAATCATAGCATTCCTAAATGTCGCTAAAACGTTAAGCGTGTGACCCTATAGGTTCGAGTATATGTGGATATGTCCGGAACACCTTCCGGTCAATAATCGTCAGCGGGATCTAGACACCCATAACGACTCCCACATATCATCGAAGATCTTTATCGAGCAAACCTCGTATTACCGCATATCATCCTTTTACCTCACGATACATTACACAACCCGAGGCGAGACTTTTATGGTATCCCTGTGATCAACTCCTTGATCACTATACCTAGTTATCCTCGTTACCGGTTTGTACTCTTTTCTCGTTTCCGTATTCCGGTATTCCCGTGACTAACTTTTTAGTCACAATACCTGGCCAGGCGATGCTGGACACCTAATACCGAATGGGCCCAGTGTTGGATCGGTGGCTTCCGACAGAGGGGGGTGAATGTCGAAGTCTAAAATTCTTTTCAAAATTCAAATACAAATAGCAACTAAGGTGCTACTGTAAGTGACAGAAAAGACGCAGCGAAAATAACTCGACAAAACACCTCAAAACGAGTCCAAGATCACTGAATTCCGAGTTCGGACGCAAAAGTTATGACCAAAACAGTAAACGTCCGAAGCAGCAACAGCGGTTCACACCTGAGTCTCAGCTAGGTGACTCAGCTGAGTGTCTCAGCTGAGTTTCAGCTGGGTGACTCAGCTGGGTGACTCAGCTGACAGGGCAGATTAGTCTAGATTCCAGAACAGAAATTTCGTTCCAACTTTTGAGCCAATTTAAAATCTACCCAACCAAATTCAACCAAATTTCACAGGGAGATGTAGGAGGGTCTTGTGAGTCTAAATCAAGTGCTGATCTCCATAAGAACTCCTCAAATCAAGACCTTTATCCAATTTCCTCCAATCAGCCCAAGAAATGAGAGAAAGTGAAAACTCAGGGGAAAAGGAAGCTCGTGAGGAATTTTGATCTCAAATCAATATAGTGTCATCTCACATGTCCCAGCAACCTATTCCAAGCACCAAACCATAGAATTAACCCCTCTACAAGATCAATCACGAAAATCACTTTTCTTGCTCTTTTCTCAAGGAAAACTCGAAAATAGAGGAGGGAAAGGTTGAATCCTTGGGTATGCTTGGATGGGATTAGTATAGAGATGATATCCCCATCACTTACTTGCCATACCACAGATCAATCCATAAGAAAAGCAAGAAAACGAAAATCCAAAAGCTTCAAAGAGAGAGTGACTCAAAAACACATAGGGATTGAGGAAATCTTTTTGTATTGAATTTTCGTGGGTTTTTTCTTGGGTTTACAAGCCTCTCATCTAGGCAAAACACTTCATTAAGTGCAGCTCTCAACAGCTAATCAAAAGGGTTGAGGGTTAAGAAAACCCTCATCATCTATTTATAGTGGGGAGGGACAACCCCCTCTTCCACTCTTGGGCCTCATGCCCTAATGGGCCTAAACTACCTAGCACGCATCACAAAGCGCCTAAATAGCTTAGCCACCACCCGATTTTCCTTCCACCCTAAGCTACCAACCCTAAACCGCTTCCGGCCGCCGCCGCAGTTTCTTAGTTGAGCTTTGGTGGTTTCCGCGTTTTTACCAAAACGCCCTCGCACTGACTTGGTCCTCACGTCTCGTCTCCACCCGCTTTCTTGTCATCCGCGTACATGCTTTTAAGCCGCACGATGTCGTCGCCACCTCCTTGACCGCATCTCAGCCCTCCAAGCTATCATGCCGGTCCATATGGCCGAACCATCGCCGCACCCAACTCGCACCTGCACACAATAGACCAAGCAAAGCGTTGCGAGCACAAGTCTTCAACTTGACCCAAGTCAGTCGAGAAAAATCCTTCATCCACTCAATTTTTCCTTGAGACAAATTGAGAAACTCAATCTTATCAAACACACAACATGTAATTCAAACCACGAATTCATGCAACCAAAAGAGTCAACTCCACATAAGATGGCAAAATATTCATCACAAATATTGTCAAGTCCTCACATGACTCACAATCTCCCCCTTGATGAATATATTGCCAACATCTCTCAATCAATCAAATTGGAGTTGGTTTAAAGATTTAAAAGCAATCGAGTTGCAAGAATTCACACTTGGCCAAAAGAAAGAGAAAGCAAGCACTAGCCAAGTGAATGTTAACAAGAGTAAGATCCAGAACATGTTAACAAGAGTAAGATCCAAACTCTGAGTGAAGACTTAACATATGCAAAGAAACTCCCCCTCACTCCTATAATCCATATATCTATGATCTACTCCAGAGAATGCAAAATCCAACCAAAGGTATGATTGATACCACTATTTCTCCCCCTTTGGCATTATAATCATCAAGGATAAGCATGTATGCATGGAAATGTTGATTTTTCAGTTTGAACGAGCTTTGAAGATTATCCCTAATGAAACACAGAAAGTGCTAATATGCCACATAGGTGCTCACCAAACCATAAGAAGACATGTAGATCAAGAAGAGCAGCTAGCATATCAAGTTCTTAGCATAGTAAAGAGTTCACTAGTAATGAGCGCCAGACTAGGTAATCACAATTGCAATGACTCTAAACAGGAGTGAAGTATGACAACCTAGCGCTAAGCCATGACTAGGAGGACAACCGATCAAGATTAGGACCAAAATACTCTACCACATGCTGAATTAAGCAATCACATGATTAAATAGATTAGGCACAACCAAAATACAACCCCCTGCACGAGGAAGTATCTTGAGTGATTCATCCTGACTTTTTCACATTGAGTCCACATGATTATTTGGACTAGCCACAACCAAAGTACTACCTCCTGCACGAGTAAGTACCTTGAGTGATTCATCCCTATTTTAGCATTTTTCACATTAGCATATGATAGATTTCAAGCATGTAGAGCAAAAACTAGTGACTTTTGATGACACTAAGCATTCTCCGACCCGAGCCACAAAAGCCTAGGTATGTTAAGCCACTAGCAGTCCTAATCAAGATTACCATGAAGTCCTATCTTTGACCAGTCATACACAAAGAGCATAGTTGCAATACTAGAGTCATGAGCAGATTCAAAAGCAAAGGATTCCCTAGCAGGCAACTCATCAGTAGATCAAAGATTTAAATTCAAGTTGTTGTCCAATTAAGCTAGCATCACAGATTCTTGAGAACACATATCAAAATATGGTGAAATGAGCTAGACAATCAGAATATGGCATATAGCAAACGCGTAGAACTCATTGTTTCATCAAGGATAATAGACAAAGCTCGTGAACATGTAAAGTGCACATGATATATCACAAATGATGCAAAATGCACTATATTACACTATGATACACAGTGAGACGACTCCCCCTCAAACCAACCCATGGGGATGAACAATCCCCAACTCCCCTCTAAGTGCGCAGAATCGTGTGGGATCTAATGGCTTGGTGAAGATATCCGCGAGCTGATTTTCAGAATCAACAAACTGAAGCACTACATCACCCTTTTCAACATGGTCTCTCAGGAAATGAAACCGCACATCTATATGCTTAGTCCTAGAATGCTGCACTGGGTTCTTAGCAATGTTAATAGCACTAGTGTTATCACAGAAAAGTGGAACACTATCAAAAGACAACCCAAAATCCTGCAAAGTCGAAATCATCCAAAGAATCTGACTACAGCAACTAGCGGCAGCAACATACTCAGCTTCAGCAGTAGATTGTGCAACAGAAGATTGTTTTCTAGAGGACCATGAAACAAGAGAGGTGCCAAGAAAATGACAAGTGCCAGAAGTACTCTTGCGGTCTATCTTACACCCGGCAAAGTCTGAATCAGAAAAACCCCGAATCCCAAGAACAGAAGAGCATGAATACCAAAGTCCATACTCAGGGGATGATCGAAGGTACCTCATAATGCGCTTCACAGCTTGCCGATGGGAGTCTCTCGGCGAGGCTTGAAACCTCGCACATAGGCAAACAGCGAACTGGATGTCCGGCCTGGTCGCCGTCAGGTAGAGGAGGGAGCCGATCATGCTCCTGAACTCCTTCTGGTCCACTGCCTCTTCTTCTTCATCAGGACCAAGTGACGTTGCAGTAGACATCGGGGTATTGATTGGCTTGGCATCGCTCATCCCGAATTTCTTCAATAGATCCTTGGTGTACTTGGCCTGATGTACAAAAGTGCCCTCCTTTGTCTGCTTGATTTGTAGCCCCAAGAAGTATTGGAGCTCACCCATCATGGACATCTCAAATTTCCTGCTCATCATCTCAGAAAACTTGGACACAAGAGCATTAGAGGAGCCACCAAAGATTATATCATCCACATAGATTTGTGCTATCAGAAGGTCATTGCCACGCCTAAGAAGAAACAAGGTTTTGTCTACCCTCCCCATTTCAAAACCATTTTGAATCAAAAAGCTCTTAAGTCTATCATACCAAGCTCTAGGAGCTTGCTTAAGACCATAGAGAGCCTTGGACAGTTTGAACACATGGTTAGGGTATTTAGGGTTCTCAAATCCTGGAGGTTGTTTAACATAGACTTCTTCTTCAATGAAACCATTAAGAAATGCACTTTTCACATCCATTTGATAAAGCTTGAACTTCTTAGAAGCTGAAAACGCAAGCAAAATGCGTATAGCCTCCAAGCGAGCTACCGGTGCAAAGGTCTCATCAAAGTCAAAACCCTCAATTTGACTAAACCCTTGGGCTACAAGTCTAGCCTTGTTGCGAACAACAATGCCATCCTCACTTTGCTTGTTCTTGAACACCCACTTGGTTCCAATGATATTGTGACCAAGTGGAGGCTCTACAAGCGTCCAAACCTTATTTCTATCAAAATTTTCTAACTCCTCATGCATGGCATTGACCCAACTATCATCAGAAAGTGCATGACATATATCTTTGGGCTCAAAAGATGCAACAAAAGCTGAATGCGCAAGTTCTGAGGAAGGAATGGACCTAGAGCGAGTTACACGCTCAGAAATGTCACCGATGATCTGCGCTAGAGGGTGATCCTTCTGGAGGCGTTGTGGACCCCCGAGCTCATCTGGAACTCGAGTAGAAGTAGCCTCGGCAGCCTCTACCTCAGCTGAAGAAGGGGTAGGAAGCTGAGCTGCCGGTGAAGAAGGTGCCACCGCCGATGAAGAAGTCGTCGGGGACTGGACCCTCAGCTACTGTAGAAGAGGTCACTGGAGGACCAACAGCTGCCGCCTGAGAAGTGGGGGCACGGCCCACGCCACTCTCAAAGTCATCTTCATCCTGGAAGATCGACTCGGACTCCTGTGAAACACCTGAAAGCTCGGGTCTAGCAGAGCTAGCCTCATCAAAAGTCACATCACAGGACTCAACAATGGTGTTAGTCTCAAGATTAAGCACTCGATATCCTTTCGAATGTCCAGGGTATCCAAGCATGATACCATCAGAAGTACGCGACTCGAACTTGTCGAGAAGACCCTTCTTCAGGATAAAACATTTGCAACCAAAAACCCTAAGATGGGACACATTTGGCTTCTTCCCAAACATAAGCTCATAAGATGTCACGTGCAGAGAAGAACGCAGAAAAACTCGATTTGACACATAGCAAGCGGTGTTGACGGCCTCGGCCCAATACCGTCGCGATGTGCCATACTCATCAAGCATCGTTCTTGCCATCTCAACTAAAGTCTTATTCTTTATCTCCACAACACCATTCTGCTGAGGGGTGCGTGGAGTGGAGAATTGGTGCTCAACACCACGATCAGCAAGAAAATCTGCGAAAGAAGCATTCTTGAACTCTAACCCATTATCACTGCGAATACCCTTCAAAGAGCCAGGAAAGAGATTCAAAGAGCCTCAAAGCCAAATCTCGAAAGAACTCAAATGCCTCAGATTTGTGCTCCATGAAAAACACCCAAGAAAACCGAGAATAGTCATCAACAATGACAAGAACATACCACTTTCCCACCCGCCGATCGAACCCGAGCTGGACCTACAGTGTCCATGTGTAAAAACTGAGCAGGGTCCATCGGTCTTCACCTGATTGACAGGTGGATGAGAAGCGGCAACTTGTTTGCCATGACGACATGGGGCGCATACCAAATCGTTGACTGGTTTGAGTTTGGGCAAACCTCTCAGAAGGTCAAGGCTGCCAACTCTAGTCAAGTGGTCAAAACCAACATGCCCCAAACGTCGGTGCCAAAGTTGAAACATGAAGAACTAGTTGCAAGAAAGCACCTAGACTCAGAAGAACTAAACTCAGCAGCAAAAACTCTTCCGGGACGAGAAATACCAAAAGCAAGTGCACCCGAAGAGTCAAGAACACGACATCCATTCTTCTTAAAACACACCTCATAATCATCATCAATGAGCTGTGAAACAGAAATGAGGTTGTATTTCAGTTTACTCACAAGGGCAACATCTTTGAGAATGTTGTTGTTGTTGACTCGCACTGCGCCCTTGTGTGTCACACGTCCACGGGAGTCATCTCCAAAAGTGATGTACTCATCACCGGATGTCTTGTTGAGGGAGGTGCACCATTTTGAGCTTCCGGTCATGTGACGTGAACACCCGGAATCAACAAGCCACATGTTCACCAACCCTCGCCGACCAACCTACACAAAAGACCGAAAACGAGTGGACTCAGTACTGGGGTTAGTAAGCAAAGATTTTTGAATCCAGTACTGAGTCACTCGCTGAACAGGAACAAAAGATCGTGAGTGATTAGCATGCAATGCAACACCTTGAGCAACTCTATGATCCCTGACCTAGAACGTGCCGCGGAGGAATGTCACGCACCGGAGCACGTGAACCACCTCCAAGAGGACGGCGAGAAGACTCTAAGCGACCTAAGCCCTGTCGCCTGCTAGAGCCACCAGAAACCTCAACATGTTGAGGCCTCGTGTGTGTCTTAGGAGCACTCAACGCATTGTTGCGTCGTTGAATACCCCTAAGAGCACGAACACGGTCACGACGCTCCTCCTTGAGACGTCGAAAGCAAAACTCAACAAGATGACCATTCTTATGACAATGAGTGCATCGGTATTTTACCCTCTGCAAGGTAGTACCAACTGAAGCTGAAGCACTCTTGTCCTTAAGAGATGAATCCAGATAGCCACCTGACTTAAACACTGTTCCCCTCTCCCCCTGAGCTATTGCAATCAAGCCTCTACCAAGAGAACCAATGGGATGAGGAGGATGATTCTTATTTTCTTCCACATGATTGAAACCTAGACCTTTGCCTGAGCTAACTCTAGACTTGTCTAAGATCATGTCAAGTTCTTTTCTACCTCCAGAAAATCTCTCCAAAGTTTTCTTGAGGTAGTCAACTTCCCTAAGCAAAGGAGCACATGTAAGACAAGCTCCTGAAGCTGACACTCTAACAGCTTTCTCATATTTTTCTTTGTATGCTCCTAGTTCAAGTTTTAGAGACTCACAAGACACACAAGCAATGCTACATGTTTCAGCTACTGTTTTCTTAAACCTCTCTCTAAATGCAGCATGCATAGCAGAAACATCATTCTCAAGCTCATGGCAAAATGTGCAAGTAGAGGAAATAGTATGAGAAACATCAACAGGTAGCTTAGAAGCAGTAGCATTAGCCAAAGTAAGTTTTCTGTAAAGCTCAGAGATGTGTGTTCCTAGATCCTGATTTTCTTCAACTAGCTCAGAGCATTTATCACATACTGGTCTTCTCATTTCAAGCACAGACTGATTCAATTCTTTATTTCTACCTTCCAAATACTTGCATCTTAAACATGTGGGAAGATTCTTGAGTGCTCTTAGAACTAATGCTAGCAAGTTGATTCTTAGCATTCTTGAGTTCATTAGCATGAAATGACTGAGCAATGCAACCAGCAAGATAAACAGTTTTAAGCTTGGCTAGATTGTCCTTATAGATCATAAGCTCCTGGATGACAAATATATGCAACATGAAACCTAGAGCGAAGCACAATTTTATCTCATTCAATTCATTCAGAGGTGCTAAGCTAGAGGAACATCCTAGAGATCCACAAGAAGACAACCTAGCATGTGAAGCCTTAAGCATGTCAATTTCTTTCTTCAGAGAGTTTAAGTCATCATCCTTAGAAGCACAAAAGGAGCAAGGGCTCGACTTAAGTTTATCAATTTCAATCATGGATGATTTGAGCAATTCACTTACACTAGCATGTGCATCTTTAGCTTCAAGGAATTCTTTGTGTAAAACATCACAACTAGCACATTCATCATCACTACTTTTCAGTTTAGCAATTTCTAGTGTAAGAGAATTAACTTTCTTAGTCAGGTCTTTGGATTTCTTGATTGAAGCAAACAAGGCATCATTTTGCACATCAAACATATCAAGCAGTTTATCATGCCTAACACTGAGCTCATCGAAAGTGCAACTTACATCGCTTTCAAGATCTTCGTCGTCGCTCTCTTCTTCGGATCTCGCCATGAAGCACATGCCGGTGAAGCCATGTTCGACCTTCTTCTTCCCTTTCTTCTTGTGCTTGGGCGGCTCCGGTTCATCCTCGCTTGAAGAAGAGGAAGATGACGAAGAGTTGGAACTGTTGTCGCTATCTCCAAAAAGCGGCGAGAGCTCGACGAAGGTTCTTCTCCGCCTCACGCATCTTGGACCTTGATCCAAAGTTGTTCCTTTTCTTGTCCTGAAACTTAGAAGCAAACTTGTTTCTCTCTTTAGGATTGGGACACTCGGATCGAATGTGGCCTTTCTCACCACATCCATAGCAGGTGATGTCCGAGGATTTCCTTCTCCTATTTCTCACATTCTTATATGCCCTAGAGAAGCGTTTTGCAAATAATGCGAGCTCATCCTCGGGAAGAGACTCAAGCTGATCATCAGACAAAGAAGACAAGGCTGCAAGAGACAGTCCAGAGGAAGAAGAAATCATGCAAGTGTCAGAGTTGACACTAGGAGACACTATCCCCGATGGATCCGAGGAAGTGTTCCCAACAAGAGCCAAAGTCTTGGTCTTTGAACCATTTCTGTTTTCCGAAGTGATCTCATGAGTAGAGAGCTTGGAGAACAGGTGATCGAGTGTGAGAGTGGCAAGATTGGCGGACTCTTGGATGGCAATCTTCCGCACTTCAAAAGCGGGCTCTAATGTGTTCAACACATGCCTAGCCATCTCTGAGTCAGAGTACCTCACTCCCACACTCCTGAGCTTATTCACAATTCTTTCAAATCTCTCAAAAAGCTCAGAAATTGATTCCCCAGGGCGTTGCTCAAAACGATTGTATTCCACTATGTATTGATCCGCTCGAGCAATCTTGACTTGGTCGGACCCCTCATGGTAGGTGATCAGGGTCGACCAAATCTTGTGAGCGGTATCAAGATGAGCAACCCGCTCATGCTCCTTCCTATCCAACCAGAAAGTAAATAGTTGATGGCTTTGCAATTGTTTTCAACATCAACCTGATTTGCAGCCGTCACTTCAGCAGGAAGAGCAAAGTCACTTTCGATGATTTTCCAAATAGCAAACCCCTCTGACTGGATAAAGATTTTCATTCGATTTTTCCAGAACTCCCAGTCTGTGCCATTGAAGACAGGAGGACGAGTCGAGCATCCGTGAGAAGCCATGGCTCGCAAAGCCGGTCAAAGCTTATAGAGAAGCGAGACCGGGCTCTGATACCACTTGTTGGATCGGTGGCTTCCGACAGAGGGGGGTGAATGTCGAAGTCTTAAAATTCTTTTCAAAATTCAAATACAAATAGCAACTAAGGTGCTACTGTAAGTGACAGAAAAGACGCAGCGAAAATAACTCGACAAAACACCTCAAAACTGTAACAACAGTGGCTCACACCGGTGACACAGCTGTGTCACACAGCTGAATGACATAGCTTGTTCAGTGGAAAGACTCCCAAAAGTTCTTGGTGATGTGGAGCTCGTCGATAGCTTCGAAACGAGTCCAAGATCACTGAATTCCGAGTTCGGACGCAAAAGTTATGACCAAAACAGTAAACGTCCGAAGCAGCAACAGCGGTTCACACCTGAGTCTCAGCTAGGTGACTCAGCTGAGTGTCTCAGCTGAGTTTCAGCTGGGTGACTCAGCTGGGTGACTCAGCTGACAGGGCAGATTAGTCTAGATCCAGAACAGAAATTTCGTTCCAACTTTTGAGCCAATTAAATCTACCCAACCAAATTCAACCAAATTTCACAGGGAGATGTAGGAGGGTCTTGTGAGTCTAAATCAAGTGCTGATCTCCATAAGAACTCCTCAAATCAAGACCTTTATCCAATTTCCTCCAATCAGCCCAAGAAATGAGAGAAAGTGAAAACTCAGGGGAAAAGGAAGCTCGTGAGGAATTTTGATCTCAAATCAATATAGTGTCATCTCACATGTCCCAGCAACCTATTCCAAGCACCAAACCATAGAATTAACCCCTCTACAAGATCAATCACGAAAATCACTTTTCTTGCTCTTTTCTCAAGGAAAACTCGAAAATAGAGGAGGGAAAGGTTGAATCCTTGGGTATGCTTGGATGGGATCAGTATAGAGATGATATCCCCATCACTTACTTGCCATACCACAGATCAATCCATAAGAAAAGCAAGAAAACGAAAATCCAAAAGCTTCAAAGAGAGAGTGACTCAAAAACACATAGGGATTGAGGAAATCTTTTTGTATTGAATTTTCGTGGGTTTTTTTTTCTTGGGTTTACAAGCCTCTCATCTAGGCAAAGCACTTCATCAAATGCAGCTCTCAACAGCTAATCAAAAGGGTTGAGGGTTAAGAAAACCCTCATCATCTATTTATAGTGGGGAGGGACAACCCCCTCTTCCACTCTTGGGCCTCATGCCCTAATGGGCCTAAACTACCTAGCACGCATCACAAAGCGCCTAAATAGCTTAGCCACCACCCGATTTTCCTTCCACCCTAAGCTACCAACCCTAAACCGCTTCCGGCCGCCGCCGCAGTTTCTTAGTTGAGCTTTGGTGGTTTCCGCGTTTTTACCAAAACGCCCTCGCACTAACTTGGTCCTCACGTCTCGTCTCCACCCGCTTTCTTGTCATCCGCGTACATGCTTTTAAGCCGCACGATGTCGTCGCCACCTCCTTGACCGCATCTCAGCCCTCCAAGCTATCATGCCGGTCCATATGGCCGAACCATCGCCGCACCCAACTCGCACCTGCACACAATAGACCAAGCAAAGCGTTGCGAGCACAAGTCTTCAACTTGACCCAAGTCAGTCGAGAAAAATCCTTCATCCACTCAATTTTTCCTTGAGACAATTGAGAAACTCAATCTTATCAAACACACAACATGTAATTCAAACCACGAATTCATGCAACCAAAAGAGTCAACTCCACATAAGATAGCAAAATATTCATCACAAATATTGTCAAGTCCTCACATGACTCACACCCAGAGTGTATCTCTCCATCACCGGATGGGCAAATCCCAGTCTTGACATATATAGAATCACGATATACTTTCTGGTGTACCTGAAACTCACATTTATAATTACCCAATTACGGAGTAATGTTTGATGACCCCAAAGCAACCATCCGGTATCCGGGTCTACGACATTCTCATGGTCTAAGAACGCAAGTAAATGTTAACACATAATGAGAAGATACTGACAACATATTGACAAAGTGATCTCGTAGTATCTCATAAGGGGTATATCCAACACCATTGTTACCCTAACAATGTGTTCTCATTATTGCCGGTATCCTTGTTACATTAACAATGCCCATGATCAGGAAAACAAGACCATCAACAAGACATGAGCTAGTCCAGAGGCCTGACTAGGAATCTGAATGGTGTTTATTATTCCACACATGCAATTAGGTTTTCCTCTGAATCTTATATTCAAAAACTAATGCAATTCTAGCATAGAACATAAACTTAATCATGAACATAAAAATAGAATAATAACAACTTTATTATTGCCTCTAGGGCATATTTCCAACATAGCTTGGCTACACTTCTTCGACTCCAACAACATAGTCTTTTAACAGTGCACCGCCTCTATTTTCTCCTTTTCTCTTTGTCCAAACTTTTACGCATGATGATGCATATCCCCCTCCCGCTTTCTCCCAACCTCCCATGTATTCTGACACTTGAAGCTCTTTTATTGCTCAAGCTTTATTTAAATAAAACTTAGGTAGGGGTTTCGCCTCCCGTTTTTCCTCAAAAAAAAGAAGACGGTCGGCGGAGGCGTCTGGAGAAGAGAGGACAGCGGCGGCCACGACATCCCTTACTGCTTCTAGGCATCCAACGTCGACGTTGTGCTGAGGAGAATACTTCGCCGCGCGCCGCGAGCGCGGAGAGCTGGATTCGGAGGTAGGCCGCATCACGTGCTCGAAAGCTAGAACGATGGATTAGACTACGGGCTGTTTGGTTCGTAGGCATATCATGTCGCACGTTGTGACATTTTAAGATACCCAAGCTTGATCTCGTTAGGTTAGTTTTTTGTTCAAGCTACATCTTAAATAATAATAATTTTTGATAATTAAGTCACATGTATCATATATTTAAAAAATATGATAATATTTTTTTTAGCCAAGCTAAAGTGTTACTAATAATTTATTCACTTAACTTTAGATGAGTTTGACAAAAATATTATGGCACACTATGTTTGACGGCTGACTGGTTCCTTGGACCGAACACGTGTAAGGTCAATTCATCTTTTTATGTGAGCCGTAGGATTTACATTTTGTTATCATTCACGACTCACGTCGTCAAATGGCTGAGGTGAACCTGCAAATTTCCTTTCCTCCTTTGATTACCAAAAAAGTATACATAGACACATCATCACCACACACGTGTACTATATGCACATTTTTCCATGACCACGACCTCTAATCATATGCTAAATTGGTGGATATAAGGGATGAATCAACTAAACTGCAACCAAATACATGTGTGTAAATATGAGTTTCAAGATTTGAATCCAGAGTTATACCCCACAAATCCACCACCCCACCAAAAGGTAATTCTGGAAACCTGTAAATTTGAGGCAATATATTTTTTAGAAACACACAGTACAATACTTGCAGACATAAACACATACACCATTGCACGCACACGCTTAAAAGGAGACTGCTCACGAAGCTTGAAGATTGTCTTGCTATGGACGAGTACGTCGCCTACCACTGAAAATAAGTTTCCTCTTAGCGAGACAAGCAAGGAGCAAAGTGGAGTTTAATTATTAGTGGTCAGTAGTACAACCATCTGCGCTAACTACTCGAGTAACAACTTGGTTTTCAGGGACAAAAATATTTCTATTTGTGGGTGTGGGAAATAGGAGAGGAGGATCTAAAAGAGCAGTCATAAGTATACACAAATTATTATTTTCATAGAACACAATAAAAATATATATAGAAAGAGAGAATGCATCTTACAACGAGGTGTAGTTATACCCATGACTTGTATACTACTACTTTATCAATTTGAATATGCTTATGTACTATTTTTAAGATACCTAATGTGAACTACGTGAAAATATTGCAAGTGAGTTTATTATTTTTAGCATAGTTTCAAAATGTCTTCACATTTAAACATAGAAAGAAGTATATCAAAAAAATTACATACAAGGTGGTATATATATTAACAAGGTGATCTTATATACTTCCACACTACAGATATGTATTCCCTGATATGCTAGATATTCTCTACATCGGGAGATTCACCATGAGTAACTACACCAGGTGTAGGAAAAATGTTTATAGAAACACACGCGGCAGCGAGATCGTCTCTGCACACTACCACGCATGGAGGCGTTGGTACGTTAAACTATGCCATGACCATTGGATACGACTTGAATAGGTGGTGTGTCTGAGACGTGAACGTCCAATTGGCTATTGTAGTAACACAACGTGATCAAGTAAGTCAATTGTGCTAGTAATTAATCGTACTTGTCCAACATTTTTGCTTTGGATTCCTCTATTTTTTTAAACGAGTGTCGGTTTTGTATTACGTTTGTACCAATAAACTCTATACAATAAACCGAACGAAACAAGATCCATATTGCTTAGGTTGTAAAATTATTAGTTGGCAGCACTTTAGAGTTGCCAGTTATCATCATCTGGTGTTGCTACTCTGTTTCCTGAAGTTGCTACATGATTGCAATGGAATTGCTATCGAACTTATGATAAGTTGCTGCTTGATTTAGTCAACGATTGCGAGTTTGCCACCTGATTTATATGAAGTTCCTTGCTTTACAGTGAGTTGGTAATTGATTAATTTGCAATAGAAATGTTGCTAGTGGGAAAAAAAAACCTATAATTGCTGCTTAATGTACCTGCAATAATGAAGTTGCTAGTACTAGACACCTAAAGTTGCTATCCCTTTTTGGTACGTTGCTACTTAACATTTGAGTTGCTACCACCCTCTCAGTAAGTTGCTACTCAATTTTTCAAGTTACTACCCCTTCTCAGTGAATTAATACCATTCACAAAAAGTTGCTATATATACTAGGTAGCAACGTAATTGAAAATCAGATAGCAACTTGTAGCTCTAAAGAACACATTAGGTAGCTGCTTTACTAAAACTATTGGTCTTGTTCATCTTTAAGTTGTTATTCTTGTTAGTGAAGTTATTAAAATCCTACTCCTAGAGTTGCTAGGTGAGAAAAAAGGCTCTATAACACCTGCAATATGGATCTTGTTTGTTAAACTTGTGGTATGGATCAGAATGGTGCTTATGAAATTTGAATCGAACACTTGGTTAAAGAAATAAGTTAGTTAAAGAGAAAAGAATGAACTAGTATAACTATTATTAGCTACATGTATATCTGCAATGCTAGTTGAGCATGTTGCTGTCAAAAAATAGAAAGAACTGGTAGAACCTAACCGCTACATGAGCAGTCACGAAGATATATGGCATGCTACTAAAACCTGACACAAAATGGTAGCGCGAGCGTGCTAACGCGTCTCCAAATGTTTATATACATACATATATATAGCTAAACTTTGCAAGTTAACCTTTTATCTAACCAACATACACGTACAAGAGAGACTAGCACCTTCCTTAATGAACATGTTTGACTAGACTCACTATCTGCTTGGTTTGGACGAGCTTTGACTCCACATTCTAGGCTCGACAAGCTAGTTCAAGAGAAGCTAGGTTTTAGTTTTTTAATTAAAAATAGCCCTACTTTGAAGTCTAGCTTGGACTAGACAGGCCCCACAAAGACATATATCCCAAGCCAAAAAACAGAGGTAAAAATACATAGAGTACACTTTGCCCACATAGTACACATGGAGCATTTCCAGAGGAGGACATGCCATGCGTCCCATGGCACACGAGCCGGGGGGTGGGGGGTTTCTATGCTGTTGACTAGCATCAAGCACGTCTCTGATGAGCTCAGCCACTGGCAGCCATCAAGCTGACGAATAAGGCCACCTTGGAAAAAGCCTCCGCTCAATCTCCAAGTAGGAGACTCGGAGGCTGCTGAGGTGCCAAAGACGAAGGTGTTGGACACACGCTAAATTTGGCAACCAACCAAAAGCCCCTAAAGCGAGCAGTGGACGTCGAGCAGCAGCCGAATCACCATCATCAAGGTCACCAGTGAAAGTGCATCTAGGCCCCCTAAGTGGGTTTTGATGGTTAATAATAAAACAATTAAGGGACTAATGAGTTTATCAAGTGTTGATTAGGTTTTAGTTCCATAAACATGACGTTGAAGACCTCTAAAAAGATTTAAGAAGACATAACTTGCATGACTAGAAGATTGAGAATCTATTTCTAGTCATTTTAGTGGTTCAAAGAATCGCCTTGCGTGATAGGCAAGCTGAACTATGAAGACGGGAGTAAGTCGACTACTAGATGGATTATTCATGTGTGATGCTCAGCAGGATCCAATTCCTAATCTCTAGAATCCCCTAAGTTCTCTCCACACAAAATTTTGAGTGTGCCCGGAGGATCCAAACCAATCAGTCGGAACCTCTAAACAGTGTGCATAGAGTTCTTTGGAGGGGGAGACACTGAGTGGTGTTGGGTCAGACCATCTGGTGTTGTCCTTGGCTTATGTTTAGAAGCATATCTTTTGCCTGGAGCCCTCAGAGCGATGCTTATCCGGACCCTCTGAGAGTTCAAATGTCTTCGGTCCAGAAGCATTGTCTTTTTTCCAGAGCCACCGAGTGGCGTTGGACTAGAGCCTCCGAAGTTCATCAAGTCTTTTCCCAGAAGCATCTCCAGAGCCTCCAAATGGTTTCCATTTGGAACCTTCATAAGAAGTCCAAACAATTCCCTGTTTTGTCCGATGCCTCCAAGAATAGTTGTTTGGAAGCTCTGAGCTATCTTGTTGCCATTTCCAGAGGCATCTTTCCTTGGTTTGACCTCTCCAAGTCATCTATGTCCGGATGCTACGAAGGAAAACCTAGCTTCTTTGCCTCGAGTGCTGAAGTCATCCGAACCCTCTGACTGATGTGTGTCCAGATCCTCTGAAGAAGCTAGCTGACTCTCTGTTTAACCAAGTGTTTAACCTTCGAACACTTTGAGTGAGTCTTGTCCAAAACATCCGAACCAAGTTTTCCTGTCTAGACAAAATATTGTTTTCTTCCAGTTCCTTTGAATGTGTCTAAAAGATCAAGATGTCAGCCTAGGGGGGAGGGTTGAATAGGCAACTTCAACTTTAAGTCAATTCATTTAACTTGAAATTAGGTGGAATTCATTGTTATCTAATACAAGAAATAAATGGGCACCCTAGACACTAGAAGCACAAACAAAAACACACAAAGTAAACTTATAGAAAGTAAATAGAGGAATAGGGAACCAAAAGAGACATGGAGAATTGTTGCTGAAGTTCGGATCCTTAGGGGAATCCTACTTCTCTGTTGAGAGACTTGGTCAGAAAGTCCAAACCGGCTCTATTTCAAGCCTCTTCCTCGAGAAGGTGCATGGAGCAACTCTTCTCTTCCTTCTTGGTGATCCTTCCCTATAGACTCTAGGATTCAAATGAGCAGAGCCCGGAGCAACACACAGATACTCCAGACTAGTCTTCTCCGGAGTATCCAACCAAAATGATAGATACTCCAGGAGCCATGCATAAAATTTTCTGGAGTATTTTAGAGTAAGTCTAGACACTCCAGACAATGCAAGCAACAGAGCAACTCATACCCTAGAGTCTCATTTAGAGTCTCCAGGTTAGCATTAGACAGAAACCCTATTGAAATCTCCGAGACTCCAGATTAAGGTCCGGATAATCTAGGACACAGATAGAACATAGGTTAGGGTTTTGTGGAGAGAAAGATCGAGGCAAAGGTCTGATTGAGCATTTTGAGTACTTAGGCTATTCTCCAACCATTCATTGCACCCGTCTTAATAGTACGACGATTTATATACTCAATATGATTTTCAATCACTAAAACTAGGAAATATTCTAATCTACACAATTTCTTGTCGTTTTCCTCATTCAACTTTTGGGGGTCATCCATGCCTGTTGGACTTCATACATTGGACTAAAATCTGTCCATACCTTGACATTTTCATCAATCCTTTGAAGTTTGAATCATTCGGAACCTCCAGGTGGTCTAGTGTTGTGCTTCAGGCAGCTCAGAACAACCATTATTTTGAATCTTGGAGCCTTTGGGTCCACGTTGTCCAGAGCCTCCAAGCAGTGCAAAGAGTTGCATAACGGCTAGTTTTTGAGGGTTGTCTATATATACCCCTACTTACTTCGCGATTCTCTCATGCTTTCCCATTTCTTTGCTCCTACCATTTGAGATGTTCTCCTCCTTACTTCTAAATGCTATTCTTTGGGAGATAAGAAAAGAGAGAGAAGAGTTGGATCTAGTTGAGCATCTAGCAAGAGTTTTTCTTCAAGCTCCGGTTTCTCTTATTATTCTTGGAGGTGGAGCCAGAGCTGTTGGCATAGCAATCTCTCTCACACCCTAATGGCAAGCCATGGAGGCAGGAGGGGGTACAGATCCGGTGAGATCTGGAGGGAGGAGGTTATTTAAGGGGGCACCTTCAGGACATAGCACGACAAGGCCGAGGCCGAGGAAGATCACAATGATGGAAACGCCATGGATGGCCATGAAGGAAGTTCGTCGGCACCTCCACTCCGGCGAGGGACATCCGAGGACGAAAGACATCGTGCCCAACCACCAAATGGCAAACTCCATATGAAGAAGACTAATATAGTAGTTAATATATACTGAGGGGTGACCGGGACCCTCCTCTCTCACAAGGGAGAGTGGCCGAAAGGAGGGGAAAAATGAACCGAGAGAGTAGCGGAGGGAAGGAGAGAGAAAGGTAATGAATACTACTCACTGCATATGATGTTCGAGCTAGTTTTAGTTGAAAAAAGGAGATACCAATAACCCGGATATCACTCTAACTTTTCTATACAAATACACTAGCTTCAAAATTAGTAGTGCCGATGGTGTTTAGGAGAACTATAAAGATTCAAGAGCACCAGAGTTTACACCCAACTGCCACTAATTTATTTTACATGTTTTTGAAAGTTCCGAGAAAAACCATACACTTAGGCACTTGAAAAAAATCCATGGAAAATGTTTGCATGGTTTTTACAATCTGTATAAAACGAAATAAGGATGAGGCGCTAAAATAAGGACTTTCTTTTTTGACCGAACTTGTTTCCTTGCACGGCAAAAAACACGAATTTGTTGCCGTCTTGCTTAAACATCTATATGCGTGATATTTTCAGATTTTTTGAATTTTACAAAAGCACTTTTTAGATTATTATTTTTGATTGGACTCAGTGTCAACCATTTGCCATGTAGTTGCACTCGAAAATGTTTGCATGGTTTTTATAGTTTGTGTAAAACCGAATAAGAATGATCAAAATTGTCTAAACAAACCCTGTCCCCTGCATTGGACGTTCAACGTACAAACCACCTCATCTTGGCATCCTTTCTTCCCCGCGGAGAACCTGTTCGATTCGCAAGATGGATCGTGTGCTCTCACGCCTTTAAGCCCTCAGAGCATCTCTAGCCCTTCCCCTAAATTTCTTTAACTCCCTAAAAACTGAAATTTTAGAGAGTTATACCCATCTAGCCCTTCCCCTAAATTCCTTTAACTCCCTAAAATTTGAGGATGACCCCCTATAACCAGAGCACTTCTGCCCAAATTTGAGAAAATCTGGTCTCTCCCCTATCTTCTCCCTATACCTCTGTATTTTGGCGGGATGAATTTTCACTGCCCAACTGTCCACTGCCGCTGCCCCTATCATCCACTCCGGCGCCCTCCACCGCCCCCTCCGAGTCCCCCGCGTCCCCTCCGCCGGTTCCCACGCCCACACCGGCGACCCCCTGCTCGCCGGCGGCCCCGCTGCCTCCCCTAGTTCCTGCCGCGGCCGCCGCCTCCGACCTCGCCCGAGCCGAGCTCCTAGCACACCTCGCCGGCCGCCGCGCCCTTGACCTCGCCCTGCCCGGCTTCTTCCCCACGCAGATCCAGTGGTGGCTCCTCCCCTCCGCCGGCCACCGCGCGACCTACCGCCTGAGGAGCAGGTGGTCGCCGGAGACGCGCGCGCGAGCTCCCGGCCTCCTCCTCACCTCCCGGTCCGCAGAGGAGGCGGCGGCGGTCCGGAGGTGCACGAGGTGGGGCTTGGCGGCGGTGCCGTCAAAGGGGGTCGAGGTGGAGGCTCAGCCGCGGACCTAGGTGGCGGCGGCTGTGGTTCCGGCTCGGCGCGGAGGGCGGTGGAGCGGCGACCAGCGGGGGCGAAGGAGGCGGCGGGGAAGGGATGGGGCGGCGAGAAGCGTTGGCGGCAGAGGAGGAGGAGGCGAGGGGAGAAGGGAAGATCCAATGGGGAATTTTTAATTTTGTAAATCAGTTTTTTTTAATCAAGAAATAGCAAAGGAAAAAGTATAGGAAGTTAAATTTAGGGGAAAGACTAGATGTAAGCATTTTTAAATCATCAAATTTTAAGGAGTTAAGTTTAGAAAAGTAGTATAGGGAGTAAACTTTTAGGGGAAGGGCCAGAGATGCTCTCAGTAGTCTCGTCTTAAACAACCCGCGTGCAGCAATCCAAGCCAATGGCGATCAAAATCTTCTAGGCAACAGCGCAATGTCCCTCCTCAAGAGAGAGCAGAACTCCGTTTCCTGGGTAAATCTCTCTCTCTCTCTCTCTAATGCAAATCGATGCATTTGTTTACTAGTAGTTTAATTTGCCTGGTCGCGACGATTCCGGAGACAGGCAATCTTGCGGGCTGGTTTTGTATCTTTTACTAGTAGCTGGCTGTGCCCGGTAACCGTTCGACGATATGTCCGACGAAGAGTGTGTGCCGTTGATTTGGACGCTTCACTTGGTTTCTGTCGGCTCGTGCAAATATCTCTGGGCCTTGCGCGGTTGCCGCAAATCTGTATCAATTGTGTATTATAACATTGAGCGGATCTGCGCACGCACATGTGTTCCAGCATGTGCATTTGCATTTAGAGTATACTGCTGCCTGGTGATCTGTTTGGGCATACGGGTCAGAGCAAATAAAACAAGAATCAGAAAAAGCTGATGTGAATGCCACATTATAGATTTGAGCTGAGTGCTTAGTTCAGCAGCGTACGTTTTCTTTGAATATTGGCGGAAAAGGTACTACTGCTGGATAGGAGGACGAAGAGCAGCCGCGGGGGAGGAGGAGGCGGCGTGCAGCGTGCCCACTCGACCAGATCCTCCTGCCACCCGACGCGGCTGCCACCAAGGCGGTGGTAGCTGGGATGGGATTAGGGTGGTTGGATTAATAGAAAGTAACCGATAGATAAGCAAAATAATCAGGCAACTAACAAATAGGCAGCCCCATACTTATTTAGCACACAGGTTTATGATACTTAGTGCACAAAATAATACGCATGCATTGTCGATAGCATCATAAGCTTAGGACTACCGACAGAAATTATGTCATCAAGATACCTTCGCCGGTCATAAATTAGAAACTAAAAATAAAGTGCAAGATGTGTTCAAGAAAAAAGTAAACATAAAAATGCAACCAATCGTTGGGACAAACCACGAAGATATCTTCAGCCTTTTTACTTAGATTTCATATACCATTCCCACCTTGAGCACCTGCTGCCTTGGGATTGCAAAAGCTTTCTCCCCTTGCCTGAAGTTCTTCTTCAAGAAGGAGTACATATAGTTGACAATAATCTTCTTGAAAAGTGAAGAATTAGGCCCTGCTTTAATGTCAGTTTCTCCGAGAATATAGACCACCCCTTTCTGTAGCTCCCTCTGAATTAACTGTTTTTCGTCGGCAATAATGCGGGATTGGTCTTCGCTAATCCTTCCTGATGAGTGTGGTGAGTGGCTGCTTATGCGTGGTTGGGTGAGCTCAATGTGTTCACTAGGCCGCAGTGTCTCTTCAGTCCACACTGTGGAGCTCCCCACTTTACGTAGCCATGTATTACTATCCACTATGGATGTTGTTTGAGCCTCTGTTTCTTGACTTTGCATGCCTTTGATCAAGTACTCCTCTTCAATATATGACTGCAGATACTCACTAAGAGAAGCAGCAAATTCCTTAGCTCCTTCTAGTGTATCCATGTATCCATAGCGTGCCACGCAGCGGAACATCCTGGACGCTTTTGAGTCGATTTTTCTGAAGAGGAAGCGCTCTGAGACCTCCACATGAGGGACTGGCAAGTGTTTGATTGAAACAAACACTAGTACTGAATGAACAAAAGGTATTTTCTCGATGAGGTGGGGAAATATGGGTGAAATGCCTTGCACGAGTTCTGTATAGAGGAAGCCGACTCCAGGAGTTCTTTTCAAGTCATGTGTTTGAATCAATTCTTCCATGTCTTCGTTTGAAACTATGTGCTCGAGCTCATACCGGTATTTCTTTACGTGAACATAGTGCCATATAGCCATTATTGCCACAAGAACTGTTGCGGTGGCTATAGGCAGGTAACCACCCTCTTTAAATTTGTACAGAACTGAAGAAAGATAGATGAGCTCTGATAAACCAAATATAAGGCAGAATGGTATAATCAACCAAATGCTTACTCTCCATATGAGAAGCATCACAGTTACCAGCAGCATAGTTGTAATAATCATCACAGAAGTGACACAAATTCCTGCTTAGACAAATTTACTGTCAGTTTTCCAATGGAGTGCAACATCGCATACTAGAATTTTTTATAAGAGCATAACAAAAATAGGTGAGCTACTACTGTGCCGATGATTATTGTGTGGTGTGATTAGCAGTTGACACTTAACAGTGGAAAATGAATTTATATCATGAAAAATATATTGATAATGTAGTGTTGCTTGGATGTAAAAGGAAAAGGACAATAGCTAAATAATACCTAAAACAGGTAAACCAGTACAATACTGGAAGGTATAGCACTATTTGTGGAAGCGTTTTGATTTGTATTTAAAATCATCAAGTTATAGACTTCTTTGCTGATAACCACATTTGTGTGATTTTGTCTAAAAGAGTTATCAGCTTAACTAGTGATACAAAGGTTATGTCGTAGTGCATAGCAGCAGGTCAAATGTCTTACCGTAGGCATTGCCAATATTAGTCGTTGTCTGGAAGCCAAGCGTTACTATAACACAAAGCAACCCAAGAACAAAGTTTAATTCCGGAATGTACACCTGACCCTCATAAAGTTTTGAGGTGTGGAGTACTTTGACCCTAGGAAAGCAGCCCAATGTTTGTGACTGAGAAATGATCGCAAACGAACCAGATATCATAGCCTGGCTTGCTATAATAGCAGCGGAAACAGCAATTATGAAGGTTGGCCAGAACAACGGTCCTGCAACAAATTTATAATTGTGCTTGATTCAAACAAAGTTCAAAGTAAGAAGCAACCTGATCCAGAATAGCTTACCTGGAATTGATTTATAAAAGGTATCAAGAACATGCTCTGGGTGTTTCCGAAGGTATGCAGTTTGCCCAATATAAGCTAATGATACCGATGGGAATAAAATGAAGCTGAAGCTAAGCTGAAACATAAGATAAAGTGATTGCTATTATAATATGATAATCATGAAGGCGTAAATCATTACTTTCATCGCCTCATATTGGTTACTGATTTGCTATAACTGGCTATAATGTAAAGGAAAAAGTCTACTTGACCCCCCTGAGGTTTGGAGCTGTGACAACATAACCCCCTGAGGTTTAGGTCCGTTTCTGATGTTAGTCTCAGAAAGAATATATACATACCTGAACTGACCTCACATTGAAATGGCCTAAATCAGCAAACATAGCTTCCGTACCTATTTCATGCCGATATTTTGAATTTAGTGTCTGCTAATAAGAAATCCATTTTGTGATATGCTTCTATGCATGGTAAAATCACCTGTAAAGCATAAGAGGATGCCTCCAAGGGAGATCCATGCATCCTTTCCATTTCTTTTGAAGTAATCTACAATGTATTTCGGATTGAATGCTTTCAGAACACCCACATCATATTTGATTAAGTTGTAAAACCCAATACCACCGATGAACAGGAACCATAGCAGAATAATGGGTGCAAAGGAGTAGCCAACTTTGTCAGTGCCAAAACGCTGAACAGAGAACAGTACAATTAGAATGCCGACAGAGATCCATACTGTTTGGCCTGCTCAACAAGAGCAAAAAGGTAAACCTGAGGTCAGGAATGATTGTTATTACTAGACATGTAAAGATTCCTTGAAAATAGAGGTTACATAAATATTATTCTTTTTGCAAATTGTCTTATTTCTTAATAAGATCTTCCTCATCTACTGTTACTTTACTTGTTTCTCTCTAAACTTGATAAATCATCTCACGAGCGAGTTTGTGCTTTGTTTGTGCTTTGATACTTCAATGTGATAGACAGAAATACTCAATAATATGCAGAGTGCAGAAATTGTCTGACAAGATGCGTTGACACATAATCACTCACTCTCTCTCTCTCCTCCCTCCCTCCCTCTTACTTCAGTGTGCTTATGAGTTATGAGTAATTACATGTAGAAAACGATTAGGGTTATTTGATTGTGCATTGCTATTCTAAATTATTGGATACAAGGTATGGTGTTTCATTCCTTGTATCAAGTAATGCAGCATGAGTTGAGAGGGTATTTGGTGGCTTAATCACCCCTTGACCCTAAATCTTCAGCAGTTGCTTTTCAGGTTTTTACACACAATGATAGTTTCAACTTTTCATAAGTTTCTTGTTGTATTTTGTTTATTATTTTGTTTATATCTAATGTCAAATAGCTGTTTTCTTCACATAGGTACCTTGTTTCAGTTGAGGTGCTTTCTCTTGGAGGCCACTCACTGCAGAGAGCACTGAAACAAATCAACAAACCATAGATTGTCATTACATTGTGCAAGTCCTATCTGATAAGGAGAATCTCACTAGTATCATTGTGCAAGTCTTATTTGATAATAAAAATCTCACTACTATACACTAATGGCAGGATGAAAATACTTTAAATAGCATGCATGATTTTATGAAAAATCGCAGCTGCTTATGTTAAATGATAAGCGTATTACTTGCTGCACTGATAGATAAGATCTGAATACTATGTGAATTACTAATAGAAACAACAAAGTTTCCTCTTGCAATTACCAGATATTGCTGGAGTTAAAACACCATCACTGATGACCATTGAGGTGCCCAGGATGGTAAGTAGGAAAACTGCAATCTTAGCCACTGTACTATTTTCCAGCCATTTTTTGATCCACTGAGCTCTCCTCATAGGGGATGATACTGTATCCATACCATAGCTTGAGACCATTGCATCTTCAGCTTGCTGATTTGGAATAAAGCTCACTTTTGCATAGCGTGATATCAATGAATATAGTGCAAAGGTGCCACCTGCAAGAGTATTTTCTTGTGAAAAAGCGACTGTTGACATAACTGTCATAACTTCTATAAGTTGGTGTAATTGTTTCCTAGTAAAGCCCAGATTCTATGTTCTATCAGCAACATGCTTAGTCAAGTGGCACTTCTAACATTTTTGACACAACTGTTAGTACTAGTAGATCAACACAACAATATATTTTATTGTCACAGTTAGATTTGGCTCTGAACTATGGGTCTTTTTGTCATAATAGTTGATTTTCATCCTATCATATTATGACTGCAAGGAAAAAAGTTGAAGGTTAATGCGAAAGTTAATTGTTTGGTGATATTCTCCGGGCTCAGCCTAGAGGATTATTCAAAAGGAAAACTTACCATCCCCATTGTCATTTGCATACAGCACAATGAAGGCATACTTAATCATGGGTAGAAGAATAATGCTGTAAAGAATAAGTGATAGTACTCCATAGAGGTCATCGACATTGCTGATGCCACTTGTGAAGGTGCTTGCATAAACATAGAGTGGTGAGGTGCCGATGTCACCATATATCACTCCGATGCATTGGAATGCTAAACGGAAAGTCCAGACCCAATTTTCCTGTTTCACGTGGTGAAAATATAGCAAGTGTAAACATCTATCAACTTTATATTTCAGACATTCTGATATTTTGTTTCATCAATCATGCAAAATAATACATAGTGATACTTGAGGAATGTTTGTTTGACTTTCAAGTGTAATTTCCTTGCTGACTTGAATATCAGATGTGCCAATTATTTGTGTGTTCTCGAAGATAATCATTTCAGCATACCAAGCTGATATTTTATCAGTAAAAATGAAAGCTTCGTCTCTTCTCTGGACAAGAAGCTCAAAAGTTTACACTCTTTATCAGTTCAAGTTTCAAGAAAAAAATTCCTTCAATTACTGATATCTCGTAGAGATAAATGTGGTGTTCTCGTATTTTAGGAACATATAAAATTATTAGAATAGCTTTCTTCTCTTGATCTTTGAGTCGATTAAATCACAAATTCATCCAGCTACTATCACACACACACACACACACACACAAAAATCATCCTGCTACTGGCTAAAGAAATGAAATATTAGAGATCAAAATATGGTGTGGAGAAGCTGACCTCAGAGCCATGGTATCGTGCGCCTGATACCATTTCTGCGTCCCCATATAGTGAGTCATGACGCTGGAGTCTTTGACCAACCTTTTTTGCTTCTCGGCGCTCCTGTTTATCAGTTTCAAGAGCCATCTGTGGAACTAAAACTTCTGACTGGATCTCCAGAAAATGTTTAGCGCGTGCTGCTTATATAGACTTTGAAGGGGAGCTCTTAGATGTGTATGTTTATGCAGTGCAGGCTCAAATACATGTCTGTTACATGGAAAATAAATATATGCATACGATTTGACATCGGAAGGAAGTCTTTAGAATGTTTTTGAAAGTTATTTGTATTGAGAGGTGATTTTGTAGTCCTAGGAGTAGGTAGTTTCACCAGTACGCAAGTTTTTAGTACATATTATATGCTTTTTCTAATGGCTTAGGTACTTGTTTCATTGTTTGTGCTTGGTATGAACATTTTACACCCAATTGAAAAAGGTAACTGCCGTGTTATGTCGAACACATTGATACCATGGCTAATGGCAGGGCTCACTCCCAGAAGCACAAAACATTTTCCTGTATTTTCACAAAGGATAATACTGAGTAGGATTTGGTAAGGATCCGAAAAGTCCATAAAGTTCCGTAGATTCACTGAATAATCTGAAAGGCACATGCGAAGCAATTTGCATCAAACTGAATGGTCATTAATTTTGATAACAAGGAGTGCCTTTGTAATGTCCGAGAACAGACTCATATTGTTTGTCCTCAGCATATGCTGATTGCAGTACATTATCTTTGCTATTTCCGAATGATATGGTGGCCACATCTTTCGTCACTTCTATTGTATTCTTTCATATCATAGAGACAAGAAGCAGAGGTATTTCTTGCCATCACATTTCACTGTCATTTCTTGCCATCACATGATTTCTAATTTCTATTTGTTGTGCCTACGATATAAATATTGCTGAAAAATAAACTCATATCATTAATACTTTACCAATTTTGCTGTCTTGGCCTTTCTTACATGTCCCAAATTATTTCATTTGAGAAAGTGTTATTATTCTGTACCACATTGAAAGTGAAAAATAAATAATCTTCTCCACGAACTGATATTGAATAAAAAATGTCAACTTTGTAATTATTGTAGAAGTTTGATGAAATACCTGAACCTTTTTATAGTAATCATAGAGATTGGCACTATACTGAATGATTTTCTTTTATTATTTGTCAATGGCATCGACCGCTACATCTTGGCAAGTCGAGAAAACACATATTTCTAAAGAGACTACATCAAATCAGGATAGTTTCGCACTTTTGATAAGAAGTAGGTTGCGCAGCAGCTAATAGTTTTAGCACAAATTATTGCAATTACACTGCTGACTCTGCAGAAATTCTATACATGTAATGTATAAATAGGCTTGCTTCATTACCTCAAAAACAATTAATGAAAAGGCAGCACAAAGAGATTTGACTGCTTTACCTAGGAAAAACCTTGCTGACTCCGAAGACTAGAAATTTGTTATTATCGGTAAATGGGACAAATAGACAAGTTAGTTCACATTCACTCATTGCACAACCTATAAACAATTTACGGTCAAAACTAGTGTTAAGCTGGCAACTTTAGATGCCTCCAACACCCACAAAACATTAGTTTACTCATTGCTGTATTTTTCAGTGAAAACATTGCAGCCACATCTTACCTTTGTTAGTTGGGATGATATTAGTTGTTTTATCCGATGTAATAGTGATGTACTTACTTATGTCATCAACTCATTTTCGCACTTGCAAATACAGATATCAGATTCAAATCAATGCTTCTTAGCGTCTCTTAAGCAACTAAAGGGGCACATAATCCCTTTTCAAATTTCATAGACAATTTCACCTGGAATAACGCATTCCATATCTTAGGACAACGATATATCAGGAAGAATGAAAGGTGATGCATAGATAAGGAATATATAAATGGAGCTAGTGCAAGATCATGTAATGAGAAAATAACCAGTAACTGTCAGAAAATCGAATTTATTCTGCTCTTATTTGTTTCTTAAAGTTAAAAATAATTTCCTACAAGTACCCACGTAGCATTGTACATGGATATAGTTGGATCTAAGTTGAGATCTATTAATCTGTGATCCAAATAAATTATACTTTGTTGGTTTCCCTGTTTTCACCTTGGAAACTGCGACCAATGCAGATTTTTTGTCACGTTCCTTTCAGTTGAACTTTTGAGAAACTGCGACCAATGCAGATCTTTTGTCACGTTCCTTTTGGTTGAACTTTTGAATTATCTCTCTCTGATTTACGTCTACGGATGCATGATGGACTTCTGTTTTTTCCTTCAGGTCACTGGTTTCCAGATACCTCCTGGCATTTCCTGTACCTGTCTTTGCTGGCTAAACATGTATATACAGGAATACCAATTTGATTTATTTCATAAATTCTAGCTCAATATATATAACGTACCGAAGAAGAGATAAGACAGGAAACCAAAATACAAAGAAAATACGTAAGTCATATTCTAATACAACCATATCTCTAACACCTCTCTCAAACATATGATGGATCAACGACACTGAGTTTAGAGAGATAAAAACTGTGCTAAACATGAGTCCGTACCTTCATGAAAAAGTTAGCCTCCTTGTTCGCCTGAAGGTTCGGATTTTCCTATGGTACATGCGTAGAGGAGTGATTTTGACCAAAGATAACCTCTTTAAACGAAATTGGCAAGGAAGTAAGATGTGCAATTTTTGTCACAATGACAAGACAATTAAGCATCTCTTTTTTTATTACCATTTTGCTCGCTCTATATGGTCGATCGTTCAGGTGGCATCTGGTTTGTATCCACCTTGCAGTGTTCGTAATATGTTTGGCAACTGGTTGCATGGTATTAGTACAAAATTGAGAGCACAAATCCTGGTTGGGACGGCGGCTCTTTATTGGTCGTTATGGCTGCAGAATGATGTGGTCTTTGATAAGCAAAAAAAATATTTCTCCATTGCAGGTCATTTTATTATGTACACACTAGCTTCGCTCTTGATCTTTGCTTCAGCATCTGGGGGACCGAGAGATTATGGTGGCCGTTTGTGCACAACTGGACCGGGTGGCCAAGGAGATGTTTACCTAGTATGGATGGCGATCTAGGCTTCGAATTGATGCTCCTCACTTTAGTGTTTTATTAGCCTTGTCAGGTTGTCTTTTCCTATGTGAACTTCTATGTGTTCAGGCTGTGTGCATCTTCGTATGCAGAGGCCAGGAGTTAACTATGTGGTTGTAATCAGCTTATTGTTACCACAAATTTTAATAAAGCTTCTGTTATCTAAAAATTGAAAAAGTTAGCCAACTAAAGCTCTGAAGGCATACACTGAAAACAACAATCTGATCTTGTACTTGTGACTGCATATAAGAAGCATCAACACCAATATGCTTGGTGAGCTCACGCTTTACCAGATCTATAACAATAATGATGGCACCTGTATTGTCAGACAAAAAATGAGTCATTGTAGAAATAGAAACACCAAAATCCTCAAGTAACTATTGTAGCCAAGTGACCTTTGCTGTCTAAAGAGCCACAGCTTGCAACTCTGTCTTGGCACTTGTATGAGAAAATATTTTCTGCTTCTTAATCTTCCGAGTATTGAGAGAACTACCACGAAAAACATAGTAGGAAGAAAGAAACCGACGGTCAGAGTGATCATTAGCCCAGGTTGCATTTGAATAAGCACAATAAAGAGCTAAAGTGTGGAAAGAAAAGATGGCGAGAGATAGTCCCACGAAAATATCGTAAAACATGAATAAGATGACTATAGTGGAGCTGAGTGCGGAGCAGAAACAAACTGACTCAGAATATGCACTGAATACGAAATGTCAAGATAAGTGACACCAAGATAAATAAGACTCCCAACAAGATGACGATAGCGCGTGAGATCCGCAAGAGACTCAACATTAATGAACTGAAGGTGAGCATGAAGCTCGATGGGAGTCTTAGAGTGCGCTGATTAGTGAGAGCAACACAATCAAGAAGATCCTGGATATACTCCTCTTGAGATAGGAAGAAGCCATCAGATGTAAAAAACCTCAACCCAAGGAAGTAACGAAGAGGACCCAAATTAGACATGAGAAATTGCTCACTAAGAAGTACCTTCACAAAGGCGATATATTCAGAATCATCTCTAGTAATGATCATGTCATCAATATATAAGAGAAGAAGAGTCCAACCATGAGGTGAGGTCAGAAAAACCAACCACAATGACCACAGAAGAAAAAGGTGAAACCAGGCACGAGGGGTTTGCTTAAGCCCATAAAGAGAGCGACAGAGGCGAAAAAACATACCCTAAGGAACAAAATACCCCGGTGGTGGCTGCATATACACCTTCTCATGCAACTCACAATTAAGAAAGTAATTCTTGACATCACACTAAGAGGACACATCAAGAAGAGTGCAAAGTGTGATCATGTGAGCCACGGGAGCAAAAGTTTCATCATAATTGCGACCACGCTCCTGTTGAAAACCATGTGCCACAAGATGAACCTTGTAGCACTCAAGAATACCATTAGAGCGGGTTTTAATCTTATAGATCCACTTGCATGTGATGGGCCAGACACGTGGAGGAAGAGGAATAAGACCCCATGTGCCAGTGCACTTGATGGGAGCAATCTCCTCTGCCATAGCGTAATGCCATTCCTGATGAACAACATCATCTCAATAAGAAGTTGGCTCGGCAAGAACGACAACAGCAAAACCAAGATGGTCAATATGCGAATGTGGACGAGCGCGAAGAGCACAGTGAGGAGAAGGTAGTGCATTAAGAGAAAAAGATGGCTCATCGGAGAAGAAGGTGCGTCTGAAGGAGATGGCTCAGGAGAATTTGAAGAATCCTCAATGCGCGAATGACGAGTATAGTAGAGAGGATAAGAGGGAACACTGCTAGGAGGTGTCGGTGGTAGAGACAAGATGGGAGAGTACTCAGGAAAAGGCACCACTAAAGAAGGAGGCATTGATGTCGAGAACGACGCCGGTGGTGAAGATGGTGGAGGCGCTACTAGAGAAGGCACTGATGATGAAGACTGTAGAGGTGCCACTAGATAAGGAGCTGAGAAAAAAGGCATCATGGGAGAAGGTGCCAGTCATGGTGGTGACACAGAGGTGATGGGGGTAGTAGGAGGTCATGAAAGAAAGTGGCCCGACAAGAGAGGCTGGAGATGAACCAGGTGAAAGACGAGGGTAGAAGGGATGAAACTCATCAAAAGTGACATCCCGGGAAAGCTTAGTGTGCATTGTTGGCCAATAGACTGAGCAGTCATCACTATAGCTTATGCTCAGCACTATAGCTGAGAAAATACACTCAACAAACTGAGCACTTAGCTTAGTGCACTCATGAGGTGCATGCAGCGCATAGCATAAGCAACCAGAGGCGAAGACTAGAATACTCAGGCGTCTGGCCACAAAGACGCTCAACTGGGATCCCACTCTAAAGAGCAGAAGATGGCTAGATATTAATCAAATAAGTGGTAGTGGAAAACAACCTTAGCCTAAAAATGAGGTGGAACACTATAGCTAGGCATACAAGCACATGCGGTCTCAAGAAGATGACAATGCTTACACTTAGCAACACCATTCTAAGTTTGGGCACTAGGACAAGAAAACTGAGAAAGTGTACCCTACTTAGCAAGAAAACGATGAAGGTGACCAGATAAATACTCACCGACACAATCAGCACGAAAGGCATGGATAGAAGTGTCAAACTGAGTACGAACTATGGTGGCTGTCGACGATCGGTGAATCGGCGATCTTACGGTATTCGTGGAGTGATGATTACTGGGGGGTAGGGACCTCTAGGGCCCAAGTGCCAGGAGATCTGACAGCAGGGGACAGCCATTTTTATACAGGTTCGGGCCTCCCTCAGGATAATAACCCTATGTCCTGTTGCTATATATTGATCGAGAACACGCTTTACAATGGGGATGTATGTTAGTGGCTACCCTAGGCCTAATCGTAGACTAGCCTAGCTAATCCTCCGGGCTCGACTCCTTCGAGACTGCGGGTCTTCTAGAGCTTCGTCTCCTGGGATCCTATGCTGCTGGTGCTGCGACTAGTTCAACCTGTTGGACCTGTCCTCCCCTATGGGATTGCTGATCCTTATATAGGGGGTCCCAGGGTCGTACTGGACGTGAACTCACGCCCGAGTAGGACTCTGGCTTCCTTAAACGCCGGGATTGACTTCCTAGTTTAAGGGGAGTCTTCCCTTCCTTAGAGGGGTTACCTTGTCGTCTGGGGATCCTTGTCAGATACGTGGTACCTTCCTAAAGTCCCAGGGAACTGTACACGGATACCCCTAATACGCGGGATACCGTACTATTCATCATCAAGCCCCCCATCAATACGTGAAGTGAGGTCATGATGGTTCTGTTGGAAATTTGCCCTTGTCGGGAAAAAATTCTGAGTAGGCGACCCAAGTGGCCCTTGTCGATGACTCCCCTGAGTAGACTCAAACCCTACCGAGTAGTCGCAAAAAACCTTATCGGAATAATCCTTTGGAAGAAATCCAGAATGCTTTTCTGATCAGATTTGATCCGTTGATCACGGACACGCGTCCGCCTGGCATATTTCTAGGAAACCGAACCATCGTGGCGGAAATTTCACGTGGTGATGAAGAATCCTTCATTTTTCTGTGCCACTGTACCGCTGACATTAGCGAAACCGCAGCGTGCTTGTCAATTGCGACGAACAGGAACTTGTAGCCCCCGGGCGAGACCGGGAAGGGCCCCAGAATATCCAAGCCCCATGTCGTGAAGGGCCACGACAAGGGAGTTGTCTGCAATGCTTGGGCAAGCTGGTGAATGCGTCTACCATGAAATTTGTACTGACGGCATCGCTTCACCAAGTCACTCACGTCACGGAGAGTTGTCGGCCAATAGAATCCTTGTCTAAAGGCCTTTCCGACCAGGGTTCGGAAAGATACATGTGCCCCGCACATCCCTCCATGGATCTCTTCGAGCAATCTTATACCCTGCGTCTGAGGGATACACCGCATGAGCACTCCATGAGCCCCTCGTCGATAGAGGGCCCCATCGACCAGGGAATACATCCTGGCGCGCCGGGCAATTTGCTCGGAAAGCGTATTGTCCTCAGGCATAATTCGATCGAGAAGGTACCTGCGGATGGGCTCTATCCATGAATCTTCAAGATCGAGGGGAGCAACGAGCCGACCCGCTACTCTTCTTGGAGCGTCAATACCTGGTGATGTCCTTGAATGGTGCTTTGTTCTGAGGGTGGCCATTCCTTCATCCACAGGTTCGTTAGAAGCAATGGATGGCGTCGAAATCCTTTTTGCAAAGGTCCCGGGTGGACATAGAGATCGTGAGGACGCCAGGCGGGCAAGACTATCGGCTCGGCAGTTATCCTTTCTTAGGATGTACCGTACTTTGAGCCCGATGAATTTCTTCTCCGGCTTCCTCACCTCTGCTAGTTAGCTACCATATTCTGGTTTAAGTTCTGATATTCCTTGGACACTTATCTCGCTACCTGCTGTGAGTCCCCACTCGCGAGTAGGCAACGGATACCAAGCGCGAACGCGACTCGAAGACCGGCGAGCAAACCCTCATACTCGGCCATGTTATTCGTGGCCGGGAAGTCAGTCTGCAGTGCATACTGCAGGCATTCTCCGGTTGGTGAAGTCAGTTCCGGCATGGGGCTAGTAGGCTATGGAGCCCCTAGCTTAGGACGCCTGTCATCCGACTTGAGCAAAGGTCTAGCCCCCGGTCGTGGCGCTACTAGATATAATCAACAACCGAAAACGTTAGTCGTAATTTGCCTTTACTGAAACTAACCTTTTGCATTTTTGCTTGCTTCGTCTGGGACCTTGAGGAGCGATTGGTCCGGTCGGAGCAGGAGCGGGGAACCGATTTCGAGGCGAAGAGGTCTCGAATGGCTGAATGCAGATAGCCTGCTAAACTGACTTAACACTTTTGATTAGTAACTGTGCTTAAGCTGTGTGTTTTATTTTCTGAAAGTTGATCATTTTTGAAAATAACTGCATTGTGAATGTTGTCAGATGCAAAGGTTCTCGAGGATTTAGTCGAACTTCGCGTCCACCTTCCTTGACTTAGGCTTACGAGTTACGCCGTATGCCGCTGACTGCGATCGACCAAGCCTTAGGTTTAGTCGGATGGAGGTCTCAGAAGCTCCTCGTCATCAGTAAACACAATAAGGGGTCTTCGTACAGTCTGTCATAGCCATAGCAGCAACCTGTGTTCCCTTGTCGAAGGGGTACTGGACGCTAGTTAGTGAGCCTCTCGTAACCCTTGCTCTGATGACATTGCACTCTATCCGGGACGCCTTCTGTTCAAAGTAGTCGGGGTGGCCGGTAAGCATACGATTTTGTTGGCCTAGTCATACTTGTACCTTCTCTTCTTCCCTTGCTCGGAGTCGGGGAACTTTGCTGCGGGAACCGGGGAGTTTGGTTGGCCAGGCCTTAGGTCTAGTCAGGTGGGGGGCTCAGTGGCTTCCCCTGTCACCTGTAGACACGTTAAGGGGCTTTCCTCTCATCCCAGACGATCGCAGCGCAGAACCCTTTTCCCTTTGCTTAGGTTGGGTTGTCGGTACGCGCGTGTGTACGCCAGTTTTTCGCTTGATGCCACATACTTATCTAGCCCCCGACTGTCTTATTCGAGAAGTTTCTCGGATAGGCAGTCTAAAAAAAAATATCGAACTAGGAACTTGATATTTAAAAAACTGTAAACTGACTGAGGCATCATTTATAAGATACCATGAGAAAAAACTACTAGGAAAAACTAGAAGTAAAAAAAAACATCACCTCCTCCACTAGGAAAAACTAGAAGTAAAAAAAAACATCACCTCCTCCTCTCGAGTTGTCGTTGGTTGCTCTAGAAACTCTCGTGCTCTTGTCGTGACCCGCTGAAAAAGTTTGTTGAGTGCGCGTGCTAGGCGACGGCGCCCGGAGCGTCTTATCATCGGCTTGTTCATAGCTTGACGACTTGAGGTTGGAGCTGGCGCAACCTGAGACGAACCGACGGTCGGAGGGGGTGATGACTGTGCGATCTTACCGAAGGTGCTTGTACGAGGAACTCTCTAAGGGGACTCGACTATCTCTTTACTGCTAACTCGAGCGACCTAGATCGGGCGTCTTTTCATGTGGAGCCGTTGTCTTGTTGAGGAGAAAGCCCTTTTTGTCCTGGTTCCGAATTAGTTGTAAAACCTGCTCTCCGATTTGGAGGGGGTGTTTTTTTTGAAGTCGTCACTCGTAGTTGCGGTGGAGGTCTTGCTGACGCAGGGGTGCGCGCAACGGCGTCGGAGTCTGCTTTCCTACTTGAGAGTTGATACTTTTCTGCGAGGTCGAGGCTACGCTTGTCGCAGAGTATTGCTTTCCGAGGGGAGCTCTTTATTGTGAGGACACCCTTCGGGCCGGGCATCTTCATGCACTGGTGGGCGTAGGGCGTTGTTGCCATAAACTTGGCCAGAGTTGGCGTCCCAAGATAGCGTTGTATGCTGTTTCGAAATCGACTACGTCGAACAGGATTTTCTCTGTTCGGAAGTTCTCCGGTGTACCGAAGGTAACCGGGAGCATAACTTGCCCGATCGGCGTGGCCGATGAGCCCGGGACGATACCGTGAAAAGCGTGTGTCACCGTCTGAACAGACGATCGTGGCACTTGCATTGCGTCGAGGGCGTTGGCGAATAGGATGTTGAGGGAGCTCCCTCCATCTATTAATACGCGGCCCACTCGGCAGTTGTTGATCGTTGGCTCGACGACGACTGGGTACCGTCCTGGCCGAGCATAATTTTCGGGGCAATCGGTCTGGCCGAAAGAGATCGTGACCTCGGACCACTTGACCGCTCGAGGAACTCGCGGTACACTCGCGATAACTTCTCGGGCGATCGCCTTGTATTGCCTCTTAGATTCATAAGAGGTTGAGCCCCCGAATATGTGCTCAATTGCTCTGGACGATGTGTACTCGTATTCCATCACGTTGTCCTCATCGGACGCGACGTGGATAAGATCTTGATCGTTCTCACAATCAGAATTTACAGGAGAAATTCCAACCATGGGGCTGGTCGTTCCTGCCGGGAATTCGTCGTTCAAGACCGACTTCCTGCTGAAGGCCCTGGCGCACTCGGCTCTGAAGTGATCTGCTTCGCCATCCGAGTCCTCTCCAGGGGCGTACTCTCCGAAATCCACTCGATCCGTATCCGGGTACGGGTCCATAGGGCCAAAGTTGTCGTAGAAACCCTGGTCCGAGTACCCAGTACGGGGCGAGATTGCGATCGGTTTTCCTGCCGGGCTTGCTACTTCCTCCTCGGTCGAAACCGGTGAGGGCTGTGCAACCGGCGCTGGGATCTGATCGCGCTTAGTTGCGCGTCCTGCCGACTTTGACTCTTCCTGGACGGCTTGGTCCGGAGAGGTCCCCACGGTCGGCGCCATCTGTCGACGATCGGTGAATCGGCGATCTTACAGTATTCGTGGAGTGATGATTACTGGGGGGTAGGGACCTCTAGGGCCCAAGTGCCAGGAGATCTGACAGCAGGGGACAGCCGTTTTTATACAGGTTCGGGCCTCCCTCAGGATAATAACCCTACGTCCTGTTGCTATATATTGATCGAGAACACGCTTTACAATGGGGTGTATGTTAGTGGCTACCCTAGGCCTAATCGTAGACTAGCCTAGCTAATCCTCCGGGCTCGACTCCTTCGAGACTGCGGGTCTTCTAGAGCTTCACCTCCTGGGATCCTATGCTGCTGGTGCTGCGACTAGTTCAACCTGTTGGACCTGTCCTCCCCTATGGGATTGCTGATCCTTATATAGGGGGTCCTAGGGTCGTACTGGACGTGGACTCACGCCCGAGTAGGACTCTGGCTTCCTTAAACGTCGGGATTGACTTCCTAGTTTAAGGGGAGTCTTCCCTTCCTTAGAGGGGTTACCTTGTCGTCTGGGGATCCTTGTCAGATACGTGGTACCTTCCTAAAGTCCCAGGGAACTGTACACGGATACCCCTAATACGCGGGATGCCGTACTATTCATCATCAGTGGCAAAACTCTTATAGATGTGTAAAACCTCGTTACCAGAAGACATAAAATAAATTCAAGTGTGGCGAGAAAAATCATCTATGAAAAGAGCATAATAGCGATGAGCCCCTTTCAAAATAAAAGGAGCCAAACTCCAAACATCAGAATGAATAAGATCAAATGGACCATGCGAGACGTACTCACTAGAGGGATAAGGAAGTTGTTTCTGCTTGCCAAGCTAACAACCATGACAATTAGTTAAAGAGACGTCACAAGACACATAACCTAAAAGACCACGACAGACGAGGGAAGAGAGACGCGACCCACAGAGATGTCCCAAACGATAATGCTACTGGGCGAAGATGAGGTGGAGGATGCAGCGGAGGCACAGGCGGTGGAGGAGACAGAAAAAGTGGCAGGGGCAGCGGAAGGTAGACAAAGTCAGTCAAGCTCCCAAAGACATTGTGAGTCACGACGACGCAGACCCATCCCAACCAAAAGACCTATACGACGATCCTGAACATAGCAAGAGTTGGAATCAAGAATGACACGGTAGCCATGATCAGTGAGTTGGCCCATAGACATGGGCTGTGTGGGTATTTTAGGAACATGAGAGGCAACATAAACATGAAACAAGGAAGTCGAAAGAGTGCCACATCCATCAATAGAAAGAGAAGTACCATCTGCGGTTTGAACTGAGATAGGAACAACTAAGGGACTACAAGATGTAAGACTAGTGGAATTGAAAGTCATATGAAAGTTAGCACTAGATTCAAGAATCCAAGCCGATATACCTGATGAAGATGTGTAAAGTGGTCTCTCATTACCAGAAAATTGAGCAGCAGAAACAGTAGAACTCGACGGTGCAAAAGCTGGAGAAGCAATTAGAAGGCCCAGGAATGTAAGAGGATGGACAGTCGGGTGGCGGCGAACGACGGCTCTAAGATGTAGTGGCCACAAATTGCAGTCGGAACAGAGGAAAGTAGAGGAGCATGATGGTGGAACATGAGTTATAGCGCGTGAAAGGGAAAGTTCTAGAGAGATCTATCGAGACGGCTGAAAAATCGATCAAAATGAGATCAAACACCAAACCCTACAAATCAGCTCTTGATACCATGTTAAGAGGAATATCAACTTGATCTATTTCATATGCTCTAGGCCAATATATATATGTGTAAGAGAAGATATAAGGTAGAAAACTAAAATAGAAATAAAAATACATGAGTTCTACTCTAATACAACTATCTCCCACTTCAGGGATGGCGGGGTGGCATTCATTATTCTACATCCTGGACTCCAATTCTGCAGTACATGTGACACAAGTGCGTAACCACCTTATGGCTTTGTGGCTTCCATGGTTCTTGCTACTTAGAGGTAATTTAGTTAATTGAATAACTGCGTCATATATGATACTTGAAGTAACTCATGTTACCTTTTTCCTCTTGTGTTTGGTCGGAAAGGACAAAAATACGAGATAGGTAGGGGCAGAGGCAAGGAACTAATGTACACGCAGATCAATTTGTTCATTGTTCTTACATATTATATGACATACCCAAAAGAGGAAGAGTTCATAGTAGAAAAAACAGTACTATATTGCAAAGGGAGATCACAGGGCAAAGATTTCTACTGAAGGACTTGACCAGGCAGACATTGTACTTGTGAATGGAAGCATACTATTTGCAGAATATGATGGCTCATTTACTGAGCTTTACTAGGTGCCTGAGAGTAAGAGAGTTAGATCATCCCTACAACAAATTGAAAAATGTTTGTGTCTTGTCACAATGTGTACATAATGTGAATTCTCCTAACTGTTCCGACACTTGAGCAAACAAGAAGTAGAGTAGAGACTACTTTCAACTACTAGAAGCATGGGGAATATTAATGAACGAACTTAATCTTCACCAGCTTAATAGGCATATTTGGAGAATGCCAATTGATATCTAGATGATTTATGTAATGTGTCACCCATGTCTGATATGAGGAATGGTTTACTCTCTTAATAGTTGCCTTGTTCCCTTCTTACACGGAGCTCACATTTCAGCAGAAGACAAGAAGTAATTAGTTCCTTGAACCAGGTCATAAGTACTGATCTTTCACTTGTCGTTTTCTATCTGAAAATATGAGGGCTACATCTATTAGAGTATTAGTTCTTTAAGGAGCAATAATGAAGTAGTATTTTAAGAATACCTTGTTATTTTCTTGTCAAGCAGGTAATTTTTCATGGCTTAAGCCAGACAATGGTGATGTTAACAGAATAGTAACATATAGCTAAACTTTAAGAGCAATAAATTTGTACAAATTAGAAGATTTACGTGGTTATCGGTTTTGTTTTCAAGAGTATTCTTTGGAAGAATTAATTATTTCAAAGAGGGTTTGCATGTGTCCACTCCAAGACAATGTTTGCACTTCTTTTTTCCTTCGCATGTCTCCTTCAAACATATTTATCAGTGTTGAAGTTCTTAAGTGTCTTTTAGTATTCTGTAGCTGCCATGTTTGTGTTCACACTCTTGCGTCCTTTAGTATGTGTTCACACTGCTGCATCTTGTTCCTCAACAACTTAAGCTTTTGGTGCATGAAAACTCCACACGGTATTAGGGTCAATTGGACATGCATTCGAGACCCGAAACAATTGCAACCGACTTAAGCCCTCGCCATAGGCTTGAAGTATGAGTTTATTACGCACCGTCCACTAACAACTTCAGCTTTTAGGTGAACTGTTGCATGAAACTCAATAATTAGTTCACCGATTTCTTAGAACATATAACCCTGAAGGTGTAACTATTGTGTTTTGCAAGAAGCTGTACACTTGCTGTTTTACATTTTAGTGTCATTTCTCCTCCTTGGTAAGAGTATTACCTGCCGAAGGACTATTCCTCCAAAAGAGAGAAGTTATAATAGATTTGAATGAAGGTCTGTGTAGTATATTTTTGTTATATTTATCTCAGATGCTGCTGCACGTCTTTTCCATTAGACTTCCACGTTTTGTTCGATCCGTCAAGTATTATCTGAGGAATGGGTAACATAGCCACATTATTGACAAGATTTTAGATTTCATTCATTCTCCTTGATTTGCTCCCATCTATCTATCACTGAAAGCACTTGCTTGATTAAAAAGTGGGCCCCAAAGTCTGACAGATATGGCACTTCTGCATGCTTTTTCTCCATTTTGTTCTACTTGCTGTCATACTTGTCACACAGTTTAGCATGTTCTTTGCCTTTGATGATGTGTTTATATGAAGTATTCTTAGTTGTGTATCTTCCTTTTGGAGTTTGCTGCAGTGGATCGTCACAAATATATCGACCTCAGGTAAGCTCAACTAATCACCAAGAGCAAAAGACAGTGAGTTGCTTGAATGTGATGGCGCGATGGATTTTAGCATTTTGGCCTTGCATTGAATTTGCATTAAGGTGGAGAACCTTAAATTATGTTGATGTTATCTTGTGTAGTAATCATACATACTTATTCACCCTTGAAAAAGACAAACGAGTTAAAAATGATAAGCAGAAGGTAATGATCGCTAACTCCTGAAGGATGATAATAAAAATTTAAGTGCAACTCGGCATCTCCATTTTGCACATCCTACACCTGCATGGCTTAATATTGTTGAACAAACCGTCTTCTACGTGTCCAGGTAGCATGACTTCAATTTCTCATATAGAAAAGAAAGCTACAAAAGGTGTACAATTTTGGACATCTGAAACGGTGTTTTTCTATCACATCTCGCTCGTGTTAGCATGAATAATGCTATTCTCTCTATTTCACTATATTTGTCATTAGTTTCGTGATAATCTATTTTAAAATATTTATCCATTTAAGATATTAAAAGTGTAGTTATTAAGTGTTTCCTCTCTGTACCACTATTTAAATACTTTGGGAATAGTTAAATGGTTGCAATATTGGTCCAATAGAGATATACATGATCGTTTTACATTAATTTTTCTTAAATTTAGTGCTAATTTGGTCTGTGTGTATAGTGGGCTAAAAATAGATATAGTGAATCAGAGGGAGTAATATACTCTATCGCGTCTTCTTTTCCTTTTAGAACTTGTGCAGCCAACATTTCAAAACTTTGACCACAAAAATATTGATATCAATATTCAGATTTATCAAATGAAATTTGACTAGCAGATTTGCCATCAACGTACTTCCTACACTATTGTAAGAAGGGTCCATGTACTATCCCAAATCGACACAAATAACCCGATAATTCAAACTTGATCACTTTGTCAATATGTTTACCTTCACCGCTAACTTATGGGAGTTTCAGCATGTTGTACGTCAAGATCTCGTCACACATCAAGACCTCGCCATACGTCAAGACCTCACCATACGTCAAGACCTTGGCATACATCAAGACCTCGTCATACGTCAAGACCTCTCCATACGTCTAGACCTTGCCATACGTCAAGACCTCACCGTATATTGAGGCCTCGTTAAATGTTGCTCCGTTGTCCGACACGACCTCGGTTTCCGACACAACCTTGACGTTTGACACGACTCCGTCATCCGACATGTCCTCGATGATCGTCTACGCTTGTCATCTGCCTACGCTCCGACACTCCTAAAGATGCTCCCAAGATACTCTAGAATATTCTCTTGGGGTTAGGGGGAGAAAGATAAAAATACCCCCAGTGACACTATGAACTGAGAGATATTACCGTAAATTGCTTAGGGAGACTTTACACATCAAATTAACCCTCACACTATAAATAGGGGAGCCCCCTCCCATTTGAGGGTTGTATTCTCTCTCAATAAATCTCATAACTTTCATGTTTATTTAAAAAATACTTGAGAGAGGTGAAAGCAGCCCTGCTTCGAGTGGCATACGGCATGTACGTGACTCCACCGTGGACTCTACACAGGCTGAACATGAGTCAAACGTCGTGCTGCACACAAACGACATATGCGACACGAACACAATCCGTTGGTTCTCCAATGCAGTGGCTGAACGGGGGTACCTAAAATATATTGTCTAGTATTATACCTACGACATATACCATTATAATATTCAATATAGTTTGCTAACATGTCGATGCATCAAACACAAGTATGAGCAGAGGTAATATTAGACAGTAAATAGGGTGACCAAATCTCCTTTATTCCCCTTGACAGTGGGGAAAATCATGAACCTTGCATATGCCTGGGGCCACGTACTCCGGGCACCAGTCAAAGTTTTACTTGCAATATATCACCCTTAAATTTGACACATTCAGATAACGCCACACTGTACAGAGAAAAAACGAAAATAAAACCTCCCAACCAAAAGAAAATCCCACCCACACTTCCTCGCCTCTTTATTGAATCAACAACGTCACTTTGCGCTTCAAAATCAACATCATGCACACAGAATCACTTGGTTAAGCTCATCTCATACTTGGGTAAAATCACTATATTTCATATGTGATCCCAACTTTGAGCAGCTGATCTTTCGGAATGGCTAGTGCCTTGTGCCCTTCCGTCAAGTTCTTCCTCAAGAATGTATAGATATAGTTCACTACTATCCTCTTGAAGATCGATGACTTGGCTTCCGCTGTGACATTGGCTTCCCCCCATGAGGTACACCACCCCTCGCTCTACCTCTCTGTCAATCAGCTGCTTCTCCTCCTCGACTGTCTGGTTCGCATGGAAACTGCTCCTCCCTGAGTGGCTGCTCACACCGCGTTTGGATCGCCTCCTCGCTGTGCACCGCAGAGTGCGTGGATTGCCTCGGCCTCGCCTGGGCTTCTGAAGCTTCAGTGGTACCGTCGCTCTCCGCTTCGTTCTGCGCGAACGCGCTCTCCTCCTGGATGAACATCTTGAGGCTATCAACGAGAAACGCCGCAAACTCCTTGGGCTCCTCCAGCGTGTCGCTGTACCCATACCGTGCCACGCACCGGAACATCCGGTGCTCCCTTGGGCCGACCTGCCGGAAGAGGAACCTCTCCGCAGGCGCCACACGCGAGATCGGCAGGTGCTTGATCGACATGAACATGAAGATAGAGTGCACAGATGGTATCTTCTTGATCAGTCGAGGGAACACCGGGGGGATACCCTGGACCAGCTCCGAGTATAGGAGGCCAACCCCGGGGATCCGCCGCACGTCGTTCTTCTCGAGCAGCGTTGTCATTTCGCTAGTAGGCACGATGCGGTCGAGCTCGTACCAGTATCTCTTGACTTGGACATAGTGCCATGTCGCCATCAGAGTCATCACGACCAGCGCGAAACAGATGGGAAGGTATCCACCTTCAATGAACTTCGACAGTATGGAAGAGAGGTAGATCAATTCTATGGAGCTAAACACGACGTAGAACAAGATGATGAAGATGACGTGATTCTTCCATATGAGGAGCATCACGACGGTCATCAGATGGGTGGTGATCGCGAATGTGGTCACGACACAGATCCCTGCATGCGCATCACCAACATCAGATCAGATGAATGAGTGTGTTCAGCATTGATTCCATTGGAAGCCTCAGACAGAAAGGCCCCATCTTTTGCTAGCTACTTACCATAAGCATGGCCGATGCTGGTGGTCGTTCTGAAAGCGACCGTGACTATGATGCTCGCCAATCCCATCACGAAGTTCACCTCAGGAATGTACACCTGCCCCTCGTACTTCTGTGAGGTGTGGATCACTTGAACCCTGGGCATGCAACCGAGAGATAGGGCCTTGGAGAGGATGGCAAATGCACCGGAGAGCATAGCTTGGCTTGCTATGATGGCAGCAAGAATGGCAACAATGAAGGTTGGCCAGAACATTGGTGCTGCAGGAGCATAGACATGGACAGTTGATCTTACTTGTGCTATTTTACCAAGTATGTCTATTCCAAAAATGCAAAACTACAGTCTTAATTTGTTTATACCTGGGATAGATCTGTAGAAGGTGTTTGCAACGTTCTCCGGGAATTTCCTTAGGTAAGCTGCCTGCCCGATGTAACATAGTGCCACCGACGGGAACAAGATACCGTTGAAGCTGATCTGCGAAAGTACAGAAACCATTGTAAGATGCTTCTATTCTGAGACCTCGAGGAAAGATTGTTACTTTTCAAAACTGTATGCAAAGTTGAAAGTGAGAAAAACAGTGAAGCAAGAAGCATATATTATGCTGGTGGATACCTGAACAGCCCGGATGTTGAAATGTCCTAGGTCAGCAAACATGCCTTCTGTGCCTGTTACATATGACAATGAGTCAGTGAATTCAGATTACAGCCTTGCAGAATCCCTTTTCAGTTGCACTCTTCAGTCAGAAAGGTTACCTGTGACACACAAGATAATCCCACCAAGTGAAATCCATCCATCCTTCCCGTTCCTTTTGAAATAATGTACGATATACATTGGATTGAAGGCCCGTAGAACGGCGACGTCGTGAACGACGAGGTTGTACATTCCGATACCAGCAATCAGAAGGAACCACACTGAGATGACCGGAGCAAAGGTGTACCCAACCTTGTCGGTCCCGAAACGCTGGACTGAGAAGAGCGCGAACAGAATCGCCACCGAGATGAGGACCACTTGTGCTGTACAAAGAACCAACATCAGAAACATTAACTGTGATGCCCACAGTGTATAAAATAATCAAAGATCTTACTAATCCTTTTGTCACATACTTTGAGTCAAGCTTGGCGCTTTCTCTCTGATCCCACTCACCGCAGAGAGCACTACAGCACATCCATGAACAACATATTAGTACTCAGTAAAAATATTGTGACTACAGTACTCTGCAAATTGGTTACAGCACATGATAATACTGTTGATTCTCCATTTGCTTTATCATTACCAGAAATTGCTGGCGTCAAGGTTCCATCGCCTATCACCATGGATGTGCCGAGGATGGTGAGGGCGAAGAGCACAATCTTGGCCCCCTTGCTGGACTCCAGCTTCTGCTTCGCCCACTGCGCTCTCCTGAGCTGCGAGTTTGGCGCTTCTATGCGGTAATTCGACACCGCCGCATCCTCTGCCTGCTGGTCGGGAATCAGCCTTATCTTTGCATACCGTGATATCAACGAGTAAAGCGCAAACGTGCCACCTACAACAGCAGTGAGTTGTCATTTCATACCAACTGGACAGCAGGAATACAGTAAGTACTTCAACTTATCCTGCCCAAACTTCAAAGATATGAGCTTACCATCTCCGTTGTCGTTTGCATACAGCACGATGAAGACGTACTTCAACATCGGTATGGCGATGAGGGTGTAGATGATGAGCGATAGGACGCCCAGAAGATCGTCATTGTTCTTGATGCCATCAGGGAAGGTGCTGGAGTAGACATAGAGCGGCGATGTCCCGATGTCACCGTAGATGATGCCGACACTCTGGAAAGCAAGGTGCAGCGTCCGGATCCAGCTCACCTGCACGACCCAAAAGGGAAATTAAACTACTGTCAGACTGTTGCATAGCAGATAGAAGAACCTTGCTGCAACACGGTCACCAAGTTGCAGGCAGCATACCTCGGAACCATGGTGCTTCGAATGGGAGACCTTCTCTGCATCGCCGAAGAGCGAATCATGGCGCTTAAGCTGGGTTGGCGTCTCTGTACTCCGCGGGTTCTCGACTTCGAGCGACATTTCTGGTTACTTTCTGATGATGAGGTGGCGCACTTCCAAGTACCTTGGAGGCCTTCTCCAGGTGTTGTAGCACTTGTACTGCCTGTATCAACAATTCCAAGACTTCAGATGATGGTCGTGTGGAAACCAAGCATAACTTTTTTACATATCCAAGAAGAAGAGGTTGGCTTAACCGAGACGGAAGCTTTTAAAAGAACCCAAAAAAAAGAGGGCCCTTTCTTGCTACAATTAATAGCGGAATAATTAAGCCCTCACAATGCTCTAACTTGGACTGGTGCTAAGACATGCCACATAGGCAAGAAGATGATGTGGCAAGGTAATTAAGAAGGAGAGAGGTAGCTTTGATGTCTTCAGGAAAAACCAATGCTAAGCGTGTGGATCTATGCAAAACGCCTATGTGGCATCTATGTATTGGGTAGTTTAGTTGCTAAACAATTAAATGAAGGAAGCTTAGCTAAAAAAGTTAAGCACCTATGCATTGGAGAGTTTAGTTGCTAAGCCTTTTCATGCACTTAACACCTCATCTAAGCACCTATGTATTGGGAGAGGCCTTAAAATGCTCAAGATTCATTGGGTGTTAGTGCCGGCACCCCAAAATCAGCACCATAGATGTAATTGACACGGTGCAATGCAATGCATGAATGAATATACTCACTGCTGTTGTAGGTGGCAAAGAGTATTGTTTGTCATTCTTTTAGTGAGTTTGCGTTGTGATCGTATACTGGAGTACCACAATCGATATGAGATTTATTCTGCAATTATTGGATTCGCAGAGATGGTACCAGGAAATGGCAGGAGAGCCAACTCAGATTTATGCTACGCTATGTATGTATGCACACATTTCCTTTTAAGGAAACTTCTATGTACAACCACTGACATATGGCCCCAAGAATCAGTAGGCTTCACATGTCAGCATGCACAAGTGAAGCCAATTGCTCCATAATGAAGAAGTCTAATGGAGTTACCGAATTACAGTTAATCCACTTTTTGTGGACCAAATGGTTTCAAGAATATAAATTGCTTGTGTGTATATATTTATTACTCTCTGTCTAAAAATATAAAGTGCACATGTATCTCAAGATTTACAATTAGATCAATAATATATTGGTTATGTGACATAAAAATAATATCATTGAAAAGTACTTTTGAAAACGAGTCCAATGATACCACTCTTATATTACATAACTAAAATATTACAGATCTAATCGTAAATCTTAAGATGCGTGCGTATCTTATACTTTTAAACGGATAAAGTAACATAGAAAGATTTTTCTATAAGAGAAACAGAGTCTTCTATAAAAGAAACAAAGGGATACTCATCCCAATAGTATATTCGCCTGTGGCCTCCAAAACCACAGATACACCAATCCTGAGTTTAACTCGTGCAAAATTTTTGACTAGGAGCCTCACATGGTTCAAGGTAGTTTTTTTATAGTTTATCACAGATCTTCTTGGGTCATGCACACCGCCCTCACTCACTTCCAAATAATAACAAATTTCATTTGTTTAAGTGCTAGTATAATCGCGGATCAACCTCATTGGGTGCACCCTTGACCTCCCAATCAATTCCCAACCTGCACACCTGATCTATCTAATGTTAATCTTGTAAAACTGAAACGTTTACTGCTAAGACTTGCTGGCAGGTGAGCCCCACAGCTATAACACATAGCTCCAAATCTCTCTTACCGAGTGTTCAAGATTGTCTTCCTGAGATTAATAACAGGGAGAAAATAATTTGAATTCCTTTGTATACACAATCTTTTGAAGAATGCAATTTCAGTTCATGAATAGCAAGCATAAGAACACCTCGTGTGTCTTAGAGAAGTAATCCTCGAAAACAAATATACAGCAGATGGTGCCCTCTCTTTAAGGGAGAGGGACAAGCCAACAGCTAGGATTTCTCCCCCTTGTGTGTCTTAGAGAAACAAACCATGGAAGGACACGGCATGAGTACTTACCCGCGGACGATGCCCGGGAGGCGGCGGCGAGGTCCAGACGGCCGGCACTAGCCGGCGGTTTAGCCCGAGCTAGCTGAAGAGGGACAAATCCTGAGGGGAGTAACAAGGAGAGAGGAGAAAGGAGGAAGCTGGAATGGAAAGGTCTGCAGCTTGCTCTAGAGGGATGGACGGACAAGGCTTCTTTAAATAGAGCGGCATGTATAGGAGCCAAAACGAGAGCAGCGAAGGCTTGAAGTTTGAAGTCCAGATTTCCATGGAAACTATAAAGAAATGCGAATTATTGGGCGAGGTGGCAGTTTAGAGAGAAGAGGAAATAAAAGGCCAGTTGCATTGATCAGAAATGTATCCTAGTCTTCGGCCGCCAAAGACTTTCCTCTTTTTTTTTAACTTCTTCTGGGATCTACAAACTTCGTCCGTGCAATAATTGATGCGAAATCCAACGTTTTGGAGCGGTACTGGTTAACTTGATTTTTGTTCTCGCTTTTACACATGTTTTTTGTGGGTTTTTCCTTACATTAAGGGTGTGAGTATCGAAACTTTATTGAGAAATATCACTCTCTTAAATACTCCCTCCATCCACAAATATAAGACGTGCACGAAATTTAAGGTCTAATTTTGATCAATAATTAAACCAATACTATTTAATTATATGATCTAGTAGTGGTATCATTGGATTTATATTGAAAGTATTTTCAAATGGTATTACTTTGTATTATATAATTTAATATTATTAGCTTAATTGTTGATCAAGGTTGAATTTTAAATTTCATGCACGTCTTACATTTATTGACGGAGGAAGTAGGGTCTAAGGGATTTTTCGCTGAGATTCCACCCATTGAGGCACCCGGTGTTTGAATTTAAAAAAAACACCGTGTAAGCTTGGACGTTCCCAGCTAGAAACATGTGACTTGTATCGAATGGCTTGTAGTATTTATCTTCTAAATGAGCCCGATCAGGAGTTCATTAGGCCTGTCAACTTCTAGGGGAGTAACTATCTGTGTATGAACATCAGTCGGCATGGCCTTTGACAGGGCACAATTATTTGCGTGGTTTACCATTTCATCGATCTTGGTGTGGAAGAACTGCTGAGAAAACTATCAATTGTGCCCATCCAAAAATTGTATTCATAAGAAGAGCCAGACACCTCAAGTTGTAACTATCAACGGCGTACTAAACTTTGCGTGGTTTGTTAGACATGTGTACAATAGTTTGTATTAATCGTGGAATATCACCGTTGTATAAGAGGCTTCGTGGTAATACAAGTTATGTTTGTAGCATGATATCATGAGCCATTTTTAAAGGTTCGTTCTCTTCCTTCCATCAATTTCCCTGTCCGATCGATCTGCTTAATCCTCTGGCAGCACCACCAAAACCACACCTCTGCTATTGTTGGCCCGCAGTTCGGCGGCGGCGCGTGTTGCTTCCCCCCTCCCAGCCGCTACGTAGATTTTTCGCCAAGCGCTGTCTGGGGCTGCCGCCTGGGAGTTTTTCTAGCTTACTTCCCCGGCTCGCTCCTTCGTCCCCAAGTGCTCCTCCCGTCGGTGACCACCGGCCACCTCGCGATCCATTGCGCTCCCGATTGGCTCTGTTTTACTTGGGTAACTCCGGAGCCAGAGTAACGGATCGGTTTTCTCTCCTTTGAGTAAAAAAACAAAAAAGAAGTCAGGTGCCATGATGTCGTCTTCTGGTTCTTTACAGGGCACCATCTCCATTCCTCACTAACCAGTGATCTTCTACGGTATGAACTTTTGATAATGGGTCATATACATGCATCTTTACATGCATGGTCAGCACCTTTAGGATTTCCTTACTGGCAAGTTTCCATGTCAGATTTGTCCTACTCCCGTTGCGCCTATGCTCGTGCATGACACTAACCATATATAGATAGTAAAAGTAAAAACGTTATATCCAAGTAAAATCTCGTTGTTGTCCCTCTGTAGATATCCCTAAGATCAAAACGACCAAGCAAGTGAAATAATGATTTTTTTGATTTAAACGAGTGCAGCAAGATTGCATAAAATTGCATAAAAGTAAATAATAGTATTTAAAATTACTAAAATGTAAACTCAAAGTACTATCAATGGCGAAGGTGTTCTTGAGGGATACAGGATCTCCACCAACCATATGTAGATAGGTGATGAAAAATATTTGTGGTAATCATATGCATACACGAGAGTGGAGCCAATGCAAAATATGGTGGGAACATCAAATATATGTCCCTAGCAACCACTACCTAGCCTAATGTCTAATTGGCATACTAGATAATTAATTTTTCCCATTGTGACGACGTAGAACATGGTGCTCTTGGGTGGAACAATTCATTTCTGAAGGGAGCGTCGGGATCAAAGTAAATGATGACATTGGACCTTTTTTTCAAACAAAGAAGGGTCTGCGTCAGGGCAATCCCCTCTCGCCTATCTTATTCAATATTGTAGCGGACATGTTAGCTGTCCTCATTGATAGAGCCAAAAGGGATGGTCAGATAGGCGACATTGTGCCACATCTAATTGATGATGGTTTATCAATTCTCCATTACGCCGATGATACCATTCTTTTCATGGAACATGACCTGGAAAATGCTACCAACATGGAGCTTTTTCTTGACACTTTCAAGCAACTCTTAGTCTCAAAATCAACTTTCATAAGAGCAAACTATTTTGTTTTGGGGCTGCACAAGAGGCGACAAGTGACTATGCCCAGCTCTTTGGTTGTGGTTTAGGCACCCTTCCGCTGAAATATTTGGGAATACTGATACACCATCGAAAACTTCGTCAATCGGATTGGAAAGAAATGGAAGAACATTTTGAGAAACACCTGAGTAGTTGGAAGGAGAAGCAGTTGTCCTCTGGGGGTAGGCTTGTCCTCATAAATTCAGTGCTTAGTAGTTTAGCGGTGTACATGTTGTCTTTCTTTTGAATCCCATGCGGTGTTCGCCAGTGGCTTGATTACTTTCGAGCCAGATTCTACTAGCACAGTGACAACCACAAAAAGAAGTACTGTCTGGCTAAATAGAGTGTGCTATGTCGACCTAATATTCAAGGAGGTCTAGGCATCCAGGAGCTTGATTCCACAAATATTGCTCTTCTCAGCAAGTGGTTATTTAAACTCCTTTCTAACGACAGAGTTTGGCAAAACTTCTTGTGCCATAAGTACTTAGGTTTCTAACCACTTTCTCAAGTAGAATGGAAATCGGGTGACTCACATTTTTAGGCTGGCCTTATGAGCATGAAGCGACAGTTCTTTCATTTCGGCACGTTTCAGATTAAGGACGACACTTAGATTCACTTTTGGGAGGATTGCTGGTTGGGGTTGGAACCGCTCCAAACTACTAACCTCGTTTACATCATATTGTGTAGAATAAACATGACACCATCACTTAGGTTCTCAGTACTTCTCCTGCAAATGTGTCATTCTGACGAGTTTTATTAGGTCCTACCTTAGTAGCGTGGCAGGATGTGCTTACTCCCATTGCCACTACACATTTATCACAAGACCGGGATGAGTTTTGCTGAACTTGCATTCGAATGGGCGGTCCTCGGTGCATTCAATGTATCTTGCGCTTGTGCATTCAGATATCCCCACCCTTAATAAGCGACTTTGGAAACTGAAAATTCCACTCAAAGTTAAGATTTTCCTATGGTACCTTTGAAGGGGAGTAGTTTTAACTAAAGATAACCTTCTCAAAAGAAACTGGGTCAGTAGTCCAAAATGTTATTTCTGTAACAATAATGAGACTATACGATATCTTTTCTTTACTTGCCAGTTTGCACATTCGACGTGGTCTGTCGTTCACGTGGCATTTAATTTACATCCTCCATGTAGTGTTGCAAATATGTTAGGACCATGGCTTTGCAGTCTTTCGGCTAGATTGCGGGCCTAGATAATGGTTGGGTCTACGACATTATGTTTGGCTCATTGGCTTAGTCATAAGAATATTATATTTGACAACAAGAAACTTTCATGACCAATGCAGGTTATCTACTCTTGTACCCATTGGCTCCATACGTGGTCAGTGCTCCAATATCCAGAGGAGCGGCAAGCAGTGGTGGGAGCATGTGCGCAATTGGAACAGGCAGTCCAGGAGGTTTTTGCTCTGCATGGGTGGCGGTCTAGTCCTCGTGTTACGTCTGCGTGATGTTTTCGGTCCTTTTGTTTGCGTCAAATTGATCTTTTGTTAGTTTGTTCTTTTAGGCTGTGTGCATTTTTATGTAGAGGCTAGGGGCTGATTTCTTTGAATTGTATCGACTCAATATAACTTTTGAGTTTCAATAAAGCTTCTGTTATCTAAAAAAAAAGTTGATGTGGGTATATCTTCAGGCTACTAGTCAGTTGGTGACTCTATGTATCTTGCTGTTGTGTGACACGAGTTGTCGCTACAACATGGTGATGCTATTATGGATGAGTTCCTCGCGGAGTCATCCTCGGTGTGGTTTGCAGTATCTACTAGTGCTGTCAGCAGCATCACTCTCACCTGGAGCTTCATCGCGTGTACAACTTCTTCACAGTTCTTCGGGCTGAGTTTGAGTACTTCACGATTGTCGTGTTATTCTCAATTTGACTCTTGCTATGTTCAGGACCACTGCATAGGTACTCTAGTTGGATCTGGCCCTCGCAATCGTGATTCTCAGCATATCTAAGAGCTTGATTGACTTCGTTCATGTTCCACTGCACCTGCCAACCTCTCTGTCTCCTCCACCTGCTCCGCCTCTGCTCTTCCTCAACCAGGTCATTAGCTCATAGGCATCAACATTGTGACATCTTGGTGGTTCGTGTTTGTCTTCATTAGTTCGCCATAGTATTTTAGGGTCTATGTACAGAGATGCTTCCTTAGAATGTAAGGGTCATAAGTTTGGCAAACAACGCCCAATCTCACATACTTCCATTGAGTGTCACAGCGTCCATTTCATCTTTTTAGTTCTGAAATATGGCGTCAGCTCCTTTCGTTTTCAATAGGGGGTATATAAATGATTTTTTGCATGTAGATATATTTTATACCTTCTTGTAGTGAGGTTTTATCCATCTGTAAGAATTTTTCCACCATGATCCATAATCAATTAGACACTCATATTCCTGGTTTTAGTGCAAATTTTGTGGGGAATATTTATTTGGAGCACTTTGTTGCTTTCCTCTTCTTTCCATGCTCTAACTCTTTTCAGCTATAGTTCTACTCTGATGCGACCTAGGCTAGTGATCACTCTGATTATCAATCTCTTTTGCTTAGTATGTATTTCTAGGAGTTTATTTCATTGTTTAGAAGACTAAGAAGAAGACAACAGTTTCTCTTTCGAGTGCAATGGTTGAGTTCTGAGCTATGGCTCTCTTGGCAGCAGAGGTTACTTAGTTGTGGTGGTTACTTGAGGATTTTGGCATTTATATATTTGCATCGACTCCTCTTTTGTTTGTCAATACAAGTGCTATTAGCATTGCTCAAGACCCGGCGAAGCACGAGTTCACCAAGTATATTGGTGTTGATGTGGTGTTGATGCTTCTTCATGTACTCATAGGTGCATGATTAGGTTATTGCTGCTCAGTGTGTATCTTTAGAGCTTCAATTAGCAGACTTTCATGAAGGCACAGACTTGTGCACATCTTGTACCTCTCCAAACTCCATGTTGTTGATCCACCATAAGTTTGAGAGATGTGTTAGACATGTATACAATAGTTTGTGTTAGCTGTGTAATATTACCATTGTATAACATTTCATCTCGTGTAAGTTCATATGTGCTGGCCTATTGACCTCATTGTAATACAAGTTGCCTTCATAAGATGGTTCGGAATCCTAATGTGCTCCAACTTGTGGCTACTGGCGTCTAGCTAATTTTTCATTCACCTTTTCTTACTAGAAGTTGCTTCAGTTCCTGCCAAACTATATGCTAGGTTGCTCGTTGATATTTGGGATTTATTACGTACGTGACCTCACTTTGTTGCTTGAATCGTAGTAACATAGTAGCACTAGTTAACTCTTCCTGATTTGTTGTATTCATACTTGCATTTTGATGCCCTAAACATTTGTTGCATTTAGTTAGTAACAAACCCATTTTCATCCACTCTTGATAGTAGATCTAGAATTATACTCCGTCATATTTTAACTCGTCGTTTCAGAATTTGTATGATTAATCTTTTAAAACATTGCTCACAAATATACACAAATGCACATATTTGCATATGAAAATTATGCTAGTAGATTTGTCACAATTATATTTCTATATCATTATATTTATAACTATTTTTATTACCATATAATTAGAAAGGTTACGCCCTAGCTTACAACCTGATGGTAGCTAACACCTTCTTTAGAAAAAGGCAATCCCGTTTAGTGACCTTTTGTAGTGCCTAGCACTCCAGCTAAATTGATTTTGTCCTCACCTGAAGAGTTGATAGATGGACTTGTGTAGATTGTAAGACGATATCTGGAGAGTGTGTTGTCCCACAACATAAACTAGCGGTGGCTCGATTTTGCTTTCATTTATGCGTTCATCAGGACAAAGATGCCAAAATCACGAGAACAAAGTTGTGGAAGCTTAAAGGGGTAGTGCAACAAATCTTTAAGGATAGGATATTATAGGAGGACCATGGAACAAAGAGTAAGACGCGAATAGCATGTGGGTGAAGATGGCAACTTCATTCGAAAGGTGGCTAGGGAGGTGCTTGGAGTGACCAAAGGAAAGAAATGTGAACCTAATTACACCTGGTAGTGGAATGAGGATGTCCAAAAGGCTATCAAGGAGAAGAAAGAATGCTACAAGCGTTGGCATCATGACAGAAACACAAACAACATGGAGAAGTACAAAGAGGCCAAGAAGAAAGCAAGGCGAGCTGTGAGTGAAGCAATGGGGCAGGCTTATGATGAGCTATACCAGTAACTAGGCACAAAAGAAGGTGAAAGAGATGTCTACAAGATGGCTAAAATTCGCGAGAGGAAGGCAAGGGTTTTCAAATGCATTAAAGATGAGGCAAATCGACTTCTAGTGAAAGACAAGGAGATCAAGAACAGATGGAGAGATTACTTTGATGAACTGTTTAACGGTGGGAATAAGAGCACTATGCTTGAGTTAGATGACTCATTTGATGACACCAACATGTGTTTCGTGCAGAGGATCCAGGAGTTCGACGTTAAGGAGGCCCTAAAAAGGATGAAATAAGGCAAGACGTTGGGCCCTAATGATATCCCTATAGGTGTGGAGATTTCTTGGAAACATGGTAGTAGTATGGCTAACTAAGCTATTCAAACACAATCTTCGGTCAAACAAGATGTCCAAAGAGTGGAGAAAAGGTATATTAATATCTATCTTCAAGAATAAAGGAGTCATACTATGAAGCTATGGGAGAGAGTGATTGCAAAAAACCAATTTGGCTTTACGCCCGGGAGATCGACCACAGAGGCGATTTTCTTGCTACGTCAGCTTATGGAGAGATATAGGAAGTAGAAGAAGGATCTACATATAGTATTCATTGACTTGGAAAAGGCGTATGAAGAAATACTGTCACATCCCGATTTTCTAAAACCCGAAAATTAGGGCTTTCAAATTTTTTTTGTTAATAACGCTAACTGAAGTACACCCGATTAAAACTTTACATCAAATCATTCCAACCCTAAAGCAAATCAGGTCTAAACCATCCACCCTTGTTCCCCTCCCTTTATTCCTAGTCGGAATAACCTAGACCGCAACTACGGCTAATCACCACACGATACCCTTGCTAAATTTAAACATATACATGCCCTAAACTTGCTCTGAACGACATGATCTCTTGCCACCTATCTTGCCAAGCCATATCGTGAATATACGCACATATATACTGCTTTTGGTTTAAGCGCTAAAACCCTAACGCAATAATACCCTAGTTCAACACCTGCGCAGTATACGTTAATGTGCAAACGGCACCTTACCAGCAAGTAGCCCAAACCAAAGTAAAAGGATTTCTGAGAGTTCCCATAATCTCTCCACCCCTTGCCGCATCCTGAAACTCTAATTTCAACCCCCGATCCCTTCCTCCCTAGTTAAACAGAGTTCCTTCCAAAATCCTAACGCGAGGCCTAGCACTCTTCCGACCTTCCCAAAAATTCTGAGATAATTTGTGGGACACCCTAGTAATAATCCTAAACCAATTATAGCATAAAATCACAGTGGCCAGTACAAAATATTTACAAACCAAAATTAATAAACACTGGGAATAAAAGGAGTGTTACACAGTAACCCATAGAAATACATCTCCAAAAATCCCAACAAAATTACACGATGATCTCCACACCTCAGGGAGCCCAGATACCTAAAAACATGGGTGAGTTGTATTCAAGAATCTAGAATGGTTCCTACCGAACACCTGCGCCAGAAATCTTCCGTCGCATAAAATTACGAGGGGACCTTAATCAAATGTAACCAAACAGCTGGTAAAGCTCTTTCTTAGTTTACTCAACTTCCCTGCACTCTTGAACCACCCCTGGCAGCCCAAGTCACATCATCACCAGTTAAAAACCAAGTCCCGTCAAGTCATGGCATGCATGGTTTACTCTGTACGAAGGACCAATCGGTGCCAAACTTGACAGAGCTCCTGACCACGTGCTCCTGAGACTCCAGGACATGGCCACACGTAGCAAAACTCACAGGGACGCTGATGGACATTCCATGCCACTGGAGTTCACGCTCCGGACATGTCCAGCCATGCCATAGCATGCACTTAGTGTTCTTCACCTCGTTTTACTTCAAACTGAGCTCTGCTGTTTCCCAAAACCCAGCTGCACACTCTTGTCTCTTCTTTCCATCCTTTTTCCTGACCTTTACCCTCCAACGTGTGGTCAATTCCACTCCCAAGCACCAGGGCTGAACTGCTCCTTTCTCTCTCAGGACTGCCACCTTTCTCTGCTCACTCGAGAATACGCGTGCCACGCACCCTCTTTGACTGAATTCGGTGCCTAGTCTTCACTGCTCACCTGACTACTACAGCACCAGTACTTATTTCTTTTCCTCCTTACTCATTTCCTTCCATGCCAGATGCTGCTTTTCCATGGTAGCTATGCTACACTCCACCACCTCCCTCTACAGTGGATGGTACCAACCCTGCTGTAGCTAAACCCCGCCGTGCCCGCTCTCCCTGCCACGGCAACACCCGCCATTAACACTCCTCTCAAAATATCTGAGCTGCCCTCTCCATTTTCCTCCAAGCTCCTTCATCTCAAGCTCCCTTCCTCAAAGCCGAGCTGCCATCTCCCTATCTCCAATACCCACTCTCCCTCGCCTGAGCTGAACGTTCAATCGTCATTCCTCCCAACTGAGCTTCCTCTTGTCTTCATTCCGAGCTCCCCTCCCCAACCTACTCTACCTGAGCCGCAGCTGAAGCTGAGCCCCTGCCATTCCTCTACTCTTCTTGAGCTCTGGCCGAGCCGCATCAGTCGCCGAGTCTCAAACGCTGCTCGTCAGATCTGCCGCTGCAAGCCCTGCCTCCCCGGTCTCCGGCAACCAACGCGCGCACCACGGTCACCGGAGCGCTCCCCAGCTGGCCGACCAAATCCCTTTTCTCCCACCGGCCCAACCAGAGCCTCTACTTTCCCGCCGCTCGGGTCAACTCAGCAAGCCGGCTGCCCCTTCTCTCCCACCGGCCCAACTAGAGCCTCTACTTCCTCGCCGCTCCCTCTCTCCACCCGAGTGTGCTGCCGCCACCAACAGTCGAGCGGTTTCACCTTCAGGAGTGTGCCGAGCAGCCCCAATCCCACCGTGCCCGAAGCTCTCTCTCTAGGTCGCCGCCGCCGTAGAACTCTTGAGCCGCCACGCGCCTCCTCTGCCAGTCCAGCAGCCGACATGGCGCTGCCGCTCCGCCCATCTCCGCCACCATTTTCCCCAACCACCTGCCGCCACTCCAACCACCACCGGGACGGGCACCGCCACCAAGCGCCGGCGTCCATTTTCCCCAAATTTTGTCCCAATTTCTTCCCCTCAGCCCAAGCCTTCCCTTCTCTCATTCCTAGCGCCGCCACCGCCGCATCTATCCTCCATCATGCCGCCTCACTCTCGGTCCTGAGCCGCTGACCTTCTCGCCGGCCCGGCCGCTAGCTCGTCGCCAGCCAAATCCGCCGCCGCCGTCCACGGTAAGCCAGACCAGAACCGACTGGCGTCAAGCAGCCTGTCGTTTTTCCCTTTTGTCTAACTGCCACTAACCGCATTAGGGAATTAACTCACCCCTAACAACTGCTCTAAGCGCACACTGAACCGAGCGATAAATGCCACTGCTAACCGTCGGCTCGCCGGTAGCTCATGTAAGAAAAGAGCGGAATTGTCCTAGTGCGTCACTTCTGAATCATGGGCATACTCTCTTTTGGCTTACCTTGAGTCACGCTTACTGCTGTAGAAACTTTTCTAAGATTTCAAATATTTTGAATACAAAAAGAGAGGAATACAACAGGGCTGATTTCCTTTTCTTTAAATCAGCATATACGCTGTATATATATTAAATTCCAAAGCCCTTGAAATGCACACGTCATAGTAGGTATCTTTCAAGACCCAGAAAATATTCATGAGCCTAGAATCATGATTCATTATGAAAATAAAACCTACTGAACACATGAATCATACTTAATCAGACATCCCTAATACTTAATGAGTAAGTAATTCCCTGAATTCTTTTTCTTTTTCATATAAACCAAAGTCCAAAACACTTAAAGCATGATAAAATAGCATTTGAGGAATTTCTGTGGCCATTGGAAACTAGAGAACCAAATAAATACCAATAAGGCTGATAGAACCAACTTCCATCTAGGCGAGGATTATCATTTCTTGCGAGTCGTGGTCTAGCTAAAAACCTACACGAAGACCAGGGCACTATAAACAAAGCTCTAACATGTAAGCTCATGTCTGATACTTTCTGAACCCTAATCGCAAGGTAAATCAAACCCCAAAGCCCTAGAGCTACTATGAGTACATGCCTCCTCCATGAACCCCAAACCCTAGCTCGGTGAAATCTCAACTAAAACTCTTTTAATAGGAGATATCTAACTCGCCATATCTCATGCGTCTGGAAGTCACGACCTGTTTATTTGACTCTTATTTGGATCTTCCATGCATGGCCGTTATTCGACGCTTTGTAGTGTAGCTGGTGGAGTGACGCGCATCCGCGGGGAAGGTCCGGGGATATCTCCATCTCGGAATCGGAATCCGGAGTCACCAGGCAAGCTCTTCTTCTTTGATCATGTTGAATCCCATGATTGCGAACTATTTATTTTGTTTGCAAAACATGCATGCTATGTGATAGAAGACGATATTTTATGTAGCAATAGTTACATCCGTAATGGTAGAAACCCTAGGCCGATACCGTTCCTTGTCGCCTTAAGGAATACATATGTTCCGAAGAAAATATCGGAAACCTAGGTGTAGTATATACATATATATTGCTTAGCCCCGCAGTAGAAAATCTAGGTTTTCGCAAAAGTAAACGAATCCCGGAAATCTCGTATGAGATAAACTTGGGATGGATTGCTGTGACCGATGGAGGAGAAGTCACGGTATAATCCACGGGTTGGATGTTCGGAGGGTGGTTTTTGTAGAGCAAAAACAAAATGGAGATGCTTTGGATCCGGGTTAGAAATGAAGGGCGTGAGCAGGAAGGAATAAAAGCGAGCTAAGACCTAGTGGGGCACTCACGGTCCGTGCGACGGACAAGGTGTGGAGTCTTTCTCGGATTACTTAAGGACCGAACCTACCGTGCCGCTAAACCAGGTTCACCCCGTACGTCCACATGTCCTTTATGGGAAGGACTTGACCTTTACCCCGTCGAGTGCAAGTATCTGGACCCGCGGGCAGTAAGAAGAAGGTGACTAGGCAACTTAAGACCTAGAGAGCCTATCCCGCAAGGTAGGGAGTTGCTCGACACAAAGATGAGAATAGTCCCACTTTAGGATTTGCGAGGCAAAAGGTAAAGTTGGGTAAAACATCTAGCGGGTCCAGCTCTAGTATGAAACGGGTGAAATGTCTCGTTGTACTAGCCCTATCAGCATACGGTGCACAGTGTGCCCAGGGCGAACTACATCCTGTGGGTAAAGCCATACAACCTCTGCAGAGTGTTAAAATCTATTCGAATAGCCGCGTCCTCGGTCATGGACACAATCTGGTATGGCCACACAACCGGTTAGACTATATGATGAAAAGTGGGTCATGGGTTTAAGGACGCATCGCCTGATGGGCATGCAGAGTGAGTTATGAGATCCTCGTGTAATGCGATTACACGGGAGGTGTGGTTATGAGTGGGACGCTGTTCTACCGGAGTGTAGGAACAGCTATCTGAGGAGAAAGGTGGTATATTCGGACGTCGTTCTACCTGAGGGTAGGAACGACTCTCTAATGCAGATAAATGGCCGCTCCCATGGCGGACGGCCGAATTACAGGTATGTTATTATGACTGGCTGATATGACTCGGCAGGGCCGAGGTTGTTTTCGAAAATAAGCTTTCATCATCTACTTAATTATTTCAACTGAAAACTTACTTTTCCGCACAATTGTGACTCTTAGGTTAGAGCCTCTTTATTGATCTCCCATGTGCATGCATAAATCTGTGATATTCACCCTGAAGGGGAGCTTGCGAGTACATTCAATGTACTCACCTGGCTTGTTGATTTGGCCAGATAAGAAGAAGATACGTTTCCGAAAGTACCGACGACGAATACGAAGGCTAGGGCGTTACCCCAGTCAGTTGCCTGTGTGGTTCGGCATATTGATGGGCAAGTTATCACGCGTTTATACTCCGCTGCCATTTCAATCCGGCCAATCGGCCTGGTATGTATAATTAAAGATCTTGTCGATCATTTATGTATTAAACTTGGTATTGTATGACTTTGTATCAAGTATACTGTGTGTACCGGCTACTGATCCAGGGACCGGTACAGTAAACACAGGAGCTTATCCGGCCTTAAAACTGGGTACGCCACAAATACCAAGTACAGTCATGTGGTGGGCACTGAAAAACATAAAGTCCCAACAAAGTACATTATCCTCATCAAGAATATGTATGAAAATGTTGTGTCAAGTGTTCGAACTTGTGATAGTGAGACCAATATCTTCCCAATTAAGATAGGACTACATCAGCGCTCAGCCTTGAGTCCATACCTTTTTGCCTTAGTGATAGATGAGGTCACAAGGGATACACAAAAAGATATTCCTTGATGTATGCTCTTTGCTGATGATGTCATGCTAGCAGACAAGAGTAGGATGAGCGTCAATAGGAAATTAGAGTCGTGGAGATAAATTTTAGAACCGAATGGGTTTAAAACTTAGTAGGGCCAAAACTGAGTATATGAGGTGCGATTTTAGTTGTGTTAGGTGTGAGGAGAAAGAGATTAATCTATAAGGATAAATAGTGCCTAAAAAGGACATATTTCGATACTTGGGATTAATGATACAAAGCAATGGTGGTATCGATGAGGATCTTAGCCACAGAATCAAAGCGGGGTTGATGAAATGGCAACAAGCATCTGGCATCCTTTGTGACAAAATGGTCTCATAGAAGCTAAAGGGTAAGTTCTATAGGATGGCGATCAGATCTGCGGTGTTGTATGGAGCAGAATTGTGGCCCACTAAAAGACAACACATCCAACAGATAAGTGTCGTAGAGATGCGTATGCTACGGTGTATCTGTAATCATACAAGAAATGATCGAATTTGGAATGAGGATATACGTGATAGGATAGGGGGTGGCACCAATTGAAGAGAAGTTTGTCCAACACTGACTAAGATGGTTTTGGACATATCCAACGGAGGTCTCCAGAAGTACTGGTGCATAACGGTATTCTAAGGTGTATCGATAATACTAGGAGGGGCAGGGACAACCAAAGTTGACATGAGAGGAGGCAGTAAAAAGAGACTTGAAGGATTAGAATGTTTCCAAGGATTTGGCTAAATAGGAGTGCTTGGAAATTAGCGATCCACCTGCCCGAACCATAATATACTTTTCAAACATTTTTTCCTTCATTGGCTCGTGCAGTTTCTATTGGGTTTCATCTCTAGTCTACCCCAATTTACTTGGGACAAAAAGTTTTGTTGTTCTTGTTGTTATTGTTATTATTATTATATAATTAGAAATATTATAATCATCAAATAAGTGAAGTGACAAGTAAAAAAGGACAGAGTTAGCATGTAGATTCTGTATTACATTTAATATGTTGAATATCATGCAATCTTAAAGCAGATTTCTGAGGATTTAGTATCAATTTTGCAAGCCAGGTATAAGTTATTAATCCATGTACATTTTGTAGGGATATTGCCATGATTATCGAGGAATTGCAGATTTAATAACCCATTTTTTAAACAAAAAATTCAAGAATCCATTTCAAGTGTTTCTTTGAGTATATTTAAGAACTCTACCTTCATCAAATTGCTCCTAGGATTTATGTTAATATATTGAGGAAGTTTACTAGGCCATGCCATCATCCTGGGAGTAATTTGTTAGGAAACCATTAACTAAGTCAAGGGTGGTTTCCCCACTAAGCAATATTTGTGGGCACTTATCTTGACCCCCAAGTAGGGGCATTGATCCATTCCATTGTACACTTGATGAGAAGAGAAATAAAGAGAAGAAAGATTGCCCCTACACCTTGTGTCAATTTCTTTATTGTACCCGCTCTTGTGTGTTCGTCGTTCGTCTACCTCGTCTACGCCTCGTCGTGCAACCCGAGGACCGGACTCGCCGGCAAAGGTTGCACAACACGTTATCAGCACGACGCCTCCACCGAGCCTTCTTCATCTAGGATTCCTTTACATCGGTTTGAAGAGGTAAAGATCGACGAACGCATATGAAAAATAGGTTCTACATTTAATCTAGATTCCATTTTGCAATTTATTTTGGCATCTAGATCAGTTATTACCCATGTGTGAATTTCCTCTGGAAAACGTTGCCGACTGCAGCCGCCGGCCAATGCCGATCATTTTTCCAAGAAAAATTCGTCGCCAATAGCAGTCACCGGCCAAGCCGATCGGATCGGGGAATTGTCGATCACTGTGGGGAGACGATGCGCTTGCACGAACAGCACGTTGCGTCGCCGCCGTCATACCGCCCAGCACGGCGCGCACACTATCGGCGCGGCCACGCAGCCATCGTGGCCACATAGCCTGGAACGGCGGCCGTGCTGGCCGCCCGCGCTGCAAGCTCCGTCTGTACACGCACGCGCAAGCCTTGGAAATCTTAGATCGATCGGATCGATTGATTAGTACATGCATGAGAAACACTAATTGATTGGTTGATATTTTTTGGTTATTTTATTCTCATGCATGCATGTATGGTGGATTGATTGAGACCCTGTAAATCACGACGAGGGCACGATCGTGCATCGCGACCAAATCGGCCCTCTTGGCCCGCGCTTGCATGCACGCTCGCCACCGGCCCGCATGGCCGCTGCACTGCAGCCACACGTTGCGCCGCTGGCCCCGGATGGCCAAGTCGTGCCGCCAGCCGCGCCGCCTGCCGCGCCGCCGACCTCCCCGTGCCACGCCCACAGCCGGCCATGGCGAGGTCGCCGCCACCCCCCGCATGGGCTGGCCACCGCTCACCCGGCCGCCCCGCCCGCTTAGCTGCGCGGCCAAGTCGTCGCCCAGCACGAGCGCGCCCGCATGCGCACGCCTGAGCCGGCCGAAGCCCCTCCACGCCCGGACGCCGGATGCCCTGCCCCACCGCCGGCCGCTTGCGCCACCGCCGCCTAAAGCTCGCGCCGTACCCGCGCGCTCTGCTGCCTCCGTACAGGCCAGCAAGCCACGCCACCACCCCCGCACGGGTATGTACGCCCGGCCGAGCCGCTCGCGCGCTGCCGCCCCCGCACGGGCCGGCCGCGCCGGTGCCGGCTGCGCCGCGCTGCCGCCGGCCGCTCCGCCGTGCCGCCGGCCACCCCGCGCGCCGCTGCCCCTACATAGGCGCGCCCGCGGATGCATGCCCAAGCCGCGCCGCCAGCCGCTCCCGCATGAGCGCGCACGTGCCGTCCCGCCGCCCGCCGCGTGTCGCCTGCCCCCACATGGGCACACGCCCGCGCGCCGCACGGGGCAACGCCTGGCCCCTCCCACCGCCGGCCCATGCCACCCCGCCGCCGGCACACCGGCCGAGCCACCACCGCAAGCCCCGCCGCCGCCACCACCGCTCGGGCGGTTAGGGCGGAATCCCTAACCGCCGCCCCCCTTTAACGGGCTGTGGGCAGGGCGCGTGGTGGGCCACGAGATGGGCTGGCCCACGAAGGCTGCGGGAAGAAGAAAAAAGAAAGGGGGCGAAACAGGCCGGTTTGACCGGCCCACCGGGCGGCTTGACCGGCCCAGCGGCGGTCTGACCGGCCCGATCAGCCGGTTTGACCAGCCCGGGCAGCCGGAGCGTGGAAATTTTGCACGAAGGCCCCTAGAGTTTTCTATAATTGCGTGCATCATTTTTCAGTACAAGAATTCTTGCGTAAAAGTCCTTGTAGACTTCAGAATTAGCAGAAAACTTATAATCCGGCAGGAAGGGCCTTGGGAAGCTAAATTTTTAATCATTTTTAGCATTTGAAGTATGTTTGACTTAGTTATTATTTATCCTATGCTTTATGATTATTATATTTATTGTTTTTGATTAATTCTGATGGATTGTATTGCTTTTAATCATTTGAAATAACAGTAGATTACAACAATGCATAGAAAAGCACTGGAACCGTCATAAGGATTTTTATACCATTAATTGCATATTATCCATGCATGTTTACCTGTAGGAAGCTTCTGAAATAATTGCATGGATAATGTAGGATGTCTGGCTATGCTAAACAAGAGGTTGGGGTACTTGTTACCCGATGGGACAATTATGTAATTTGAGCCCCCGCCATGGAAGCACTGCTAGAAAGCAGAGGCCTCTCTCATGTCCTCACTTGCCAACACCAGAAGGAGACATTGTAGTCCCTATATAGGATGGACAACTTTATAACACTAGCAATCCTGAAGAACTGCATTTCTCAGGACCTAAAAAATGAGTACATGATAGAGAGTGACTCGAAGGCTCTATGGGATACGCTTAGAATGCGGTTTCACCACCCTGAATTGGTGTGGCCCATAGAGATGCTGTTGAACCAGTGGAATAACCTTCGCTTCTAAGGCTTTGCACCTATTGCTAAATATAATCTTACCATGTTTGGTCTTGTCTCCAACTTGAAAGAATGTGGCCATGAAGCTGCAAATGAAGAGACATTTGGAAAGACCATGCCCACTATGCATGTGGAAAATATTGAATTGGTTAGTAATTTATGTGCTAGAAAGCATACAACATTCCTTGACTTGGTGCATTCTCTAGCAGAAGGTGTGAAGAAATTGGTCATGCAACCTAAATCTTCATCTAGCTCCCCGCAGAGCTATATTCAGAGATACGAATGTCCAATTCTCTCAAGGAGAATGTTCAGCGCCAGGGGTTGTGATATTGAGAGCAAACTCAGGACTATCACACCCTATAGAAATCAGCAACAAACTTGCAATAAAAATGGTGTGAGAGGACACTGCTCAAAGTATTGCAAGACCTCTGAACACCTCATAAACTTCTATTAAACTCATGGCAAGTACCCAGTAGAGAAGGAAGCTCCCTTCATGGACATCACGAAAGATGTCCTAAAGGATGATGCATCCATTTAATTGCCATGTGCGTCCATGATTTGAACTTTGAACAATGGTTGTAAGATCCAGGAGAGAAATTTAAACTATTATGACGATGAATGTCTAGCAAGACTTATGAATTCTATCTAGTGTTTTAATAACAAGTTATGAATTGTTCTATCTACAGCCGCATCTTTTCCTATCTTTCCTCTTGCTGAATGAGAAAACATGATAGGTAATGATAGAAACATGTTGCCCGCAAGCACCTCTTGCCTAAAGTAGAATTCTTGCCTACATACTCTTGATATCCACTAGAAGCCTAGAATTGAGCATGCTAATCCTTGTAAAAGATCGCCTAAGCTATTATCTTTGATATTTCAACCCAATATACAAGTATTTCTCCAAGTAGAGATTTACTAAGTATCTGGCCCTGCATGCCAAACAAATATTATATGACAGCACCATATGATAGTAATACTTGCTCCAGAAGCAAACTGAATTTTGCAAATGGCATGGCAAGGGGGAGGAATATGGAAAGAAAGGTAAGAAATATGGAAAACAAGATCGATTATAGGCATATATTTCTTGGCATTTTGTGTAGTGTTTTTCCCTCTCTCCGATGAACATAAAACATACACAATTTAAATAAGATACAAACTCTCAAATTGAATGAAGAGAGTATATCCATGAGTTGTATGTGATACCGTATTTATCACGCTATGAAAAGGTTTTGGATTATAGGGAATTACAATAGATAAAGTCTGTAGCTTATCTGTAGACCAACCTAATGCACATCCGCTCGCTCTTTAGGCTTGAAAGCCACAAGAGAGTAAGCAGTCACCCGAAAGGGGAGATACATCCTTAGCCCGTTAGCTATGGTGCTATCTCCGGCATGAAGGTTGATGTAGCAGTCTCCGCTATTCAGAATAGCACGTGTAACCCTGAGTAGAACTCTTACAGAATTTGAATACACAACTCATAACATTTCATCTCTAACCTCATCTCATTTGGTGCTCGTGAAATTTCCACAATTGTATTGACATAGTCTCGCAGACTATGGAATCAATAAATTCCACAATAGCGTCCGTAGTTAAAGCAAACTATGAAGTTGTATTACTCCATATATAACTCGGGCCAAGAAGCCTTGTACACAAATGCCCTTTTTCGCGTGGGTATATATTTGACAACACCAGGGGAGAATGTGCACCCCTGGTGAAATGATGTTGCTCAAAAAATAGCGCAAAATATGAGTACCAATGAAAGGCCAGCAGCTATATGAGGAAACTGTGTTGGTTCATGCAAAGTAAACACAGATGCTCGGTTGGCATTAGAAAACTGAGCACATACTACCAAACATGAAACATAGAAAAGATATGCAAAGTATGCACTGTATTGCATCGAAACTATTGCCATATACCCAGAGACGTTTGGGGAGCAATACTTCGGATACTCAAATTTCCTAGTACCTGGAGACGTCTAGGGAAAAGCAATAAGAGAAGAAGAAAACTTTGCCTATCTGCAATTGAAAAACCCAATAAGAAATTGGGATGCTTTGAAAGATTGCCTAAACCAAAGAAACGGTGCACCATAGAACTCTTTTGGTTAAGGCACTGGAAAACTCTACTCATCTCTGATATGGAAATAGGAGAAGAGTGGAGAGAATATTAGTATCATTAAAAAGGGAAAGAATATTAGTATCATTAAAAAGGGAAAGGCATAAGTCTACTGACGTCACTTATAGTATTTTGCCTATTGCCAGATACTGAAGTATCTAGTTGGGTCATATTTGAAGGCAATATGGGCATCAGCACTCCCTACATACATGAAGAAGTATGAATGTGGAATTATGGGAGAAGCAGCTGAAAGTAGCATAATGCTAATGAAAGAAGGCACCTGTCCCTAAGTGAATATTCTTTCTAGAGAAGCTATGGTAGTAAATAAATGAAAATAAAAAATGAAAATGTTGTGACTCTGTTCTAGCATACAGGTCATTGGATAGAAGGGTTTTGAAACCTTAAAACATTGAAATTTTTAAGAGAGAACTTTATGAATCCTCTTTAAGCTGCAAGAATTGCAGACTCATCTTTTATGCAGAAGAAAGCTTAGTAACACATGCAGTTACAGAAATAGAGGAACATCCCTATATTATCCACGCACATGGAAATGTGGCACTGATAGTGCAGTACATGGATAATGTAGGCACTAGCCTTTGTCCTGAAATGGAGCACCTTATGGTTTCGGACATATGGTTAAGGCATTACCTGTAGTAATATGGAGGAATCCAATTTGAAACATATGAATGGTCTACTTATACGCCGAGTATAGGTAAAAGTCCAATAATTTTTATGGACCCGATGGATACATAGTCCCAGAAGTGGACATGAACCCAACAAATATCAACAAGAATGTTGGAAAGCGCTTAATCCAATTGAATAGGAATCTAATGGTATCCATTGGCAGGAATTGCTCAAAAGAAGAAGCATGTCCTATGACCAGCTCATGAGTTTTGTAGAGAAGCACTACGAAACATCGTGACCAAGCTTTATGCTTGACAAACCGAAGTACGAACCATGCAGTTCATGAAGAATGCAAACTCGGTTTTCAAGACACATATCATATGGAAATATTGTATTTATGTCTAAGTGATTGGTGGGACAGCATCTCAAAATCACATCGAGCCATTTAAGAAATCTATGGTTCGTGGGTAGTTGATTGGCCTAGGCAAGGACATGAAATCCATGGCGCACTCATCTACCTTAACCCCTAAAATTATCCAAGCAGATAATTGAAGCTCATGTTGCACAACTGAGTATGGTTATAATTGCACATTGATGATGTATATTGCTCCACGACATGTTTCATTCATATTATTCATGAATGAATTTAATGAAGTGAGATGGACATACCGGAACATCAAGATACAGCTTACCACAATGTACAAAAATAATTGTGAAGGGCACTAATGAATTGAATGTTGTGTGTACCTAGAATGTACTCACACAATATTGCCCATAGTGTTTCTTCGAAACATAAAAGTTAGAGTATGAAAGCTCTGATGGAGGCTATCTTGAGGGGGAGCAAATACATGACGCTAATTATCACATTTTGAATTATGCAAGTTCATATAATTGATTCCTTTCAAAGAATCAAGTGTTGATAATTATAGTGTTCGAATTCTTTCTAATCTCTTTCTTGAAAGAATGTGGATTAAAACATCAACTCCTCAAGAGGTTAGCTTAAAATGAATTTTAGCTATATGTGTGCAATATTCAGGGGGAGCAAATCCCTGGTTAGAGATATAACCAGAATGGTACACCTTGTAGAAGCATCATTCACAATTGATCAAGAATGGATTAATTGACTCAATAGTTGTACTCTTTTTCTCTTAAATGAGTTTTCCTGAAGTTTCTCATTATTAAGGTTTTTAATGAGGCAACTAATACAACATGAAGCTGCGTATGCAATGCACTCTTTCTCCAATTTTTCCCACTGGGTTTTTTGGAGTTTTGATGAGGCATAAGCATGTCGCGATAAGCGCCCAAGGGGGAGTGTTAGGAAACCATTAACTAAGTCAAGGGTGGTTTCCCCACTAAGCAATATTTGTGGGCACTTATCTTGACCCCCAAGTAGGGGCTTAGTCTATAAATAGGGGCATTGATCCATTCCATTGTACACTTGATGAGAAGAGAAATAAAGAGAAGAAAGATTGCCCCTACACCTTGTGTCAATTTCTTTATTGTACCCGCTCTTGTGTGTTCGTCGTTCGTCTACCTCGTCTACGCCTCGTCGTGCAACCCGAGGACCGGACTCGCTGGCAAAGGTTGCACAACATAATTAACTACCTGTTCATGTTTGAACATCAGTTAGCATGGCCTTTGATAGGAGACAATTAGTTGCCTAGTTCACCATTTCGTTAATCTGTGTGTAAAAGTGTTGCTGAGAAGACCAACACTTCTGTCCATCCAAAAATTATATTCATGAAAAGGGCCAGACACCTCAAGTTGTAACTAACAAGGAGGTACCATGACCTCACTCTGTTGGTTCTCAAACTACATGGTTGCTTGTGGATTTTTCGGATTTGATCACATGAACTCACTCTGTTGCTCAAGTTGTAAAACAATAACAATAGCCACTTTTCCTATTGATTTGAAAACTGCTGAGTGAGTACAAAGACACCAGCAAGGTTTTGGGCTGAAGCTGTGAATACTGCTTGCCACAACATCAATAGACTATATCTTCACCCACTCCTAAAGAAGACACCTTATGAGCTGCTGACCAACAAGAAGCCAAATGTCTCCTACTTCAGAGTATTTGGTTGTAAGTGTTATATTCTGAAGAAAGGCAAACGTCTCTCTAAATTTGAATCCAAATCTGATGAAGGAATATTTGTTGGATATAGCTCAGAATCTCACACCTACAGAGTCTTTAACACCAACACCAAGGTTGTTGAAGAAGCTGTAGATGTGACATTCGATGAATCTAATGGCTCACAAGATGGGCAAGTTGCTAATGATATTTCAGGGAAGGTAGATATACTTCACAAGTCAACAGGTGAAGTCAGGCCCCAAAGTTGAGGAGCAAGCTTCATCTGGAGTTACAAACCTACCTGACCCAGCTGATGAGCAGGATGAAGTCAATGGCATTGAGTTCGAGTACAACCCAGCTAATGATCTATTGGACTCAGAAGCCTCCATGCACCCAGCTGAGTCTCAGGAAGAGCCAACTGAGTCACAGATACACCCAGCTGACCCACATCCAGCTGTGACTCAGGTGGCTGACCCAGAACCCCCTGTGATCAGCAGGCTGCAGAAGGATCACCCTGTAGACCAAATCATTGGTGCCATTAATAGGGGAGTGACTACTCGTTCTCGTATTGCTAACTTTTGTGCTCACTACTCTTTTGTTTCCACCATTGAGCCTAAAAATGTAGGTGAAGCTCTGTCTGACTCAGACTGGATCAATGCTATGCATGAAGAGCTGAACCAATTTGAGAGAAATGAAGTCTGGTCACTTGTTGAAAGACCCAAGGATCACAATGTTATAGGAACAAAGTGGGTCTTTCGCAACAAGCAAGATTCTACAGGCCAAGTGGTGAGGAACAAGGCAAGATTGGTTGCTCAAGGCTACACTCAAATAGAAGGCTTGGATTTTGGTGAGACCTTTGCACCTGTAGCTCGACTTGAAGCTATCAGGATACTTTTAGCTTATGCAAATCATCACAACATCAAGCTTTATCAAATGGATGTCAAGAGTGCCTTTCTCCAAGGTAAGCTTGCTGAACTTGTGTATGTAGAACAGCCCCCTGGTTTTGAAGATCCAAAAAGACCCCATCATGTATATGTTCTCCACAAAGCTTTATATGGTCTCAAACAAGCCCCTCGTGCTTGGTATGATACCCTAAAGGAGTTTCTTATACATAATGGTTTCAAAATTGGGCTTGTTGATACTACACTCTTTACTAAAGTTAAATGCAAGGATTTATTTGTATGCCAAATATATGTCGATGACATAATATTTGGAAGTACTAACCGTGTGCTAAGTGATGAGTTCAGCAAGATGATGATCAAAAGGTTTGAGATGTCCATGGTAGGAGAGCTGAAGTTCTTCCTAGGGCTGCAAATCAGACAACTCAAGCAGGGAACTTCATCTCTCAAGAGAAGTTTGCCAAGGACATCCTCAAGAAGTTTGACATGGACAAAGCTAAGTCAATATCTACTCCCATGCAAACAAATGCTCATCTTGATCTGAACCAACAAGGTAAGTCCACTGATCAGAAGGAGTATAGGTCTATGATAGGTTCTTTGTTGTATTTGTGTGCATCTAGACCTGATATAATGTTGAGTGTTTGCATGTGTGCACGTTTTCAAGCTGATCCTAACAGTGATATGTTGAGTTCTTTCCATGCATCTTGGTAAACCTCAAAATATGTTGCTTATAATTACGGCCTGTTTGGTTGGGCTATGGCTGTTGACAAAAACTAATGTTGGCTGGCTGTCTGAAAAAGCTGTTGTGGCTGTGGAGAAGTGAACATATGGCTTTTGGTTGATCTAAACCATCTACAGCATTTTAAAAAATAAGCACAGAAGCTTCAGCACATTGCAAAAAGCTGGCAGAAGACAACTTTTCTAAATGCTGAATTTACACTATAAAACCCACAGCTACCATTGGCAACAGCTGCTAAAAAGCTAGCCGTTTGGTTGGGCTGTAGTTTTTTCTAATGAAAAGCTGCTGAAAAGCCAAACTAAACATGGAAAGTCACTGGGTGCACACGGGGGCATGTGCACCCATTAGTTTTGGTGAATTTTAATTTCACATACAAGTTTTGAAAAAATCTAAAAAAATTCATACCAGTATATGTTGGAATGAAGTATACACAGTTAAATTTTCAAAAACTAATATGACAATTTGTGATCTGTGCAAAAAAAACAAATATGTGCATATGGCCCCTTTGTACTGTTCATGCTATCCAAGGTGTGTTTTTGTTTTTTTTCATAGATCACAAATGGTCATATTATTTTTCAAAAATTTAACTGTGTATACTTCATTCTATCATATACCAATATGAATTTTTTTACATTTTTTGAAACTTGTATGTGAAATTAAAATTCACCAAACTAATGGGTGCAAATGCCCCCGTGAGCCAAAAAGCCACACTCAACTAAACACCCCTTTAACACGGCCATTGTCTCCCACTTTTGCTAGTTAATTTAGAATTGTACTCCTTTCTCTTTACTTGTAGTTTAGAACTTGTGCAATTAGCCTTTTGAAACTTTGACGACAAATACATGATTTAATTTTCCACATGAAAAGTACTCTAGTAGATTTCTCATTTTTATATCACTACTTACAATTATTTTTCTTAGCATATGGTTAGAAAAATTAAAGGCCTAATGGATTTCTTAGCATATAGTTAGAAAAATTAAAGGCCTAATGGATCCATTGAATACCGTATCAATATTTGAAATGACATGAAAAAGAGAAATGGATGTAGTATGTCATCCACAATTCTAGATAAAATTTAAGAAAATTTTTAAGACGCTCCCACTTACTCCTCCTAAGAGGTATGGGGAGAATTTAATTCTAGCCATCAATTAATCAAGGGTAAATTTGGTTATATAAATGTAGTAAGTATAGCAAGATTAAAAGGAAAATTTAATGTTCTCTCTTTCCAATGTAGAGACGTCCATAAATACTATATATGTTCGTTCAAAGTATATTTACTATACATATGTATATTATATCTTGAAGTATGCTTCTTTTTCTTTTTACCACATTCTATGGATAAATGTTATTAATCTAGAAGATGGTAGCTGGTACACGTTTAATATGTACAAAGTAAGTAAATGGTTTTTATTTTGATACTTTTGTTCCTAATTCTTTCTCCCATGAGTTCCACTTCTTCTTTTGGGGTTTTCTCTGTCGGAAATAGTGTTAATTAGAATCCCTTCTGCGTGGTTTTTTGTGAGGTGGAAAGCTAGCATCGCGAATAGACAACATCAACGTTTTAAAGTTGATTCAGAGACTTTAATAAGCCACTGCTCTCGAACCTTGCGTCCAAATCAAGATCTATTTTCACTATTATGTTTGTTTTAATGCAATCTTTAGAACTAGATCCCGATTAAATATGTTTAAAGACTTGTTTTGTCTACTACATTATATAATACTATCCATTGTATTTTTCGGTGATGATTGTCTCTAACATTTTTGTTACTATTCTCTTCTGCATATATTCCTCTACCTTTTTTAATTCTCTATTACATATTATTATCTATTGCATTTTTTCACTTGTCTATTGCAATTCTTCATAATTGTTTACTGTATATTTGTCTATGACGATGGGTAATATAACTCTACTGTATACGATGATAGTGTCTGTATACAATTACAAAAAGGTCTAGGGATATCCTGGATATCCGGAGTCGAATCCGCTTTGAAGAGGGTCTCTAGAAAGATAAGGAAACTACCGACAGGTGTCCAGGATTTCTTAAACTAGAAAGTCAATCCTGACATTTATGGATGATTGGAGTCCTACTCGGAGACGAGTCCGTACCCGATACGATATACCCTCTTTAGAAGGACCCCAGGACCTGCAGAGAGACAAGCCTTGACAAAGTTAATTCAGAAGCACAATAAGCCTTCGAGCCAGAAGCTTAGCCTAAAGACCTCCAAGCTAGTAGAAGGAAAGACCAAACTTGATATCCACCTCCGACTAGTATTAGATCCAATCTAGATTAGCCACACCCTCTTATACTTCCTCTCAAGATCAATATAGGACACACATGACGTAGGGTTATTATTCTGAGAAAGGCCCGAACCTGTATAAAATGTCTTGTCAATTATGGGCACGACGTGGTACCAAGAGTCCCTACCCCTATTCTTTTTCTCACCATGTATTACGTAAGATCGACAGTTCACCGATCGTTGATAGTCTACTATATTTCTTAAAAGTTATCTACTGCATTTGTACATTTTTTTCATAGTCAGATGCATCTTTTCTCATTGTAACATCCTAATTTTTTAGAGGGTTTAAAATTTTTAAATAAAGCAAAGGATGTTACGGAATGTAATTACAATTATATATTTTGTAATAAAGGAGGTATAATTTTTCAGCATTTACTCTTTTGGAATTTTCCCTAGAAATATTTTTATTGGGTTCCTTATATTTTATTTGCTTTATGTGAATTATTTTTATAGTTTTTGGACTGCATTTATTGGCCATTTTAATTGCCTTTTCAAATTGGTTTTTGATTAACTCAGAAATCCAATCCGAGCGCTCAGGTCGAAAGCCCTTGGCCTACTCTCCTTCCCTTTCTCTTATTGGGCCGCCAGCCTACATTCCCTCTCACCTTACCCCTTCTCCTCTTGGGCCAGACCTGTTTCTTCTTGTTCCCCTCCTTTCCCGCACCCGTCCGCTAGGCCATGCCCATCCGACTCCCCGTGGCCCTCGGGTTGACCGTTGGATCGAGATCCAACTGCACCAACCGCATAATGCTTCGCACTGCCCCTCCCGCACATCCTGAGCCATCGACAGGTGGGCCCTACCTGTAGCGGCTATCTTCTACCTTGAGTCAGACTCAAGCCCGACTCCACCTTGTGTTGTGCCGTTGGTGTGGAGCCGTCTTCCCGCCACCCTTTCTTCATGTGCAAGTAAGGGACAAAATCCGGAGGTTTCCTACAACCCATATCTGTGGTTCAAAAGGTGAATCCCTTAAGGATTCGCTCCATTTGAAATAGCCGATCTAGGACCGGTGCCACCCTACCTGTTCCCACCCATACGTTCTATAAAAGGCCTTGACGTCTGCATCAAATCGATCGCACCAACACCCGAAGCTAAAGCCCTAAAGATCAGAGCCCTAATTCTTTTATGTTTAAAGTCTGTTATTAGAGTAAAATACCAGATCTTTTTGTTATTAGATGAAAACATAAACTCCTTTATGTTGTTAATTTATTCTCTTATACCATGATCTGTTTTGAGCTAGGCTACATGGTAGTGTGTTATTCCATGTGCATGTGTAGTAGTAATTGCCTAGTCCCACTACTACAAAAAGGCATATCAAAGATAGGTGAAAAACGTCATTAGAGATGGTTTTGTCACCCGTCTATGTGAGAGGGTTTGTGATGACCCAAGTGATCACAGATGGTCCCCTATCACCCATCTCTGATGTGCAATTTCAAAAATAAAATAAAAACAGCCACCGCTCCTGGATCCACTGCTGTCTCGCCTGCAAATGCCATCGCCGCCAACGTCGCTCGTGCTCGCAACCCCACGCCATGCTATTGGTGAGGCGGCCGTTTCGGCTAGCCGGCAGAAGCACCTGCCCCGTGACACCGAGCTTGTCGGCTAGCGAAGGACCATGCCCTCCACCCTCATGTAATGGGGCTAACGGGCCATGGACATCACAGATGGTTCGGGCGAAAGACCAATCTGTAATGGCTCACATATCACAGATGAGTCGAGTCATGACCTGTCTATGATGAGTCATGCGGCGTCCAGGATGAACCTCTCCTGAGTGAAAGGTCATCATAGACGAGTTGAGTGAACCAACCGCCTATGATGATAGTCAATTGAGATGGTTTCGGGGAACCATCTGAGATGAAGTGTCCCGGATGAGCTTTTCTGTAGTAGTGTCCCTATGTTTCATGACAATTAGCATGCGTAGGTTGGTTGCTATTTGCACTTACTTGCTTGTGTGAATACTAGCTTGATCAGTTTTGCTTGGTGATTGATAACTAGCATGTTAGGAGCGCCTATTGTTAGTAACTATTATGACAGGAACTGTATTCATGCAGCTAGGATGTAAGTGTTAAGGTAGCTATTTTATACAAAATAATGGTAGTATATATATCTGCATATATAAGTAGTAATATTATATCTTATGAGGGTAGATATGATCCTAGCTTATGCCAACCCTAGACCCTTATCGAGCCTTATCCGTACTCATCTAATTGTCTTCCTACCTTCTTCTTTGAACTCCGAGTCTCGCCTTGATTTCTCTACCATCTACACTCTCTTTTATTTGCATTTTCACTTTTATTTGGAGTTATTGCTGCTATGGTTATTTATTGTATTATATCTTGTCGATCGTTACGACGAGGAGGGAGTGACGAGGCCGGTTTAGGACAAGCTAAGCAAGAAAAAGAAGAATGCTACGCCAACAAAGGCATGCCCCCTTGTTCTGATCATGTTGATCCCAGGGTTAAATCCTTATATGCTCCTGATGAGTAAAAAAAAACACCCCCTATGTCTATGACTTGTGGACTTAAGGGCATATAAGGGTTTAATTTTTTGTGAGGGAATATAAGGATTCACTCCTTGATCCTACATTTTCAAAGTCATTATATCATGGTCGATTATAAACATGCATGTTGTTTACCAAATTGTTTATCAAATGCTTTGCGTGTTAATCCCAATTGAAACCTGAGTCCATGTTGTCATACCTTGTTTTATCTAGAGTAGTTGTTTAGTTAATCATTAAAAATTAGAAATGCTTACCCTACAAAGTTAGCAAATCACTTTTATGCCTCATCAAAGGATTATTCATGTCATGAATCATTGAATTGTTATCACATGGTGATATGTTGGGCTCGTTGAGCATTTAGCCCTCTATTTCCAATTCCGTCTAAATTCTCCTCTAGATGAAACTTACCACTAAGGTGTGGGCGACAAATGGATTGTTGTGGTGGTGATGATTTAGCATGTGTTGTTATTTAGTTGCTTAGTGCTAGTGTCACCTACACCATAAGAATCATACCGTGGACTCTGAAATTTGTGAACCAAGTGCAACCACAAGTCTGCTATCGGTATGACTTGGCCAACTAATTTGTTAAAACCTAGGGTGACAACAGAGGGGAACGAAGCAAGGGATATGCCTTCTGGCAGTTGCTAGTGATAGCTATCCTAGAGTTGACTTGTTGCTAGTGTCAACTAATTTGTAAAGGTCTTGTTGTGAGGGTCCAGTCATATTTCTCGGAAGATTGTGAAACCCCAGGTTAATCTTAAATCTTGTGGGTAAAGTGTACTACCTCTGAAGAGTGTAAAACTAATCGATTAGCCGTGTCCATGGTTATAGATGGTATAAAGATCTATTTTTGATGAGGAAATTGTCTTCTATCTAATGCTTTTCCCTCTATCTCACTTCATTCCTAGTGATTAGAACCTATTGTCAGGATTAAGGCATCGACCTTACTCGACCAATGTTGGTAGTTAGAACCTTCACTACAAAACCTTAGTTATTAAAACCGTTTTAGGCTCAATTAAATGTTTTGATCTTAAAACCTGCCTGCAAAACTACTGTAGTGATTTAACTAAAAATGTTATTTATGCAAAAGAACCATAAATCCATCCTTTGTTAAGCTTTGCGCGTAGCTTGGTTAGGTTTCCCTAAAAAGGGGGCACACTGAGTGCGTGAGTACTCATCGAGCATGTTATTTTTGGGCATGTCCAGATAACTTTGAGGATGCTAGTGAAGACTGTCACGATGGTGAACGTTGGACTTCGTCATCTGCTTGTGGCTGAGATGGAGACCACTACGTTTTATTATTATTTTCGCTTTGTTTCTGAGATGTAAAGGACATAAATCCTGAGTATTTTACTTAGCCTCGTGGCATATTATTTAGACATTTTGTAATAAACTATGTGATATGTGCAATGGTATCATTTCGACTATATTCATTCGCTTAATCATGGACTAATGAAGGTATAACGGGATGGGGGGGCACTAGTGCAGAACCCCCTTATAGATGAAAGGTTATTAGTGGCGTTCCCCCAAAAAGCAACGCCACTGGTATCCGCCCAGATTATCAGTGGCGTGTCACCCGGAACGAACGCCACTAATAACAAAGTACTAGTGGCGTGCTCCTCTATACCACACGCCACTAGTAAGTGGGGCCCAGCCGTGGCCCGGGAGAACTTACTAGTGGCGTGGTCTGAACAGCACACGCCACTAGTACTGGGCTTACTAGTGGCGTGCTTACCCATCCACACGCCACTAGTAAGAGGGGGGCCCGGGAGAACTTACTAGTGGCGTGGCCTGAGTAGCGCACGCCACTACTACCTGCCTTACTAGTGGCGTGCTCCTCTGTACACGCGCCACTAGTAAGTGGGGCCCCCGTGCCCGGGTGAGCTTACTAGTGGCGTGGTCTCAATATGACACGCCACTAGTACCGGATTACTAGTGGCGTGGCTCGCGGTACACACGCCACTAGTAAGTGGGGCCCAGCCGTGGCCCGGGAGAAATTACTAGTGGCATGGTCTCGGGAGCACACGCCACTAGTATCTAGCTTACTAGTGGCGTGGCCCTCTAGCACACACGCCACTAGTAATTACGACCAATAATTGAGCTGTGTATACACGTGAGAGCCCCCCTCTCTCCTTCTTCCTCCTCACCACTTCCTTCTCCTTTCTTCCTCCTCTCCCCTTGTTCTCTCCTCCAACACCTTGCACATTTTTTTATCTACCTAATTAGCCCTAGGTAGATCTAGCTAATTAATAATTAAGCCCTAATTATTAACTAGCTAGATCTACTCTCTCTCCCTCCACCCTCTCCCATGAATTAAATGAACTCTCTCTCTCTCCTCCATTGATGCTTAGCTAGCTCTCCCCCCAAATCCTCTCTCTCCCGCTCCATTCTTTCTCCTCTCCTTCCACCACCACCACCACCATACATATATAGCCGGCCTCACTAGCTCGATCGACGTCTCGGTCCTCTCTTCGTCCCTAGGTGAGAATTAACTTTGGGGGCATCGTCGTCTATTTGAATGAAATGAAATGTATATTGTTGTGGACATGCATGTGAGATGATGAAAATTTGTGTTCGGCCATCGACTTTGTTATTGCTTGTGATACCGGTCATCGAGCTGAGGCAACAACTCATTGTAGTTGCTCTATGTGTTTTTTCAGGGAATATATATGAGTTGCCAATGTTTTGACAAAATGTTGATTCGTCAACGTTTTGTCAAATTTCTGGCACACTCGATTTGTGTCATTTTTAGCAAAGGTCATGCCGAAATTTTCTATGACCTTGTTGATTTTAATCCTTTTTCTTAAATCTTATAGGGATCGATCGAACGATATCATGGATCGAAGTATGAATGGGTTCTTAAAGTTCGCCGTGGAAGATATGGAGCGAAGGGGTGGCAAGGAGATATGTTGTCCGTGTCGTGATTGCAAAAACATGCATATGTTCACGCCCCGTTCTGGCTCTGTGAAGGCGCACTTGCTCCGACGGGGTTTCATGGATGGTTATACACGGTGGACAAGTCACGGTGAGGAGGATGAGGATGTTGCCGATGTCGAAGGGGCGACAGATGAAGAAGCGAGAAACGAATACCCAGAAGATGAAGGGATGGAGCACCAAGAGGCGCCCGGACATGATGAAGAGGCCGGACATGACGACGATGTCGGACACGATGAAGATGCCGAAGCGGCGGACACCCAGGACACGCTGGCCGCAATGGTGCAGGACCCTCATGTTCAAGAGTTGATTGTGAAAAGACGACTAACGAAAGAGCTGCTCTTAGAGAGGCTGCCAAGTTTGCGAAACTGGAGAAAGACTCAAAAACTCCATTGTATGATGGTTGCGATCCCCAGCACACCCGCCTCAACGTCACGCTCAAACTTTTAGACATCAAGGCAAAATACAAGAGCACGGACGCAAGTCTCGATGCGACATTGGAGTTTCTACATAAAGTTTTTCCCGAGGGGAACGTGTTGCCTAGTAGTATCGATGAGGCCAAGAAGGTCGTGTGCCCTCTTGATTTGCCGCACATCAGATACCACGCGTGCGTCAATGACTGCATCGTTTATCGGAACGAGCACGAGGACCTAACAGAGTGTCCAGAGTGCGAGGAACCCCGATACAAGCGGGGAAAGAAAACTCCTCAGAAGGTTGTATGGTACTTTCCGCTCATTCCCCGTTTGCAGCGTCTATACGCAAACAAGAAGGAAGCAAAGCTCATGCGTTGGCACAAAGATAGGAAGATGGCGGGTAAAGACGATGGCGTGCTGAGGCACCCTGCAGATGGTTGCCAGTGGAAAGCACTCGACTGTGAATACCCCGAATTCGGAGGAGAAGCAAGGAATATCAGGTTGGGTTTGAGTACGGACGGACTCAATCCTTTTGGCAACCAGAGCAGCACACACAGCACCTGGCCCGTGTTTGTATGGTTCTACAACCTCCCCCCTTGGCGCTGCATGAAGCGGAAGTATGTACACATGGTTATGCTAATTCAAGGGCCGACACAACCGGGGAACGATATTAACCTGTATCTCGAGCTATTGAAGGAGGAGCTAGACACATTATGGGCTGATGAAGGGGTCCCCACCTGGGACGCCAACGAACGAAACCATTTCCCTATGAGAGCTGCGTTGATCACGACGGTGCAAGACTACCTCGGTTATGGATATGTCTCCGGCCAGGTATGCCACGGACACTTCGGATGTGTTAAGTGTATGGATGATACAACTTATCTCCAGCTAAAACCCGCGGGCGGCTCTCAAAAAACCGTGTTCATGGGGCATCGAAGGTGGCTTCACAAGGATGACGAGTGGAGAAGTCGTCCAGATCTGTTCGACGGTACAACTGAGGCTCACTTAAAGCCACGTAAGAGGAGCGGAGAAGAAATCTGTCGGCTGTTGAACGATTGGAAAAGAGTGCCCTAAGCCGGGAAAGAAGCGGAAGGCCCCTGAGCCGCTGTTAAAAGTATGGAAAAGGAAGTCTGTTTTTTGGGGCTTGCCTTACTGGCCAGTCCTCGATACGCCTCATTGTCTTGATGTCATGCATATCACGAAGAATGTCTGTGAGAGTTTGCTTGGTACCCTGTTCGACATGCCGGAAAAGACAAAAGATGGGCCGAAGGCAAGGCAAGACTTGAAAGACCTCAACATAAGGGATGAGCTGCACGCTGACCAGGAGGAGACAGTTACGCGCAAGAATGTTTCAAAATTCGATGATTCATGTCCACCCGCTTGCTTCACTCTAGATCCGAAGGAGCTCGATCAAGTTTTCAAGTGCCTCGAAGGTATCAAAGTTAGTTTACCAAACTCGACTATTTTATTTTTCAGATGCATAGTTTGTATATTAATGAGAGTTTCGTTGTAATCGTCTTACTTCTTTTTGTAAGATGCCTAGTGCCTATATTGATACTAGCTCCTGCCGAACTGCTGCCACGGCAGCAGAAACGGCGGTTTCCGCTGCCGCGGCAACAACTACACACCGTCGTCCTGTTGCACTGCTGCCGTGGCAGCAGAAACGGCGGTTTTTGCTGCCGCGGCAGCCTCTGAACGACCGTCGCCCTGCCGCACTGCTGCCGTGGCAGCAAAAAATGGTGGTTTTTGCTGCCGCGGCACCACGGTCGCCCTGCCGCACTGCTGCCGCGGCAGCTGAAACGGTGGTTTTTGCTGCCGCGGCAGCCTCGGCAGCACCGTCGCCATGCCGCACTGCTGCCGTGGCAGCTGAAACGAAGGTTTTGGCTGCCGCGGCAGCAACGGCTTCGCACCTTCGCCCTGCCGCACTGCTGCCCGCGGCAGCAGAAACGGTTGCTTTTGCTGCCGCGGCAGCCTCTGCACTACTGTCGCCCTGCCGCACTGCTGCCGCGGCAGCTGAAACGGCGGTTTTGGCTGCCGCGGCAGCCAATTTTTTTGGGACTGGAAAACTTACTAGTGGCGTGTGGACCAAGTGGGACGCCACTAGTATAGGCATTACTAGTGGCGTGTCTATCTAAGCGCACGCCACTAGTAAATAGATGTAGTATTTTTTTTAAACTCGAAAAATGTCTACTAGTGGCGTGCTGGAAAACAGGGGCGCCACTAATGAGCTTCCTTACTAGTGGCGTGGGGAATAAGTGGCACGCCACTAGTAGTTTCGTTACTAGTGGCGTGTTGAAGAGAGCACGCCACTAGTATGTGTGTTACTAGTGGCGTGTGGGCAGCACGCCACTAGTAACCAATTACCACCGGCGTGATACTAGTGACGTGCTGCCCACACGCCACTAATAGCTATTTGAGCACGCCACTAGTAAGGGGTTCTGCACTAGTGGGGGGGGGGTCTAGGAGTCTTGGGCTCACACACCCATAAAAGGTAGAAACAGATGAAATAAAACCTAAAGAATAGTGAATTCCTCGATGAAAAATTGATGAAGAAAATAAAGATACACGAAAGAACAGTAGAACAAAATTAGAAAGAGAAAAGTTCTTGAAAAAAGTTGAAAAAAAGACATAAAGAAGAAAGAAAAAAGAAGGAAGAAACTACTAATAGTAGTCTTTAGTGGTGTTTCGTACTACTAGCAGTGGTTTTAAGGGGTGTTCACTCTATTTTTGTGGACTAAATGTTTACCAATTAGGCCAGGACTTAATCTATGAGTAAATTTAGTAGCTATATTGGCATGACTATGAAGGAAGATTTAAGGAGACATGTTTGACAAGAAATTTAAGAACCCATTTCAAGGAACTAAAAATTTGGAGCTCTTTTGTCTCGTTAAGAATATTTGTGAACACTGACAGATCTAATCCACGCGATAGCCTCATATACAATTCATTGCCCTCCCTATCCCACCCAACAGCTTCGCATACATCTCATTCCCTGATGGCTAGTGTTTTTTTGAACGGGCCGATGGCTAGTGTTTTCTACTCTAGAAAGACCATGCGCGATTCTGGGAGTGGCGCGACGAGAGGCGCAGTGCTTTTTTGCTGCTTTACATGTCCAAAACCCGATTCCATGTGTGCATCTCCACGTCAACAAGCTGCCACGCACGCATGGCATCGGACGTGCCCAACCTTTGGACGAGCTGGTGAGATCTAGGTCGTTGTCAGCTAGCTAGGGCCAGCTAAGACGGTTTTCAATTCTCGGGCACCACTGAAATCACTGATTTTTTGAAATAAACTTCAAAAATTTCAGTTATTTCGGTTTCAATTTGGCCAAACGACCAAAAATTCTGCTTGAATTTGATTGAAATCCAACCAAAGTTTGAGAAAATTTAGCAAAAATTTGAATTCTTTTTGAGTTTGGCTCGAATTCGTGTGTCACCGAAATATTTGACTGAAATGCAAATATTTTGGTACCTGCTGAAATGCATGAAATTTTGCTGAAAAGTTCATTGAAAATGAGAACCGTGCCAAGACCTGGTGCACGTCATGAGAGTTCTTAACTCTGTCGTTATGCGCAAAACTTTACACCTAACAATGCAGTTCCACGAAACGAAATTCTTCAATCTTTGGTCCCTCCATATTTATGCGGTTATGCCAATACATATAGTGCGTGAAATTTACTCCCATGTCCATAGTGTGGTTTCCGTTAAGACTTTATATGCCAAGTCAATCAAATTCTTATATGTCCCTTGCCTTCCCGAAAGGTTAGAGAAATTTAAAGTACCCATATATGTTCAGTAACTCCCCAGATCATGCGTGTTGCAGTTGTAGTGTTTTTGCTCCTTGTTGAAAGAAATGTTCATGCTTCTTAATAATTTGTATTAAACTAAACCGCATTCCTGAATATTTGAACCTAGATGCAGGCCCATCTGAGGCAGGCAGTTAGCGGTTTAATTGCATTTACCCTCGCTATAATTTTCCATGTTGACTTTGAGAAGAATCTTTTTGCGGATATACCATGCTTGTATTTTATCCAATTAATTATGTACCAAAATCATTTATTGTTGTGCAATTTTAAGTATTTTCAGAATTTTATTGTGGTAATTTTCAGCATTTTGTTGACCTATGAGCAATTGTCACCTTCTTACATGAGGATTCTGTATGCAAAGTATTTCTTGATTTGTTTCAGCTAAATACAGATCCCTCTAAACTAGGTACTATCTGTCAACGAAATGTCTCTCGGACAGTAAACTTGGGCACCCCGGGTCGGAGGGCCGAGGTGCGAAGAGGACGACTCGGGGAACGACGCCTAGTGACCACGAGAACCGCCCCTAACTACCGCCGAAGATTAGTAAGAGAATTGCAGTGGAAAATAGAGCTGGAACTCGAAGAGGTGAGCTTGGATTCATATGGGGTGCCGATTCGCCCTTATATAGGCAAAACCGGCTTACAAATGAAAATACATCGCTGCCCTTAGACAGATCACAACCTTATCCTAGTCTGTGACACCGTACATCTGGCGAATCAGTACTCTCCTCCTCGCCGCTACCTACTATATTCATCGGCATATCCCTGATGCGCCTCGCCGGTACGGCCCGCCACCGTGCTCGCCACCTTCCCGTGGGCAAGTTCTTTTCTACTCCGGACCGAGCCCGCTCCTCCTCCGCCTCGTCCTGGGGAGATGCCCTCGGTTCTGCTCGGGACGGGCGACTTGGTCTGAGTCCTCCTGATCACCTCGCCTGGGAGAAGGGGGCGACTCGCTCGGGCCTCGCCCTCCGGAGGACGACGTGGCCTCGCTTGGGTCTTCCACCGGGTGTCCCTGCGAAGCTACAACCACAAGTTTATCAAGCACAAAATATATTAGGGGGTACCTCGCCCGGACGACGTGGCTGGACTCCCCCAACAGTAGCCCCTTGCAGGTGCGATCGACGAGGGGAGCAACGCCACTCGTGGCTGCATCGAACCCTTAAGTGGGAGGACGGGGAGTCCGGGACGAGGTGCCCCCGGACTTCGAACCTCCTCTCCGCTCGGGACGATGTGCCCCCGGACTTCAAAACTTCTTCCTGCTCGGGGCTCCCGAACATTTCGCCCCCGATTTCGGATCGTAACAGCCGGATCCGTCTACTCCGCCTCCGTCCGTTACGCTGCCTCGAATTGCGGAACGCCCCGGGGCTATAAATATCCCCGGGCCTCCTCTTCGCAACCTCACACACTTCCGTCTCCGTTGCTTGCACCTCGCCACTCCCCGTGCTCGGCTTCCATTCCTAGCACAATTCGCCACTCGGCCTGGATCGTGCTTAAACGCCTTCAAGATGACCTAGCATCCGAGCGGGAGAGAACCATGTCGACCAGCAAAGCCGCCGCAGCCACGAAACAAAAGGGGAAGAAGGTGGCCGAGAAGGTCACCTACACCCACTAGCTCGGGACGACCCAAGCGTCCGAGACCACGCTAGCATATCGTCATCTTCGCCGACCAGTTTAGGGCCAGCCTAACCTTCCCCGCCGTGCCCATCGTCCAGCTCGTCCTAAACCACTTCGGCCTGGAGATCTCGGACCTCAACCCCACGGCGATCTCGCACCTGGCTATTTTCGAGTGGGCGATGAAGACGATGAGGCTGGAGAGCATGGCGACTTGCTTCGCCATGTTCCACGAACCCGTGATGACGACATCGCCCATCCACAACGGCGCCCACTCCCTCATCGGGATGATCGGGTTCCGAGGTAGCCACGGGTCCGACGCCACCTACCCGGTGATGGCGTTGAAGAATAAGTGGAAGAACTGGCGTAACAAGTGGTTCTACTACCGGGTAGGCGACCTCGGCTTTACCGGCGACAAGACTGCCCCCGGCTACACAACTCGCCAACTCGTCGTCACCTCCACCAACCTGGCGAGACGCGACGCCCTGGCCGAGATGAGCCACCAGCTCTCGTCGCAGGATCTGGTCGAGGAGTTTCTCCTCCTGAGGATCCGCCCGCTTGCCACCGGCTGGCCGATGAAGTGCCTCTCCCTTAGCGAGGGAGGCCCCTCGGGCCGTGCCCCTTCTACGGATACGAGCCCACCAAGGGGTACGACCTCACTCGAGCGGAGAGGGAGGCGAACCTCCTCCTCAGCCGATACTTGCCATCGAGGCAAAGATCATTTCGAAGATGATCGCAGGGCGCCAGAACCGGGCCTGCGAACTCTTCAAATGGGAGGTTCCTCCTCGCCCGGACATTGCCCCTGCCGGAGACGCCAAGACGGGCGATAAGAGGAAGCGGGCCGCCTCGGCCCTGCAGAAGGCGAAGCCGAAGAGCCTCGTCTAGGAACTGAAGAATTGGGAGGATGACGCGGACAGTGATCGCCATGAGTCGTCTGCCCCGGGCGGGGCGAACACCGAGGACTCGGACGATGAGGAGTCCGAGGCGGGGTCACGCGTCGGGAGCGACGAGCGACCTCCCGCGAAGAAGCGGGATGACGCCGCCGCGAAACCTGGCCCGGGTGCAGGCAAAGGACCGATGGGAGGTCTCTTCTCGGCGGTCCATTCGACGGCCGTGACCCAGGACAGGTTCTCCTGGGAGTCATCTTCCTCGTCCTCGTCCGACGTGAACATCGACGAGACGGTCGATATTATCGGAGAGGACGTCACCGGGGAATCTCTTCGGAAGGACGTTCCGGCCCCCGAGGTGACATCGCCTCTCGAGGCCGCTTGTCCAGGCGGAGCCTCGCCTGAGGGGGATGTCGCACCGGAGCAACGCCCCCCTTCACCCGCGCCGGTGTCGGGGGAGTCCTCGCCTCACCTCGCGGGTGCTCGAGCATCGGGCGACAATGTCGCGCTAGGGCTCTCTCCTCCCCGTGTTGCAACCGCGGAGGGAGCCCCCGCTTCTCGTCCCTCAGGCGCACTGGTGACGGTCCTATCTTCCTCCTTGACCCCAAGGACAAGGCAAAGTGTCGGGGCTCCCTCGACTCGACCCGCCAGCCTTCTCGCCCCCGAGTAGCACTCTCCGGTCGACTCGGACCGGATCTCCTCGCCGCCTCGCCACTGGAGTTCGAGCTCGTGAGCCACCCCGGGGCGAGGCTATCTGAGGAGGACGTGGCGTCGAGCTTCGCCGGGATGATGGCCTCCCAGGTCGGGGCGGCTGCTCGGGCCGCCGCACTGAAGGTAAACCCAACTCGCCTTTTCATTCTACCGTTTACAGCATACTGACACCACCTGCTCCAGTGCATGTTCGTCGCGGAGAAGCTCTCTCTCCTGGAGGCGTGCATGGCCGACGTCAAGGGTCCACTGGCCGAGGAGCGGGCTTGCACCGCCGATGTTTTGGAGGTCCTCGATGCTGAGGCGAAGAAGATGGCCGAGCTCGCCGCATGCCTTAAGGACAAGACCTCCGAGGCGGACCTCCTCAAAGCCAAACTCGAGGAGGTAGAGGCTCGCGCTGCCCGTGCCGAAGAGGAGCTCGCTGTCGAGTGGGAGAAGGGCGAGGCGGTGAGGAAACGTGCCACCGATACGGAGGAGGTGCTCTCCTCTGAGCGAGGGAAGGTCGAGGCTGTGGCCGCGCTACTAGCCACGGCGGAGAGCAAGTCCGCCGCGGCCCAGAAAGAGGCCGCCAAACTCCAAGACGATCTTTTGCTGGTGCATGAGAGGCTTGGTCGCTTCACCGATCGGGACACCCAAGCCTACCGGCTCATCTCGTCCCTGTGCCATGCGGCGGGCCTGGCAACCGAGGCAGTTGGTCTCGACGTCACCGCCTTCGACTCTTCTGAACCGGAGACGACGGTCATGGACGGCATCAAGTGGGCGACTCGGGTCTGTCACGACGTCCACCTTGCTAGCTTCGTCTTCGCTCAGGACAACGCCCGGACCTCCGTGGAGCTCGCGCTTGGCTGCTCCTACCTGGCGACCCATTCCGATCCATCGGTCTTCTTGGCCCCGGGCTACGTCGCCCCGAAGATTTCCGAGGTGGTCGTGGTCCGGGACAAGTTCAAAGGTGAAGCTGACGCCTTCATGACTTTGGTCTGGAGCTCTCGCAAGAAGGGGCAGAAGTACACCGAGGGCATTCAGAAGTCCCGAAAGAGGTCGACCGCTGGACGAAGCTCGAAGAGTGCCGAAGGCACTTGGGAGGGGTTCCCGCCGCGTCGTCCCAGCAGCCAAAGGTTTAAAGCCTGCTCTGGCCGCCAGTCTTAAAAGTTTTTGAAGTCTTGCCCCATCGTCGCTGTGTCGATGTAACCTCGCCGTGTGTGGCATTTTGTGAACTCGCCTTGCGATGCGACATTACGCTTTGATTTATGCTAAAAAGTCGAGATGTTCATCTTTATTGTGTTTGTTTGCAGAGGGCGGCTTCGCAATATAAGTCGCCCGCCGGGTGACATGGGTCTCGCCCCCTCGTGGCCATGTCATATAAGCACCACTCGCCCAGCCTGCCAATTGTGCAGAGCGAGCATTGTGTACTTGGGGAGAAAGTCAAGGAAGATATCGTCCCAGCGACGGTCGAAGCTCGCGGGGGCGACCTGCTCGCCATGGTTGGCGAGGAGGTTGGGAAGGTGTCCTCCTGGCAATGGCCCAGGGCAGCGGGAGCGACTTATTCCTCCTGGCCCTCGCCACCGACCTGGCCAACGACGCCGAGACTTAGGGAGGTTATCGACTGGTTTTTCCTATGTCGTCCAATGTTAGCTCGCGTGTCACAGAATTTGGGACTTAGTTAATTTTACCGTCGCCTCGGGTGTGATTGTTGTAACTTAGTCCGTGGGGGGCACTACCCTCCTCCCACCAAAATAACTGGCGACCGTGACGTATTTGTGGTCGCCCTGTTCTGTAATCGTGTATTTATGAACCTGATTCATTTGTAAAATTTGCATTACCTCTTGACCGCTCTTTCCTTTGTCTGGTGAGCGACGTTGTTTGATCTCAACTGTGGGCGAGGTTACGGAGGATTTTGATACGTTCAAGGCACCGCGTAGGGTGAGGATCGCGATGTAACTCATTGTCCTTAGGGGAGCGGCGTCCACCTAAGACGGGATAGCCGTGTTCATCGTCGTTAGGGGCGCGGCGTCGGGCCGAGTTGCCACCTAAGATGGGATAGCCATATTCATCGTCCTTAGGGGTGCGGCATCGGGCCGAGTTGCCACCTAAGACGGGATTGGCTTGCTCGTCATCCCGAGGGGATCGTTCATCGTCCTTAGGGGAGCGGCGTCGGGCCGAGTTGCCGCCTAAGATGGGATAGCCGTGTTCATCGTCCTTAGGGCGCGGCGTCGGGCCGAGTTGCCACCTAAGACAGGATTGGTTGCTCGTCGTCCCGAGGGGATCGTTCATCATCCTTAGGGGTGTGGCGTCGGGCCGAGTTGCCACCTAAGACGGGATAGCCGTGTTCATCGTCCTTAGGGGTGCGGCGTCGGGCCAAGTTGCCACCTAAGACGGGATTGGCTTGCTCGTCATCCCGAGGGGATCGCTCATCGTCCTTAGGGGCGCGGTATCGGGCCGAGTTGCCACCTAAGATGGGATTGGAGACTTTTTGACAAGTGAGCAGATACTGCATTAAGATAAGTGTTTTTTAACAAAAGTAGGTAGCCATTACAAGGACGACGTCCCGTCAAGTTGGCACAGTAGCTGTTGGCGATGTGTCGCCAAATGTCTTGGCGCGATTATATGTAGTACTTCCTGAGGTTGTCGCTGTTCCAGCTGTGCTTGAGGACGGCACCATCGAGATCCCACAGGCGAAATGATGACGGTCGAGACGAAATGATGACCTCGTACGGGCCTTCCCACTTGGAGTTGAGCTTGCCATCGGCCTCGGGGTTGAGCTTCTTCTTGAGTACCAGGTCGCCCACCGCTATGGGCCTCGGCTTCACCGTCTTGTTGTAGTACTTTGCAGTTGCGGCCTGGTACCGGTCGATGTGCAAGGAAGCGTCTTGTCACACCTTGTCGAGCCCCTCGAGCGATGTTAGGTGGTTGGCATCGTCCGGCTTCTCAGCGATGCGAAGGGATTCAAACTCCACCTCGGCCGGGGTGACGGCCTCCTCGCCGAACAATAGCTTGAACAGAGTGTACCCCGCCGCTCGGCTGACCGATGTGCAGGACGACCATAGCACGCTCGGGAGCTCGTCCGCCCATTTTCCTGCAGGAAGCTAAAACATACGTTTTCGTAAGCTTGAAAGAATAATGTCGTTAGCTCTCTCCACCACGCTGTTAGCCTTCGGGTTCACGACCGAGGTGAAGCACAGCTTGATGCCAAGGCCAAAGCAGAAGTTTTTGAAGTTCGCCGCATCGAACTGAGTCCCGTTGTCCTTGGTCAACTCGCGCGGGAGGCCGAACCGGCACACGATGCTTTTCCAAACAAACTTCTGCACGACGGCCGAGGTGATCTTCACCAGAGGTTCTGCTTCCATCCACTTGGAGAAGTAGTCCAGGGCGACGACAAACTTGGCGCCCCGGCACGCCGTCTTGAAGGGGCCGACAAGGTCAATTCCCCAACTTTCTAGGGGCAAAGAGGGTGAGATGGGTTGCATCGCGCTCGCCGGTCTACTTGTGCCTCGGCCCATCCATTGGCACGTCGAGCAGTGCTTCACAAGGTCTTGAGCGTCATTCAACGCCGTGGGCCAGTAGAAGCCGGCACGGTAGGCTTTGGCGACCAGGGACCTAGGGGCGAGGTGCTAGCCGCAGAGCCCCTGGTGGATTTCCTTGAGCAGAACCTTGCCCTCCTCTGTCGAGACACACCTCAAGAACGGGGCGCATACACCCCGCTTGTAGAGAGAGCCTTTATGAATGATGAAGCTCCGGGCGCGCGTTGTTAGCCGACGTGCCTCGACCGGGTCCTCTGGCTCTTTCTCCCACTACCTCAGAATAGGTCTTTCTTGAACATAATTACTGACAGGCACGATATGAACCGTCAGTGATAAAGCCATCACTGACAGGCCGATTAATACGACCGTCAGTGGAGACTGCAGCCGAAGTAAATTGGGGGGGGGGAATACCACTGACAGGCCTGAAACTCTGCCCGTCAGTGATTCTGTTCCACCACTGACGGGCGAGAAATTGGGCCCGTCAGCAGATCTCTTGGCCTGCTAAAAGCCCACCCTGAGCCCGCAATCCCTCCCATATAAATGCTCTAACCCTAACCGGCCCCTCCCTCTATCCCCTCCCTCTCTCCCCCGCGCCGCTGCCTCTCTCCGCTCTTTCTCCCCCAGCCCGGCAGCCCCCCCCCCGCTCCCTCTCTCCGCTCTTTCTCCCCCAGCCCCGCAGCACCCTCTCTCCCCTCGCCGGTGCCGCGCCCTCTCTCCCCCTCGCCCTCCGTGGCTCCCCATCTCGCGCCGCTCCCCATCTCGCGCTGGTCGTCCAAGCCCTCCGCGGCTCCCCATCTCGCGCCGCTCCTCATCTCGCGCCGGTTGTCCAAGCCCAAGCCAAGGTGGTGCTACCTCCCTCCGCCGCCCCGGAGATCGAGCGGTTCGCGTACGACGACCTGGGGCGGCTACCTCTCACTTCGCCGACGCGGCGCTGCTCGGGAGGGGCAGCCACGGGACCGTCCGAGGGCCGCGCCTCGTCAACCTCCTCGGCTACTCCGACCCGGGCCTCGACGCGCACCACCGCCCGTGCCGCATCCGTCTCGCGCTCCAGATCCAGATCCAACGGCGGGAGATCCAGATCCAGCGGCGGCTCCGGTGCGGCGCGGGGCCGTGATGGCGGGGGGTAGGAGGCCAGCGGCGTGGGGCGAAATGGCGCGACGGCGGGACCGTGCCGGCGATGCGGGCCTGGTGGGCTAGGGCGGTGCGGGCTCGGGCCCATGGTTTTTTGGGTTCTCAGTGTATCTCCACTAACGGGCGCGGCCGCCCGTCAGTGTATTTTTTATCTCCACTGACGGGAGCTTACTGACGGGCGCAAAACCCGTCAGTGAAGGCGGTTTTGCGCCCGTCAGTGAAAATGTTATGTGAGGTAGTGTCCGTGGAGAGGTACTCTTCGATTTGAGTCCTCCAGTCCTCCGGCGAGATGGCACAGACATCGGCCAGCCCCTCAGTTGAGGCGGTAGACAGAGTCTCACTAAATGCTTCAGGGGGCGAAGTGGTCCCACTGCTCACTGCTCGGGTGAGGAGGTTAGCCTCAGTGTTGTCCCCGCGTGGAATGCTTTGGACGGTAATTCCCTTGAAGTGCTTCTCCACGGCCCTCACTGCTGCCAGGTACTTAGCCATCTCTGGGTCTTTTGCCTGGTAGTCTTTTCCGACCTGCCCGGCGACCAGCTGCGAATCACTCTTGACGAGAAGCCTGCGTGCCCCGGCCGCGCATGCCTTGCGAAGCCCGAGCAGAAGTGCTTCGTACTCGGCGACATTGTTCGTCGTTTTGAAGTTCATTCGGGCCGAATACGACACCATGGCTCCCTCCGGGGACACTAGGACCGCGCCGGCCCCGGCTGCTTCTGTGCACCAGGAACTGTCGATGTAGAGAATCCAGGTCGAATCTTCCATGCTCTATGCGAGGTCCGGCCGAGGCACCCACTCCGCGACGAAGTCGGCCAGCACCTATGACTTGGCAGTCCTAGGGAGGAACTCGACCGCGAACGAAGCAATCTCGGCCGCCCATTTGCTGACTCGGCCCGTGGCCTCTCGGTTGTGGAATATCTCGCCTATCGGGAAAGAAGTTGGGACCCGTATTGGATGAGCCAGGAAGTAGTGGTGAAGCTTCCTAGATGCCATGACCAATGCATACGCCAGTTTCTCGAGCTCGGTATATCGTATCTTCACCCCTTGCAATGACTCGGAGACATAGTAAACTGGGTTCTGGGTCCAGTCCTGCTCCCTGGCGAGGACGGCGCTGGCGGTCGAGGTCGTGGCGGTGAGGTACAACAGGAGAATGTCTTCGGGCGATGGACTCTGGAGGAGAGGGGGCGAGGTAAGATACTTCTTCAGGGCCTTGAAGGCCACTGGCATTCCTCGGTCCACTCAAACTTTCCAGAGCCTCGCAGGGCTTTGAAGAATGGGAGCCCCTTCTCGGCCGAGCGGGACACGAATCGCCCTAGGGACGCGAGTCGGCTAGCCAGCTTCTACACTTGCTTGGTTGTGGCGGGTGGCTGCATGCTGAGGATTGCATCTATCTTCTTTGGGTTGGCTTCGATCCCTCTTTTTGATATGAGAAAGCCTAGTAGCTTTCCAGCGTGCATGCTGAAGACACACTTCTCCGGGTTTAGCCTCATACTGGACTTCCAGAGGTTGGAGAAAGTTTCTTGTATGTCGGCTGCGTGAGTTTGGGCGAGGACGCTTTCGATGACGATGTCGTCCATGTATGCCTCCACGTTCCTGCTGACTTGATCACTAAGGGTCTTGCCGATCAATTGGGCGAACGTCGCCCCCGTGTTCTTAAGGCCAAACTGCATCCGGATGTAGCAGAACGTCCTGCACGGAGTGATGAAGCTGGTCTTCTCCTCGTTCTCCTCGGCCATCCACACCTGATGGTATCCCAAGTAAGCGTCCAAGAAACTCATGAGGTCACATCCGGACGTGGCGTCGACTAGCTGGTCGATGCGAGGGAGGGGGAAGTCCTCCTTCGGGCATGCCTTGTTGAGGTCGGTGTAGTCCACGCACATTCGCCATTGCCCATTCGCCTTCTTGACGAGGACCGGGTTCTCCAGCCATTCCAGGTGCAGGACCTCGCGGATGACCTCGGCCTTGAGCAGCTTGGCAACCTGCTCACGAGCTGCGATTTGTCGGTCGGCCGACATTTCCTCAGGCGCTGCTTGACAGGGCGAGCCCCTAGCATGACCTTCAACTTGTGCTCGATTATGCCTCGAGGCACGCCTGGCAGGTCCTCGGGTTCCCAAGCGAAGATGTCACAGTTAGCCTGCAAGGTGAGAAGAAGTGCCTGCTCCACCTCAGCCGGCAGGTCCGCCCCAATTAATATGTGTGGCTCATCATCGGACAGCATAACCGATCGGGTCTCCCCGTCCGGCCTGGGCTTGGGAATCCACCACCCCGTAGTCGACGACATGAACTGGTCGCTGGCGACGTCGACGCCGAGGACCTCGCTCGCTTTGGGCGAGGCGGTGTTGCCGGGGAAAACCGGGCATGATGCATCGACCACTGGGACGACGTCATGGACATATCTTATGGCCAAAGTCATAGTCTCCTCGATGCGGCGAGATAAGCCCTGGTCGCCATACACCGTTATGACTCCTGTGGGGGTGGGGACCTTCATGCACAGGTAGGTGTGGTGAGGGACCGCCCCAAGCTTGTTGAGCGGCATCCGTCCAAGGATCACATTGTACTGGTAGGGCATGTCGACGACGTCAAACAGCACGGTCTTGGCGTGCTCTCCGCCTTCATCCTGGAATTTGATCGGGAGCTCGATTCGTCTGACAGCCCTGATCGGCTCGCCGCCGAATCCGAGGAGGGGGACACTCGGAGACTGGACGATGCGACGTGGCTCCTGCCCACCGGCAGGCGGTCCACATCGTGGGGGCGGAGGGGGGAGCCCTAGGGGAGCCTCGACCCGGGGCTTCGGGGCGCGCTGCCCTTCGCCCATTGGAGGGGGGCGAAAGGGGCCCCGAGCTCGGGTGACGACCTCGCACTCGGCCATCGAGTGCGAGAACATTTTGTATAGCTCGCAGTACTTTCGGTGAGGGCCTCTCGGCCTAGGCGGCTCCCGCTGATGATGGTCCACTCCGCCTTGGTTCTGTCTCGGCCGATCATAGGGCTCCCTCCCGTGCTGCAGCGGGGACTCGCGGAGCGGAGGGCCTTGACACGGCGGGAAACAGGCCACCTGCCGTTCTTGAGCTTGGCGCGATCCTCGTGGCCGGCCCTCCTCCGCCTCGTACTCGGCACGCTCCTCATCTCGCCGGTCCTCCTCGGACACGTGATGGACGTCATGGAGCCTTGGACGTCGCCCTTCTATCTTCTCAATCCCCGCGTACACCTGGGATGCCCTGGCCTCCTCCCTTCGCAGAATTTGCCCTTCCTCCACACGGGCGTAAACCTCCATAATGTCATACAGTTGCTCGACTTGGCTCGGCCGCTTCCTCTCAAGCTTGTCAGCCAAGGCCTCATTGCTGATGCCTCGCCGAGCGGCCTCGCAGATGGTCTGCTCGGTGACCCCTTTCACCTGGCACTGGACTTCAAAGAATCGACGCTGAAATGCTCAAATGGTCTCGCCTGGGTGCTGCCGGAGGTTGATGAGTCCGTCGAGGTCATCTCCTTGTTGCGGCACCCCTGAAAATGCCCGTGCAGTTTGTTGCGCAGCTGTTCCCAGGAGCATATCGTGCGGGGCTCGAAGCCGAGGTACCATGCCTGGGCGATGCCTGTGAGGGCGAGGAGCAGGCTCTTCACCATGATGGCCTCACCACCCCCTGAAGCCATCACCGCCGCCTCGTACACCCTTGTGTACAGGACCGGGTCTGTCGTACCCGCGTACTTGGGAGGTCGGCAGGATGAAACTTGGGTGGGAATGGGACCACCATGAGCCCCGGGCTCAATGGGCTCGCCATGCTTGTGAGGTCGATGACCTCCGGGTGGTGGACGACGTGCTCTGGTTGTCGCTGGTCACGTGTGCTTTGCCCGGACACTGCTCGATATGTGGATGCCCCTAAAAACTCGGGCCACCCTCGCAGTTGCGGATGGTTTCTTGAGCAGCTTGCTGGTTTTGCAGTATGCTCGCCCTGAGACACGCCGCCTCAAGGTCCGCCTTGCCTATGTGCGCTGCCGCCTGCGCCCGCGCCGCGTCCAAGTCTCTAAGGAGAGCCTCGGTTGCCGGGGAAGGGCGAGGGTCTCCGCGCGGGCGGCGGAGCGACCCTCGGCCAGCTGACGACGCAGTTCCTCCGCGGCGTGGGCCTCCGGCGGGGGCGTGGGGTCGCTAGGGCTCGTGTCGCCTTGAGCTGTGCCCAGTATAGGCTGGCCACCTATTGAGATTGGGCGTTCGTCTTTAGCGCCTCCAACTTCGCCGGCTAGAGACGCGCCTGCAACACCGCCAAGCTTTTTACTGCCTCCTCGGCCTATTGCCGCAGGCCTTCCACCTCGTCTGCCAGACTCCGTGTACCCACAATGGCTTCTACCGTTAGAGGCGCCTGCGCCCCGATGGGTGGGACTGCGGCTTGGGACCCCCATCCACCGCAACGCCGGAGGTAAGCTCGCCCGGGCGATCGGGTCCGACCGGCGCAGCCCTCGTCGCCTCCACGTTTATCTCGCCTTCCGCTGGAGGGAAAGGGAGCTGAACCTCGTGTCTCCCGCTCGCCGCTGCCTTCCGCCTGGTCATGGTCGTCCCTTTCTTCGGTCGGTGCCAACTGTTGACAAAATGTCTCTCGGACAGTAAACTTGGGCACCCTGGGTCGGAGGGCCGAGGTGCTAAGAGGACGACTCGAGGAATGACATCTAATGACCACGAGAACTGCCCCTAACTACCGCCAAAGATTAGTAAGGGAATTGCAGTGGAAGATAGAGCTGGAACTCGAAGAGGTGAGCTTGGATTCATATGGGGTGCCGATTCGCCCTTATATAGGCAAAACCGGCTTACAAGTGAAAATACATCGCTGCCCTTAGACAGATCACAACCTTATCCTAGTCTGTGATACCGTACATCGGGCGAATCAGTACTCTCCTCCTCGCCGCTACCTACTATATTCGCCGGCATATCCCTGATGCGCCTCGCCGGTACGGCCTGCCACCGTGCTCGCCGCCTTCCCGTGGGCAAGTTCTTTTCTACTCCGGACCGAGCCCGCTCCTCCTCCGCCTCATCCTGGGGAGATGCCCTCGGTTCTGCTCGGGACGGGTGACTTGGTCCGAGTCCTCCTGGTCACCTCGCCCAGGAGAAGGGGGTGACTCGCTCGGGGCCTCGCCCTCCGGACGACGACGTGGCCTCGCCTGGGTCTTCCGCCGGGTATCCCTGCGGAGCTACAACCACAAGTTTATCAAGCACAAAATATATTAGGGGGTACCTCGCCCGGACAATGTGGCTGGACTCCCCCAACACTATCATCATAGTGTACAGGTGTGATGATTGCAGAATAACCTGATTATCCTGCTGATTATAGTTAATCTGAATTCGGTTCGTGGAACGGATTGTACGGTGCGTGATGGGAGATTGCAAATCTTAGGACCTTTTTTAATAAGTTTCTACTTGGGAGCTAATGGTGCTCCAGAGAGTTGACTTGAAACTTCTGTTTTGAGGATCTGACTTTGAAACCTTTGACTTCTTCAGCGAAAACAACTGTTAATCATTGGTGTTACTTTAATTAGTGTCACGACAAGAAAAATGCCTGTCTTTATCCTTAGTTTCCTTAAACTTGAGATCCGATAAAATAACCAGTATTTCAAATTTCTTTGGAAAATTATTGTAGTTTTAAATTCTGGGATGACATAATTAAGGGTGGCGAGAAAAAAAAACTATTTGAACCTTCCACGAGGTTTTACACCAGCGCAATCTTCCTATCAGAAGTGCATTACATTAGCAAAGTACCATATTTTCATGCTGCATAATGTGCAATCATCTGACTATTTTTAGTTGGAACTTCAAATTAAGTTTCTTTGTGTGTTCTCGAAAAGGAGTAAGTTTCTTTCCCTTTTCAAGGTCAGTTGGCTCATTAGAAATAACACACCCCTTCCAAATGATATCATCATATGCTGTGTGACATGAGTATCAATTCTTCCCCCAGCTAGACGCGCAATTAACACGGACTTGAGAAATATTCGTATTAAACCCACATAATTCATGCACGACCCTGTGAAAGGTAAGTTTTGAAATCAGCAGCTCGGCATTCCAAAGCTGACCACTGGATTTTCTGAAAGAGAAGGTGGTTAACTGACAAGAAGGTGCAATGTTTCTTTCTGCCCTCTCTTGGCAGCAAGGTTTCCTGCACTTCACTGCTCAACTCAGCTCTCATGCAAACACCATAGCTGAAAGGCTAGAAGATATTGGCCCGATCTGACGCTGTTGAAGTGTCCTATTTGTTTCCCTCGTTCCTTTTTCTGAGCCAATCTCAGTTCAACTTTCCATCCTGTTGTTAGAAACAGATGCCATGACTCATGAATCCTAGAGTTGGCAGGGGAGAGATTCCTGATTGATGCCTGATGATGGGCAGGGCATCAGCACATGAGACACAACTACCATAACCTCTATCTCTCGTCCCCATTAACTAATATATTCATAGATTCCATCTCACTCCTATATATCATCTGACGCCTCCTATATTTTAGGTCACATACATACATATGTAGGGCGTGAAAGGCACTTTGTCTTCTTATATACCACTTTCTTTCTTTCTTAGGAGATTATGTACCACTTTCTTGTCAGGTTGCGGTGACAGTGAAAATGTGGAATTGGGCAGATGATCCCTGGTAGCTTCGCATTGATCAACAGCATTTTCTTTGCAAAAGTCACGAGAAGCTGAGATAAACTTCAGTTTTTTAATCAATTTCATGTACGTCCGATCCCATGATCAGACAACCATTTCCCTGATAGGTAGTAGACAGTAACTACTAACAGAAAAAGATCACACACGTGTTCTGCAGCATATGAGATACTCTTCTTTTGATTTGCTTTTGCCATGCATGCACCTACGGGTTCCCCAACTGGAATGGTTTTCTTTATTGTGAATTATAAAGGATTTGTCAACTCTATTATCACTGTTGCACATCCGTTGAACCCAGCTAGACCTTGGTCGTATCTGTCTCGTTGGTTCAGTTTCAGTGATATACCGAGAATATATAGGAAATGATGGCATTTTCAAATATTTTTTTGGAAATGATGGCATTTTGAAAAAGAAAAATGGAAATGATGGCATCACCTCCATGTAACCAGTTGCGCAGAGTCAGCGTGAGGTGAAAGCTCCACCTGTCGTGCACCGCACACTCACTTGGAAAAAAAGCCACAATAGCTAGCTGTTCAGTTTCAGTTTCGGAGGCGCTGACTATCTGCGACGTGCTTCACTTGATGTGGTATAAATTTTACATTATTTACGGCAATAATTGGAGTCAGGTTGCGAGAAAGCAGAAGCAGTAGTGGGACGGTAGCGTCCACGTCTTCGAGAGCGAGATGGATCGCTTGCTATACCGTGGCTGGTTCACATTAATTGTTCTTACCAGTTCTGACAAAAGTTCCCAGTTCTGTCAAGATTAATCCTTCATAAGGTGAACTTAGAAAGATTATCTTCTCCTTGGAGTAGTGATCTGCAAGTATGTATATCTTTGTTAATTAGCATCATTTGGACTTTGTTTATGCAGCTGCTGCGCGCGTGCTGATTCTTTTCTCTGACTGCAGCGGGTTGACTTTTCAGTTTGGGATAGTACTACTCCTGTTAACCTCTTTCCCTTAATTTGATCCAAACTCTTGTGCACTCTGCCCTTTAGGTGGAATATTTGAAATCGATCCGGTCAGGGATGGATCTAGAAGAAATTTAGCACTCTTTCTATAATAAGTCCAAACAACTAAAGTATTTTTCGTACAGATATAAAAGGACTTGCTTTCAATTTCGGGATTTGAGGTGGGGCCTGTGCCCCCGCTGGGCCCTTCATCGATCCACCCCTGGAACTGGTTGGATATCTAAAGTCATAAAATTGTTTTGAAACAATATGATAGCATTAACATAAGATAAGATGTATCTACCACATTAAAAATTTCGAATTCAAATACGATCTGCACATGGATAAAAAGGAGAAGACAGATTCTGCTATGATTAGTAGCAAATTCAAATTCTATCGTTAAGCTATTATTCACAAAAGAATTATTCTTTTTGTTTATCGATGCGTAGACCGAATTTGGATTTTAAATTTCGTGATACTAGTTGATGCATCTTGTGTCCATTTTTTTTTAGAATTTCATGACTTTTTGGATATTTATCTGGTACGATTTCACCGATTCCACTTAAAAAGTTGATGCACTAAAGTGGCTCTCAAATATACTCTTTCTATTACCTTACCCTGATGTTAAATTCTCTCCTGCTGCCGTATCTAGATGTCATGCATACATGTATAGATGTACGTACTTAGGGGTGTCCTCCTCCTGGTCGTGGTCGGCACAACATATCAAAATAATTTATAGGTTTGGTTGCAAATCATATAAATATATATAGATGCATCAAGTCACAAGTATACGAGATTTGCATCATGGACGTACGGTTGTTGTACACACAAAGTACAACCGTATGGAATGATCTCCCTATCCATCTAAACATAAACCCCCCCCTAAATTAGAACCATTATCAGAACGTACATTTGTAATGCTTGCAGAAGAACCTAATTATCCTGCGGATTAAAAGTGATCTGAAATAATTAATCAGGTCTGTGGAACGGATTGTACCGTTGAACGATGCACGGATTGCGAATCTTATTCTTTGAAATGCTGCGGCTATGCCTCAGTCCACAAAATCTCGCTCGACGGATGAACCATTGGATCTGTACTCGCACGGTAACAAAACGAAATTTAGACCCAAGAAGAAAGGAAAAGGTGAATTTTCCGACTAATTCGACGGCTAAGCAAGACTTAAGAGACTAAGCATTAACAATTCAATTTTTGAATCAGGTGCTTTCGCCCCTAGCCACTCCTGGGGATTAAACACTGACCATGCGCCCTGCCATACTTTGTTCAATAAGTTTCTGTGTCGGAACTAATTGTGCTGCTGAGAGTTGACCTTGAGACCTTCCACTAATGTATAATTTCTTCAGAAAAGGAACAGTTAATCATTGGTGTTATTTTAGTCATTGTGTCATGAAAAGAACAATATCCGTTTGCGTCCTAAATATTTTTCTCAAAATAATGAACTTGGAAGAAATAATCGGGGTTTCAAATTTCTATGGAAAATTTCTTCGACATAATTCACGACGGTGAGAAAAGAATAGAAATTTTTTTCAAGACCATGAGAAAAAAGAAAAAAAATAGATTTTAACCTTCGATGAGCTGGTCCAAATTAGGCTAGTGTAATGTTCTTATCAGAAGTACATCAGGTAAGCAAAGTACTATATTTTTATGCTGCATAATGTGCAATCATCTATCTATTTGTAGTTGGTCTTTAAGTCTAATGTTCTTTCCCCGTTCAAGATCAGTTAGCTCACTAGAATTAACCCACACCCTCCAAGTGATATCATTAGTTGATGTATGTGTCAACTCTTCCCAAACAGTATGTGTCAACTCTTCCGAAACATTCATATTAGTAGTAGATCGGACATGGATTTTTTGTAAGTATATCCAAAGAACTCTTGCACAACTCCGTGAAAGGTACGTTCTGAAATTTGCAACTTCGCATTTTCGAGCCTAAGCATAGGCTCATGCCCTGTTTGTTTCAGCTTCTATCGTAGCTTGCCACATCTACCAGCTATGTGCAGCCAGCTGCAACCGCGAACACGTATATTGCTCAGAGCTGGAGGATGGGTGCTTCCGTTGCTTTGCGTAGCTAAATGCCCCTGAAGTGGGTAGATATTTACCCATCTTTGCCACTGGTTATAAACTGGTTTAAACCTCTCTCTCACCCCTTTGCTCACTCATTTTCTCTCGACCCGACCTGAGCGACAGAGGAGAGCCATCGCCGACAGCTAGGGCTCAGTTGTGCCCAACGGCAGCCGCAACCTTATCGTCGGCAACTGGTGACCAAGGCAGCGACCTTGTTCATCTTCCTTGTGGTCCTTCCCATTGTCTCCTCCCAATTCCCCCGCCACCAGCTGCCATATCTAAGATCAAACCGTCGGACGCCAGCCATCATCGCTAAGGTCCTGTACTCATCCTCCCCACTCGCTCTACCATCTTCCTCCTATATTCCTCATTGAGATCCAACCACCTGCAACCACCGAACACCGTCAAGCAGCTCCAGCCACCGGCCACCATTCTCGATGCCCTCTACCAACCATCTTCCTCTATTTTTCCCCGATGCCACCTCCGAATTGCAATGTAGGGGTTTTTTCCTCGGCTCTGTTTTCTGTATGCGCTAGTTAGTAGATTAGTATTGCACCGTTGAGCTTTGTATGTCTAGATTTCTCATATTTTTGATGTAATGATCCATGTTTAGCAATTTTGAGTAAAGTTGAGCTTTGTAATTTTTACAATTTTTATCAATATTGCACATGAGAGCAACTCAAGCATTTGATATGAATTCATTTTGCATATTTGAGATTAATGAATCGTGAACATAATTTTATAGATCCCACAAACTATGCTACTTCAAATTGCTCACATTTCGAATAAAGAGGTTTTTAGGCACTTGCAAGAAACACATTTTCGCAATTAATTTTCATGCTATGATGCAACCTACCAAAAGGTCGAATCCTTTTCATTATATGCATGAATAGCGTATGAGTTACTGAGATAGCGTTGGAGAGAAGTAGTAGGTAGTTGTTCATCCTAGCTTGGCTTCCACTTAGCAATTGGTGTCTTTCTCCTTCATCATGTATTGATACTAATTGATAATAATTGAGAAGACATTCTTTATGAGTAAGACATGTATCCAATGCATCTCCATTGTACCTAAAACACATTTAAGTACAATTTGGTCCCCAAACTCATTGGGTACGAAAAGGTTAGTAATAACCTCAACACATAGAGCAAAACTCTCCAAAAATATGTGCATATAGGTATGAAATTGGTACAATTGAGATATCATGCACACTTTAAACCATTTAAGACTTTGGGAGGAGTTTTCCTTGTGAGTTAGATCAAAGGAAGCAAACAAGATATATATATCCCTATCAAATTTGAACATGCAAGCATGACATACCAAAGATCACAAGGATACAATTTGGACAAAAGATATCTCATTAAACGAAGATCCATATGAATAGCCATCAAACACAAAGTTGTCCAAATTATATCAAAACTCAACACATGAGATCAACCACATAGTTTAACACATAAACTAGAGGAAAAAATTTAAGCTTATGTTAGAGATATTATAAGAATGATAATATAAGCTTAACACACACAAAAACCATCTAGATAGATAAAGCACGCAAAAAGAATATCTCAACTCATGCTGAAACCAGTCGTCCGGAGATTCTGGGTGCATTCGGACATTCCAAGGTAAGATTTTCGGACACTCCATCAGCCCTCGGGAGGATGTCCGGATATTCCGGACTAACAAGTCCGGATACTCCGGACATAGTTTCAAAACTGGAGTAGAGACATGAGCACAAAAGCTCGGAACAATGTTTTTCAAGCCACCAACTATCAACATATAATCAAGACTAGCTATAGTTGGTGATAATCCAAACAAATCGATGATCCAACAACAATCTTGAGATTATGGGAGCACAAAGCACCCAGAATCTCAAGTTCCAATTAAAACCAAACATGGATCACTTAATGAATATTTTGATTTTGGATTTTATATCAGCTTGACATACCACACAACAACTAGATAAGCCATGATATCAATGTTATGTGGCATTTCTCAAATGTTCACATTTTCTTGACTAGTGTTATGCACAAAGCATAACACTCCCCCATAATGTGATATTCCATTGATGTCTCCAAAAACCAGATAAAAATCAATAAATATCCAAATAGTGATTAATTAATGGATATTTTGTGATTTGGAAACTTGTATGAGTTTGTCATGCTACCAAGAAACTAGATAAACGTATATATATCAATTCTAAGTGACATTTCTCATATATTCACAATTTTATAAGTTTGTAAGATGCACAAAGCATAATACCTCCTCATAATGTGATATTTCATTAATCTCTCACAAGAGCCAATTAAAATTGAATAAGAGGCACCAAAGTCAACTGAGACTCCAAAACACACAATCAACATATGAGAGTGCAAAGCATTCTACTCATACTAGATATATGACCTACATATACTAGTGAGCAAGCAAAGCTAGTTGAGCTAGAAACAAATTCATAGCACACTTAGCAAGCAATCAAACATGCATGAGATATGACATTGAGCATGGAAGATTGTAACAAAGCCAACATATGCTAAATGAAGAATCTTCATATATAAGCAAGACTAAGCAATTTTACACAGGTTAAACACAAAGTCTAAGCATACTAGTAGAATAAAATCCTAGAGATGCATAGATATAAAACCTACACATACTAGGGGCTAGTAACCTTCAATGTATGCAATGTGATTGAGGTTACCGCAAAGGAAGACAAGTTTTCATATAGATGTTGCCTTTCCTTGGGTATTTTTAGCCTTGCTTCCAAAGATGACATCAAGGAAGTGATGGGATTCCACTTGGATGACCTAGAGCTTGTCGTTACCTTCGAAATGAGTCCAAGTTCACTGAAAATGGAGTTCGGATGCAAAAGTTATGGCCAAAATGGTGCTTGCTGCGTAGTCTGAAAATTGACCATCCGGAGATTCCGGGGTAGATTTTCCAGATACTCCGGGGTAGGTCCCTAGAGCAACAAAAAACTTAGTTTTGATAGGCCGGAGACTCCGGGCGGGAGGTCCAGATACTCTAGGCCATGGGAATTTCCAGATCCCACAAAGTGACATTGGATAGATGGTGATCTAATTTTCTCACGACTTGGCACTTTTAGCATTTTGATGAATTCTTCATCTTCAAATAATTGCCAAGCCTCCAATGCCTTCAAAGGTCACCTATTGAACAAATTGAATTGTTCGCACGAAATTCGATCCGTGAAACACCTAGATAACTGTCGTACTTTCGCGACGACGATCGACTGCTTTTCGAGCAAAGTAGCAAAGGTTAGATAACTATCGTACTTTCATGTACGACCAATGATTGCTTTCCGAGCAAAGCAACAAAGATCATCTTGCTTTCGTGAAGAAGAAACGACCGCTTTTCGGCGCAAAACGACAAAGATCTAAGCTAAGAAAAGGTAAAAGGTAAAGGTAATAGATTGATTTGTGTCGATTGTGTTGATAATCGGCCGTCACCCTTTACATATTTATAGGGCGGCTGGTCTTTTCCGTAGGAGATCGGGACTCCTGATCCTAACTGAATACAGATACGTAACTTTCCTTTTCTAATGGATCCTGATCCTGATGTACATGTGACTTTCCTTTCTCTCTAAACAGCTTGACCATCATGATCAGGACTCCTTGTGTACGAGATCTCCTTTCCATATAAACCGAGTACCCTTCTGAATCCATGATTATCTTTCCTTCTGTGATTGCCCATGGTTTCTTGTCCTGAAGCCTCTGGCATCTCCAAGTCAAAGTTTCTAGCGTCGGACAAGACTTTGAAGTAGACGGCTCGTTGTATCAACCCATCCGCAGATCAAGTCGGTAGGGCCACGACTTGGTTCTGTTTAGGAAAGACTTGGCTCGAGCCACTCGGCGTGGACGACTCGTGAGTACCGCAAGATGTTTCAGTAGCGTTGCGAGCTGTACCGTACTCGGGATCAAATGGACCACACGGTGACCTCTGTGAGTACCGTGGCACTCGTGGACACGAGCTATTCGGCTCCCGAGAGCCCTCTGCAAGCGTCCTGGTACTCGGGGAAGCTACTTGGATCTCGGGAGCTTCTACGAGTACTTCGGCACTCGGGGACGAGTTACTCGGTACTCGGGAAACTCTGCGAGCACTTCGTCACTCGGGAACAAAGCGAACTGCTCGGGAACGTTGCGAGTACTCGGTGTTCGGGGGCAAAGTGAACTGCTCGAGACTCGTGAGGTTCTGTGGGCACTTCGGTACTCGGGGACGGACTCAGGTACGCTGCAGGTTCCCCGAGCACGCTGGAAAGAACTCGGCTTGGTCCACCCAGTGTATTGATTGACTTAGTCATGCCCGACCACTTTGGAAGTATCACGGGCTATTACGCTCGTGGGATCTGGGAACGCCGTGGCCACCTAGTTTGTACTGAGATCGTCAACCCTGCATTAAGAGTAAACACTAATTCCAAACAGTTTGTTAATCAATTATCTCAACCCTCAGTGCTTGAATTAATTTGGCTCAACTTAATAAACCTTCTAGCCAAATTACGTCATTAACACATGCCCCCCCTGTTTTCGGTATAATGGTATTTACCGAAAATACTACGTCATTTCTCAGGATGATGTAACATATCGGCCACACGGGTTGTCAAGCTTCCTGCCATAAGCTTGGATAAAACTTCTTCAAATACTTCCCATTAAGAGCTTTAGGCAAACCTTCTCCTTGCAAGGTTTGCACGAAATAGGAATTTCCAGGAACAATCTCTACAACTCTATACGGCCCCTCCCAACTCGGCGACCATTTGCCGAATTTATTATTTCTAGTTCCAACAGGCAAAATCATTTTCCATACTAAGTCTCCTATCTGAAACAATTTCTCTCTTACCCTTTTATTGTAAGCTTTAGCCACTCTCAACTTTTCCTTTTCAATCTCCCGTAAGGCTTTTAATCTCTCTTCCGAGACGTCATCTATCCTGTCCAACATCAAGTTATTGTAATCTACAGCCGACAAGTCATTTTGTCTGGCTATTCTCAAAGCTTGTAAGTTAATCTCTACAGGCAGCACTGCCTCCTGTCCGTATACTAACTCATACGGTGTTACTCGGGTTGCCCCATGCTGAGATATCCGATGAGCCCATAAAGCTTCCGAAAGCACCTCATGCCACCTCCTTGGATATTCTTCAATTTTCTTCTTTAGAAGCTTAATCAATGTTTTATTGCTGGACTCGGCCTGTCCATTAGTTCGAGCATAATAAGGCGACAAGTTCAACGGTTTAACTCCAAAGGACTTGGCAAACTCACGGAATTGGTGAGACATGAAAGAGGCACCTTGATCTGTCGTTAGAGTTTGAGGAATACCGAACCTATGAATAATGTGTTTTAAAACAAAGTTGATTACCTCTTTATGAGTCATATTTCTCAAAGGAATCGCTTCGGTCCACTTAGTAAAATAATCCGTAGCCACAAGGATGAAGCGATGACCCTTAGATGAAGCAGGATGTATCTGTCTGTGAGAACCCTAGTTTCAGGCTAGTCGAGAGAGGTGTGAAGTGGAAGTTGTGGAGCAACTCGCGTTGTCGAGTTGATTCGAACCTATCGAGCTACGTCGGGAGTTAGTCGAGAGGGAGAGGAAAATGGCTGTGCATTCGCATTCATCGCATACATGGCATATGTAGAAACTAATGCATATATGTATAAATACACATGAAGTGAAATTTAAACTTTATTAACTCAAATACATGATACAAGCGTTAATGATACAACTTTATTACAGAAGAATAAAAGAAGAAAAAGAAGAAAGAAAATTACATAATAAATTCTTTCTATCTATACATCATCTAACCTAAGTCTTGAATCTTCAAATCTTTGAAGTCTTCAAAAGCTTCAAGTTGTCGAGGAGCACCGAGAGCCGAAGGGGAAAGTCCTTCGGGAATGTAGGCGGTCATCCGAGGTCATCGAGTATGGGCACTCGAGACCGTTGGGAATCGTGCCGTTGCTGTAGGAGGCAAAAAGTTTCTAAACCTGTATTTTTAAATACATGTGGTCTTATCGGCGCAGTTCCGCCGATGTCCGCAGGGTAAGCTGCGGGGGCAAAATAGAGCCGATGACCTAGAGTAGATTCTAGTTTCGAAAATAGTTCTATAAAACGTTTTCGAAAATGTCCGAGGGCCACGTGGCTAAGACCCTCATCGGACAAAACCCTAGTATTTTGTATTAGGGATAAAGGAGATGAGAGGAATAGTAAAATAGTTTTATTTTTCCTAAATCTAAAGTTGCCTCCATGAGTTTGTTTTTGAAAAGAAATGATTTTACAAAGTTAAAGAAAATAGTAAGGCATCAGTTCATCGAATATTCACTTGACCAGCCCACATACTTTTGACCAAAGTCAAGTAGTTGTCTTGTAAGGCAGCACATCCAAGTAAATATCCAGCAGTAAACCATATATATAAATGGGTCAAGGCAAATATCTGAGATAAGATAAGCACAAATCCATCGGGTAAGGTCCAGCAGCTTGGCCAATATCAAGTTCCTTAGTTAGGAAGGCAGCCAACATACGCTAGAAACCACAGCCGAACCCAGCAGTAGAGCACAACCGACTTAGGCAACTAGAAGGGGTAATGTAACAGCAGTAGCAGCCACCTGAGCCACCTGAAACTAGCACAGCCATATTCCAGTAGTAGCAGCCATTGGGGAGGAGTTCCAGAGGAGGAACCGAAGCCAAGCCAAGCTCTAGGAGGAAACCACCAAAACCGAGTGAAGGGGAGCAGGCCATCAAGGCCAGGAGGAGGACCAGCCAAGATTGGAGGAGAGGAGCAGACCACCACCAGGCCAGCAAAGGAGCAATAGGAGCAAAGAGCCGCCAGCAAGCTGAGGAACAAGACCAAGCAAGCAAAGGAGCAGCAGGGCCAGATCAAGGTAAGAACCCCTTTTCAAAGATCACTTTAGCTGCACAGATACAAGAATACCAACTGGACGTAATGGACAAAAGAACCCTCAGAACCTGCTTGCATCATAGGAATTTGTGGTAAAGGGGTTTTGGTAGCACCTGTTCTTATCAAATAACCCACCAGCCCCTCAACCAAAGATCCTCAGACCTTAGATTCATCCCAGGGTTTTAAAGGCAACTAGTGTAGTAATCTGTTCCTATCAGTTGTATTCTTCAGCCTTTCTCAAGTTTCAGAGAGAAGACTTCAATATATAGGTTAGGGCAACCGAATAGGCATCATGGCAGTAGCTTGTTCTTACTAGTTTTCAAGAACATGTATGCATAAACCACATATACACATGAATTTATGCCAAATGCTTCAGATGCAAAGCATCTGAATAAACCAACCAAGACCAAGATGAAACCCTGGTCCTTATGCCTAAGTAAACCAATATATATATGTGTTCAGAAAAGGAATCAAGAAACATACGTATATTAGCTTAACAAGAATTAAGTGCAGTAGGAGATTCTTATGCCATAAGTATGCAAGAAATAGGAAGTGATTAAAGGCAAATTAGCATATGTCCAGTTTTAGCAAAACATAACCATGGTGGATGTTAAATCACACCAACTCGAATAAGCAATTCATTATAAGATTAAGGCTAAAACCAAGCTAATAACCTGTTCTTCAAATTGAATAACTGACATACATGAATATGTGGAGAGGAGAGAAAGCTAAGTTAAGAAAGCATCTGTTCTTACCAGAGAATAACGAATATACGTATAGGCACGAAAGAACTGGAAGAGGCTAAGGCCAAGCTGGATAAAAATCATCCTAATCGAACCACATATACATCAGCTCACGCTTAAGTGCTCATGAATACATGAGTATGCTGAAGATCAGTTCTAGCATTTCCAAATCATAAGCATCAGTCTAGCAGCAAACAAACTGGTATATAGAAATGGAATATCAATATGGACTGAACAACTTAAGCCGAGAGACTGTCTCATAAATGTAAACATATACTATATACCAATGCTTAAGAACATCAAGATAAGCACCTGTTCTCCTCAGATTTCTCAAGTTCTTTTCAGAAATTATTACTACAATAAGTCAAGGCAGCAAATAGGCAACTTCATAATGTAACTGTTCTTGTCAGTTTCGAGCATAGAAGAATATACAAAATACGGTAGGTACAAACACCAATACTCTTAGCTAGAGAAGCAAGTATACTATCTGTTCATATCCGCTTTCAAATCACCATTCAAGATAAGCATTTAATCTTATCAGTAATCAGTCAAAGAAAGATTGAACAGCAACTAAGAATCAAGAAGTGGTAACCACTAATGTCAACATATATGCAGGAAACAAAAAGAAGCTAAAGAATCAAGTGGAGTACTGGTTCTTAACAATTCCAAATTAGAAATACTGTAGATGCCAGCATTGGCATTAGTTGGTTAATAACTAAATGATGGTATCTGTTCTTATCTAACAATTTGGGAGTATAGCAAATGAGGGATAAACCAAGAGAGGCTACTGGAGCATATCATTTCAAGGTTTTAGCTAGCAGTGATGCCTCAAGTAAATAGTCATTCCAACTAGACAATAATTAACCAGTTGTGATCCCAAGCAAATCATCTAATGAACTAACGAGCATAGGCAAGTACTAGAATGCAACAGGATTGCATACTCTTGAATGGATACTAAAACGAGCAGAATAGTTTATACACTTGGTATATCAGTCTGATGTTTCCATTCAGTCCAACATGTCTAGCTAGTTGAATGATAGGCTTACTGTCAGTTCTACTAGCAGTTGGTCATTAAACCTTAACATATATGAACATTAGTTGAGTTCTAAGTGCTTAATGACTAAACACGAATACCAGATCAAACATAGCGTCCAGGCCCTAAACAAATTTATCAAAATCCCCAAATCAACCGGATCAATTTTAGTAGAACCCTAAATCAAATCGGGGGAAAATTAGGGATAAGAAGAGAGGGGATTGAGGAGTACTTACCTGTAGAGGAGACCGAAGGCAGAGCCGACCTCACCGCACCTCCGGCGAGGAGCGGGCCCAGTGGAGCGCCGCCGGTGGCGGGCTTCAACACCGGGCCGCGGCGGCCTCGGGCGGCGCGATGAGGCGACCAGGGCGACCAAGAGGCCGAGGGGCGGCGCAAGGGAGCCCGGAAGAGACCGGTGGCGAGGAACGCAGGCGGAGGCGGCGTAACCGAGAGGAGCCAAGGGCGCGCGGCGGGGCATCCGGCGGCGCTAGGCGACTAAGGCAGAGCACCGAGGCGGAGAGGACCGGACCCAGGTGGAGGCGGCTCAGAAAGGCGGCGGCGTGCATCAGGAGGCGGTCGCCTGAGGGCGGAGAGAACCAGGGGTAGGTGCCGGCGGCGCACGGGTCAAGAGAGAGAGAGAGATTAGGGGAGGGAGGAGAGGAAGAGTGAGGCGCCGGAGCGGGCCAGGTGGGCCGGCCGGTAATCAACATGTTAAAAAAAAGAGAGAGGAGGAATTGTGAGGAAAAGAAAGAAAAGAGATTAAAATAGAATAAAAGGAACTATTTAAATACAATGATATTTTCTTTCTTAGAAAGGGAATTGAATCCATCCAAAACTATAAAACCACTCTAAGTATGTATGGATAGGTTAGGAATGGAGTAAAGTTTAAAACAAAGTTAAATAGATTATTCTTCACTTAAGAATAAAGATGAAGAAAGGAAAATTGGATGTATATATATGTTGAGGAGCAGGTTGAAATTTAAGATTCCTCAAGTTTAAACATTTATTTCTTAAAAGAAAAACAAAACTTAAAGTGAAGTAATGAGTAATTCCCACTAGATCAAGTATGCTTTCTTTCTTAAAAAGAAATTGAACTTGACTACAACAATAAGTTATTTTAGTTGAGATGAATATGTTCTTATTCTTTAGAAAAGGATATTGAAATACTAAGTTAAATTTTAAGGTGTTAACTTGTTATCCAAAATTCACTAAAAGAGATTGAGAGGAAATGTTAAACTTTAAAGTAAAGGAAATCAATGGCTAAGATTTGAATGTTCCCTTAATAAATTCCAAATCCTCAAAGAATGACTAAAAGAATTACACTATACGTCTTGGAGCATTGTAATATACTTAGCATCGCATGCACTCAAATGCCATGTCATTTGCATTCATATTTGGAATTCTTTTGAATTAGTCCTTATCGGACTTTATTGCTTTTCTTGCCAGAAGCCGGAGTTCCGCAAGTAAACCCTTCGAACTCCATTTCAAATCCGTCACCAGGCAAGTCCAGTTTCTTGTTCATGTTCGTTGATAATGCCCTTCGATTTCCCTCTTGTCTACAACCTGCACAAAACTTACTTTCTAAGCTTAATCAACTGTTGTTGTTTTGTTTTGGATCGCCGGTTTTTGGGTGATCGCATGGCGGGTGGTGAAATCCTGGTATGAGGTGCAGTTTGGCACAGTTGGGAAGGTGGATTTCATCACATGGGAAAGTCTCATATAAGGTTAATGCAACCAATGATCGAATGTGCTTAAGGGCCGTAGCGAACGCGCTTACCACATACCCTGTATGGGTGGGGCTGAGCTAAAGTACCCTTTACCCTAGGTCTATACCCCCCCCGGGAACGCAAGGCCTCGGTATTGGGATCGATACCGGGAAGGTAGTATGGCCGCGAGCTGCTTACTACTTGAGGATGTAATTGGGCCGTCGCGCTACTTACATCAGAATTATGATTGGAGACCGGTAGTCCTCAGCCAGTTGGGGCGGGACTACGACGCGGGGTATAACCGAGCGGGCGGCGAAACGGCTCTGTGATCATGGGTACGTGATTCGGGACTGATCACCTTGGGTACATACTTATGATCGTTTGTGGGTACAGTGCGCACCTCTGCAGAGTGTAAAGAATTGTGGCTGAGTCACTCCGTGTTCCCGGTTGGAACTGCGAACCCGGCAAGAAAGGGATTCATCGGGAATCCTAGCAGCTTGTGAGACATGAGATCATTAGTCTCTTTAATTAAAACTTGACTCTCTTACCTTCTCCAGCTGCATTGCTTTTGGAGAACGTTGCCGTTCTCAGTAGATAGTGCATCAAAGACTTCTTTGCTATTCCTGGACTTGTTGAGTACCTTCTGTACTCATCCCTCTATCTAATTCCTTTGAGTAGGTTGTGAGCCGACGACGGAGGAGGAGATGGTCTACGCCGAGATTGACGACTAAATTCCCGAAGAGCAAGCGACAACCAAGGAAGACGGAGGCATCGACGACTACGTCAAGTTCCACGACGAAGACAACACCGAGTAGTTAGTAGGTCGAGTGAGTCAAGAGTAATAGTGAAGACTTTTGCTGTAGCCAAACGATAACGGTTTTAAATTCCCCGTACTTTTGGGGATATGTTGTAAAACTTTTTGTTGTATTACGAGTTTGTAAATTGAGTTTGTAATATTTAGACCACTGCCATGCTTCTGTCGTGCTACTCTGTGAGATATGTACAGTCGAGAAGGCACTTCGTCTGTGTGTATCGCCGCACTGTCCAATAAAATCTAAACCTCATCCTCTAAACGGCCATGGCTTCACAATAGGGTGCATCATAGCTGCGGGTGCCAACTGTACATTTCTGAATTTTTGACATGCTTCACATCCTCTATAATACTGAAATCAATCCTCTAACATCGTCGGCCAGTAAAAACCCGCTCTTTTCAATAACCACTGCATCTTATGAGCCGACTGATGTGTTCCACATATTCCTTCGTGTATTTCTCCCATAGCTATCTTTGATTGGTCAGGACCTAAACACTTTAGCAGTACTCCATCTATTGTTCGGCGATATAGCTCATCGTTTAACAAAATATATTTTATAGCTTGCCGCCAAATTTTCCTATCTCTTGTCTGACTCGGATTTTTCAAATAACTAGCTAGAGGTACCCTCCAATCATCTGATTCCAAACTGCTTGCCGACTTGGTTATCTGTAGCCTTTGTCCTGAACTATCACCCGACAAGTCGGCCTCAGCCCCAAGTAAGTCAGTTCTGACTTCGAACAAGTCGGCTGCATCCTCGACAGCAGCTGGCATCGGTTTCCTTGAAATGAAGAACTTTCCTCTGCTGACTTGATACCTGGATGCTTGCTGTGCTAAACAATTAGCTCTAGAATTTTCTTCCTTAGGCACATGGCTGATAGTGAAAGTATTTAGAGACTTGATCACATCCAAACATCGGTCTAGGTAACTATTCAGTAGCCCATCAAAACACTGAAACTCTCCATTAACTTGCTGAACTACTAGCAATGAATCCCCAAAAGCATCTATGTCTTTTACACCCATATCTACCAAGTTTTGTAAACCAAACAACAGTGCTTCATACTCTGCCTGGTTATTAGTGCAAGAATATTCTAGTCGGACCGATGCCTCATAAACAATACTGTTTGGTGAAACTAACACATTGTCAATACCTTGCCCATTTCTACAAACCGATCCATCAAAATAAAGCTTCCATAGGCACAGGCTAACATAATCAATGTTTTCTTCATTTTTAACCCTATGATCAACAATGAAGTCGGCGATGACTTGACCCTTCATTGAATGCAATGTGTCGACGATCGGTGAATCGGCGATCTTACGGTATTCGTGGAGTGATGATTACTGGGGGGTAGGGACCTCTAGGGCCCAAGTGCCAGGAGCTCTGACAGCAGGGGACAGCCGTTTTTATACAGGTTTGGGCCTCCCTCAGGATAATAACCCTACGTCCTGTTGCTATATATTGACGAAGAACACGCTTTACAATGGGGGGTGTATGTTAGTGGCTACCCTAGGCCTAATCGTAGACTAATCTGGCTAAACCGCCGGGCTTGACTCCTTCGAGGCAGCGGGTCTTCTAGGGCTTTGCCTCCTGAGATCCTATACTGCTTGTGCTGCGACTAGATTGACCTGTACGACTTGTCGAACCTCCCCCCTCCCCCCTATGGGATTGCTGATCCTTATATAGGAGGTTCCCAGGGTCGTACTGGACGTGGACTTACGTTCGAGTAGGACTCTGGCCTCCTTAAAAGGAGAGTCTTCCCTTCCTGAGAGGGGTTACCTTGTCGTCCAGGGATCCTTTCCGGGTACGCTGTACCTTCCTAAAGTCCCGGGATTCTGTATACGGATACCCCTAATATGCGGGAAACCGTACTATTCATCATCAAGCCCCCCATCAATACGTGAAGTGAGGTCATGATGGTTCTGTTGGAAATCTACCCTTGTTGGGAAGCAACTCCGAGTAGGCGACTTCAAGTACTTTTGCTGACTACGTTCCCGAGTAGGTAATTTCTCTACCGGGTAGTCGTGATATCCTTGGTCGGGATAAACCTCCGAGTAGACCAAGGCATTTTTCTGGGCTGGCTTGCCCGTGAAGCATCTTTTGATTTAATCTGATCCATTGATTACGGACACGCATTCGCCTGGAAGATTTCTAGGAAACCGAAGCGTGGGAATTTTCGCGTGGTGATGAAGAATCTTTCATTTTTCTGTGCCACTGTACCGCTGACATTAGCGAAACCGCAGCGCGCTTGTCAATTGCGACGAACAGGAACTTGTAGCCCCCGGGCGAGACCGGGAAGGGCCCCAGAATATCCAAGCCCCATGTCGTGAAGGGCCACGACAAGGGAATCGTCTGCAATGCTTGGGCGGGCTGGTGAATGCGTCTACCGTGAAATTTGTACTGACGGCATCGCTTCACCAAGTCACTCGCGTCACGGAGAGCTGTCGGCCAATAGAATCCTTGTCTAAAGGCCTTTTCAACCAGGGTTTAGAAAGATGCATGTGCCCCGCACATCCCTCCATGGATTTCCTCGGGTAGTTCTTTACCCTGCGTCCGAGTGATACACCTCATGAGCACTCCGTAGGCTCCTCGATGATAGAGGGCCCCGTCGCCCAGGGAACACATCTAGGCACATCGGGCAATCTGCTCGGATGGTGCATCGTCCTCGGGTACTATCCGATCGTGAAGGTACATGCAGATGGTTTCTATCTGCGAATCCTCAAGATCGAGGGGAGCAACGAGCCGACCCGCTACTCTCCTTGGAGCGTCAATACCTGGTGATGTCCTTGAATGGTGCTCTGTCTGAGGGTGGCCATTCCTTCGTCCACAGTTTCACAAGAAGCTATGGACGGCATCAAGATCCTTTTTGCAAAGGTCCCGGGTAGACATAGAGATCGTGAGGACGCCAGGCGGGCAAGGCCATCAGCTTGGCAGTTACCCTTCCTTAGGATGTACCATACTTCGAGCCCGATGAATTTCTTCTCCGGCTTCCTCATCTCTGCTAGTTAGCTGCCATGTTCTAGTCTAAGTTTTGATATTCCTTGGACACTTATCTCGCTACTTGCTGTGAGTCCCCGCTCGCGAGTAGGCGACGGATACCAAGCGCGAACGTGACTCGGAGACCGGCAAGCAAACCCTCATACTTGGCCATGTTATTCGTGGTCGGGAAGTCAGCCTGCAGTGCATACTGCAGGCATTCTCTGGTTGGTGAAGTCAGTTCATACATGGGGCTAGTAGGCTGTGGAGCCCCCAGCTTAGGACACCTGTCATCCGACTTGAGCAAAGGTCTAGCCCCTGGTCATGGCGCTTCTAGATATAATCAACAACCGAAAACGTTAGTCACAATTTGCCTTTACTGAAACTAACCTTTTGCTTGCTTCGTTTGGGACCTAGAGGAGCGATTGGTCCGGTCAGAGCAGGAGCGGGGAACCGATTTCGAGGCGAAGAGGTCTCGAATGGCTGAATGCAGATAGCCTGCTAAACTGACTTAACACTTTTTGATTAGTAACTGTGCTTAATCTGTGTGTTTTGTTTTCTGAAAGTTGATCATTTTTGAAAATAATTACATTGTGAATGTTGTCAGATGCAAAGGTTCTCGAGGATTTAGTCGAACTTCGCGTCCACCTTCCTTAACTTAGGCTTACGAGTTGCGCCGTATGCCGCTGACTGCGATCGACCAGGCCTTATGTTTAGTCAGATGGAGGTCTCAAAGGCTCCTCGTCATCAGTAAACACGATAAGGGGTCTTCGTACAGTCTGTCATAGCCATAGCAGCAACCTGTGTTTCCTTGTTGAAGGGGTATTGAACGCTAGTTAGTGAACCTCTCGTAACCCTCGCTCTGATGACATTGCACTCTATCCGGGACACATTCTATTCAAAGTAGTCGGGGTGGCCGGTAAGCGTACGATTTTGTTGGCCTAGTCATAGTTGTACCTTCTCTTCTTCCCTTGCTCGGAGTCGGGGAACTTTGCTGCGGGAACCGGGGAGTTTGGTCGGCCAGGCCTTAGGTCTAGTCAGGTGGGGGGCTCAGTGGCTTCCCCTGTCACCTGTAGACACGTTAAGGGGCTTTCCTCTCATCCCAAACGGTCGCAGCGCAGAACCCTTTTCCCTTTGCTTAAGTTGGGTTATCGGTACGTGCATGTGTACGCCAGTTTTTCGCTTGATGCCACATACTTATCCAGCCCCCGACTGTCTTATTCGAGAAGTTTCTCGGATAGGCAGTCTGAAAAAATAAATATCGAACTAGGAACTTGATATTTAAAAAACTGTGACCTGACTCCTCCTCTCGAGTTGTCGTTGGTTGCTCCAGAGACTCTCGTGCTCTTCTCGTGACCCGCTAAAAAAGCTTGTTGAGTGCACGTGCTGGGCGACGGCGCCCGGAGCGTCTTATCATCGGCTTATTTGTAGCTTGACGACTTGAGGCTAGAGCTGGGTAACCTAAGACAGACTAGCGATCGGAGGGGTGATGACTGTGCGATCTTACCGAAGGTGCTTGCACGAGGAACTCTCTAAGGGGACTCGACTATCTCTCTCCTGCTGACTCGAGCGACCTGGATCGGGCGACTTCTCCTGTGGAGCCGTTGTCCTGCTGAGGAGAAAGCCCTTTTTGCCTCGGTTCCAAACTAGCCGTAGAACCTGCTCTCCGACTTGGAGAGGGTATTTTCCGAAGTCATCGCTCGTAGTTGCGTTGGAGGTCTCGCTGAACGATCTCGTCGGGTTCCGGTGTTGTGAGCCCCCATGCTGATCCGGGTCCTCGAGATCTTTCTCGACTGTCATGGATCGCGAGAACCACTCGAGGGTCTGGATTAGATGAGGTGTTCACCCGAGTAGAGCTACGGGTCACCGATTGGGCTCGAGAAGACTCGGCCTGGTTTTGAGCCTCTTGGAGGTCAGCCCCCAGCCGTTGTAGCCACTGCACACCCGCGGGTGTCGATAAATCCGCCACGGGAGGCTGTGACAGCAGATTGCGCACTTCCGCAAGTCTTCGAGCAGTTCGGGACACGTACTCCCTCGTTCCCGGGGGGGGGGATCTCTCCACAGCGGCAGGTGGGTCTCCGTTCCGGCGAGGAGTTCTTTCCCCGGCGGCGGGTAAGCCCCCGTTCATGTGGGAGGCAGCCATTGCATTGTGCTGCTGCGAGCCCCCGGGCAAATTCTGATCTTCGAGGACTTCTCGACCATCGTCGATCGCGAGTACCATTCGAGGTCCTTGGCTGGACGATGTGTACTCGTATTCCATCACGTTGTCCTCATCGGATGCGACGTGGGTAAGATCTTGATCGTTCTCACGATCAGAGTTTACAGGAGAAATTCCAACCATGGGGCTGGTCGTTCCTGCCGGGAAGTCGTCGTTCAAGTCCAACTTCCCGCTGAAGGCCCTGGCGCACTCGGTTCTGAAGTGATCTGCTTCGCCATCCAAGTCCTCTCCAGGGGCGTACTCTCTAAAATCCACTCGATCCGTAACCGGGTACGGGTCCATAGGGCCAAAGTTGTCGTAGAAACCCTGGTCCGAGTACCCAGTACGGGGCGAGATTGCGATCGGTTTTCCTGCCGGGTTTGCTGCTTCCTCCTCGATCAAAACCGGTGAGGGCTGTGCAACCGGCGCTGGGATCTGATCGCGCTTAGTTGCGCGTCCTGCCGACTCTGATTCCTCCTGGACGGCTTGGTCCGGAGAGGTTCCCACGGTCAGCGCCATCTGTCGACGATCAGTGAATCGGCGATCTTACGGTATTCGTGGAGTGATGATTACTGGGGGGTAGGGACCTCTAGGGCCCAAGTGCCAGGAGCTCTGACAGTAGGGGACAACCATTTTTATACAGGTTCGGGCCTCCCTCAGGATGATAACCCTACGCCTGTTGCTATATATTGACGAAGAACACGCTTTATAATGGGGGGTGTATGTTAGTGGCTAACCTAGGCCTAATCGTAGACTAATCTGGCTAAACCGCCGGGCTCGACTCCTTCGAGGCAGCGGGTCTTCTAGGGCTTCACCTCCTAAGATCCTATGCTGCTTGTGCTGCGATTAGATTGACCTGTAAGACTTGTCGAACCTCCCCCTCCCCCCTATGGGATTGCTGATCCTTATATAGGGGTTTCCCAGGGTCGTACTGGACGTGGACTTACGCTCGAGTAGGACTCTGGCCTCCTTAAACGTCGGGATTGACTTCCTAGTTTAAGGGGAGTCTTCCCTTCCTGAGAGGGGTTACCTTGTCGTCCAGGGATCCTTTCCGGGTACGCTGTACCTTCCTAAAGTCCCGGGATTCTGTATACGGATACTCCTAATATGCGGGAAACCGTACTATTCATCATCACAATGACTCATACGTCAAATCATATTCTATTAATGCATAAGCCCATTTTCCAATCCTACCGCTAAGAATCGGTTGTTGCAACATATATTTGATCACATCGACTTGGCAAGCTACCACACAAGTACTCGAAAGTAAATAATGCCGAAACTTGGTATATGCATAAAATAAGGATAAGCATAACTTCTCAATGAACACGTACCGACTTTCAGTATCGAGCAGACGGCGACTTAAATATGCGATAATGCATTCCTTCTTGTCAACTTCTTGAGTCAGCACTGCGCCGAGCACTCTGTCTTGCGCAGCAATGTACAACCAGAACGGCACGCCCGACTTGGGTGCTCGAAGCACTGGAGGACTCGACAAATATCTCTTAATGTTATTGAAAGCATCTCACTGCTCTGTCCCCCAAGTGAACTCAGCTTCGTGTTTTAGCCGAAGTAAAGGAACAAACGATTCAATCTTTCCCGCCAGGTTAGATATGAATCGTCTTAAGTAATTTATTTTTCCCAATAGACTCTACACATCCCTTTTGCATGTGGGTTCTTCTAATTTCTGATGGCTTCTACCTTCTTGGGGTCAATCTCTATACCATGTTCATGAATTATAAATCCTAAGAACTTACCAGCCGACACCCCAAAAGCACATTTGAGTGGATTCATCTTCAACCCATACCGACGCATCCTTTCAAAGGCTAGTCGCAAGTCGGCTAAATGATGATCAAATCCATCCGACTTAACGACGACATCATCAATGTAGACTTCCAACACAATACCCAGGAGGTCATGAAAAATTAAGTTCATAGCTCGTTGATATGTGGCACCGGCATTCTTCAACCCAAATGTCATAACAACCCACTCAAACAACCCGACAAAACCAGGGCAACGAAAGGCAATCTTAAACATGTCCTCTTTGGCCATAAAGATTTGATTATACCTAGCATTACCATCTAAAAAGCTAATTACCTTGTATCCAGAAGCGTCATTTACTAACATGTCAGCTATTGGCATAGGATATTCATCTTTAGGAGTAGCCTTATTCAAATCTCTAAAATCAATACATACTCTAATCTTACCGGTATTCTTCTTCTCAACCAGTACAATGTTAGAGATCCACTCGGCATACCTACACGGCCGAATAAATCCAGCTTTCATTAACCGATCGACTTCTTCTTTGATGCAGTCATATAGATTAGGGTTGAAACGTCTGGGTGGTTGCTTATGTGGTCTGAAACCAGACTTGATAGGTAATTTATGCTCGACTAGACCCCTACTCAACCCGGGCATTTTCAGTGTAATTCCAAGCAAAGCAGTCAACAAACTCTTTAAGTAATGCACATACCTCGCTCTTCTGATCGACCTTCATGTTGGCATTGACAAATGTAGGTCTGGGAATGACGCCGTTGCCAATGTCGACTTCCTCGAGCGGGTCGGCCGATGAGAACCCTTGTCCGAGTTTTTCCATGTCATCAAAGTCAATGGTTTCATGCATATCATTCTTCCCGGAGTGATATTCTTCAGTTCACTTTTGCAACCACTTAATGCTATCCTCTTTATTCATTTTATAAAGATAAATCATTAAGCCGAGCTATACAAGCCAGCTGTGCCTGTACCAATACAAAACCATCTCGACCGATACTAATATAGTCATAATCTGATAAATTCATACCCGACAAACACTTCATATCACTGTGTTGCCAATCAACCGGTGTTTTGGTAAAAGCAATGCAAGCCGAGCTGTCTGCTTCAATGACCTCCACGTCATCGTCCACCCACTGGATCAAGCATTGATGCAGAGTAGAAGGGATGCAACAATTTGCATGAATCCAGTCGCGTCCCAAAAGCACATTGTATCGGCCTTTGACATCGATGATGAAAAAAGCAGTCGGCAATGTCTTGCTTCCGACTGTGAGCTCCCACCAAAATCACGCCCTTGGCCTCGGACAATTCTCCCGAGAATCCGCTAAGCCCCATGTTGGTCTTCATCAACTCGTGCCCCTTACGGCCCTAACTTAGAGAAAACCGAGAGAGGCATGATGTTGACTCCAACACCGCCATCAACAAGCATACGACCAACTGGTTTCCCGTCAATGTGACCTTTGACAAACAAAGGTTTTAGATGCTGTCCATGTTTCTTTGGCTTCTCAAACGTAGCATTTTTTGGCCCGAGTACAAGTTGATCTACAATTTCTGACTCGGGTGCACGAAAATCCATGGGCAATTCGAATACCATGTTGACATCCATATCAGCGGGTATTTCCCCTGACATCGCCATTGGCCATGTCATCTCCTTCCTTCGCAATGCGCTTCTCTTTCCAAGTCATCTTTGCTAGCGTCATTGGCTTTGCTCGATTGAACCACTCGTCGTGCTTCCTCTCAATTAGCTCTTCTCTGAGTTTCGAGCGCCCGCAATCGCTATACCCTCTGCTTCTGAGTGTGCGTGAGTCCTGTAGGGGCACCACTGAGGCTTTCGACTTCACTCCTGGCTCAACTGACTTGATCTTGATGACCTATTTTTTCGGCATCTGCTTGTCAACTTCATTTTTTCGTGCGTCTGGGTTTGGCAGCACTGTTGGTCTCTGGAATATTTGAGTTTGTCTATCATACTGAACCGTACATGCCGCGTCCCTACTGGTGATGCCGAGTTGGTCCTCGGGCTGATTAATCCGGAAGGCTGTCCATGCCGACTTCTTTCTGGAACTCGGATAACACCTGCTCCATCCGAGTCGGGCGCGGGCTGAATCGTAGTGGTACTGCCAGACTTGGACTCATCACGCTTGACCGGTACCCAAACACGCTTAATCGGTGAATTGCTTCTCTGAGCTTTTCTTGATGCCGCCGAGTGACCCTAATGCGCCGAATTCCTTACGCCGAGTGGCAATCTCCTCCGGCATCCTGGTTCTCGGGTTAAACCGAGTCCTTTTCTCATGTGGATGCTCCCTGAACCCGGGTCCTGATGGGATCCAACCCAGCTGGACAACGCCGATTGGTCCAACAGGATGTGGTGCCCAGGGATTAAAACCTCATGGAGGAAACTGTGGATAAAACGGAGGCGTGCATCCCTAATATGGAGGACCCGTTGTGAAATATGGTGGTTGAACATATGGACCTCCTTGCCAGCACTCGGAACCACCAAAACCTGATCGGGGGGGCTGTTGAAAATATGCCCTAGAGGCAATAATAAAGTTGTTATTATTCTATTTTCATGTTCATGATTAAGTTATGCTAGAATTGCATTGGTTCTTGGATATGAGATTCAGAGGAAAACCTAATTGCATGTGTGGAATAATAAACACCATTCAGATCCCTAGTCAGGCCTCTAGACTAGCTCATGTACTGTTGATGGTCTTGTTTTCCTGATCATGGGCATTGTTAATGTAACAAGGATGCCAGCAATAATGGGAACACATTGTTAGGGTAACAATGGTGTTGGATAGACCCCCTTATGAGATACTGCGAGATCACTTCGTCAATATGTTGTCAGTATCTTCTCATTATGTGTTAACGTTTACCTGCGTCCTTAGACCATGAGAATATCGTAGACCCGGATACCGGATGGTTGCTTTGGGGTCATCAAACGTTACTCCGTAACTGGGTAATTATAAAGGTGACTTTCAGGTACACCAGAAAGTATATCGTGGTTCAAGATATGTCAAGACTGGGATTTGCCCATCCGACGATGGAGAGATACACTCTGGGCCCACTCGGTATTACGGTGTCCAGCATCGCCTGGCCAAGTATTGTGACTAAAGGGTTAGTCACGGGGACACCGGAATACGGAAACGAGAAAAGAGTACAAACCGGTAACGAGGATAACTAGGTATAGTGATCAAGGAGTTGATCACACGGATACCATAAAAGTCTCGCCTCGGGTTGTGTAATGTATTGTGAGGCAAAAGGATGATATTCGGTAATACGAGGTTCGCTCGATAAAGATCTTCGATGATATGTGGGAGTCGTTATGGGTGTCCAGATCCCGTTGACGATTATTGACCGGAAGGTGTTTCGGACATGTCCACATATAATCGAACCTATAGGGTCACACGCTTAACGTTTTAGCGACATTTAGGAATGCTACGATTTATGGAGAACGAGAGAGAAGGGTTTCGAAAGTGTTTCAGATGATCTCGAAAGTATTCCGGGAGGTCCCGGATGGTTCCGGTGATGTCCGGAAGTGTTCCGGAAAGTATCGGAAGGTTTTAGAAGGTTCTAGAAGGTTCTAGAAGGTACTAGTAGGTTCTAGAATTTCTACAAGGTTCCAGAAGTTCTAGAAGGTTCTAGAAGGTTCTGGTGGAGTTGGACTCCAACTCCATCAGGGAGTTCCTGCTGGAGTAGAACTCCACCTTCCTAGGGAGAGCTGCCCCACCCCCTTTAAATAGAGGGGCAGGGCACCTCAAAGGGCATCCCAAGCAGCCCTAAAGGCAGCCCTAGCCCCTTGGTCGAAACCCTAGGCAGCCGCCACCTCTAGATTGGCCGCAGCCTCCTTTTCCTCTCTCTTCTAGATTGGATCTAGTTCAGCTGTCGGCGCGCTGCTGCTTCTCCTTCTCGTAGATCCCCGCTGTTCTTGTGTGCTGGTCCACACATTACCGCGGTGTCGCTGATCCGGTACGCGTGGATACCTCGAAGACGTCGTACACTTCGGCGTTCGATTGGGCGAACTATTCACGAGGAGATCACTCTCGCAGCTGGGAGGTATAACCTAGCTGCGGGAGTATGCGGACTTCATCGACATCATCAACTTCTCCGCTGCATTGACGTGATTGGCGAAGGTATGATATCGTTGCCTGCACCTCGATAGTGGATCTTGGCTTGGTTCATGTATGGTAAAATTTTTGTTTTGCGTAGCACGTTCCCCAACAGGGGCAACCTAGGACGTTTAGCGCTTCTAAGTCGAGCGAACACGCTGTTGGTCGTGATTTGTCCAACAGTTGCTTCACAGTCGGCTTTGGCTTCGGGACTTGTCCTTTTCCTCGATTGACCTTCCACACTCCAACTTCTGGATTTTTCGTCTTGATCATCCTTGGAGCGGCACTATCATCGATGATAACATTCTTCCCTTTTGTTGACCTGACTTGATCTGACCGAATTAACACCTTCTTCTTTTCCAAGTCGATCATGTTGATTAGAAAATGATCGCTATCTAGTTTCATCTTGGTGCTCTGTGCAAACGTCAATCGTCCGTCATTAATGGCCGATTGCAGCTGTCGACGAAACACATTACAATCATTAGTGGCGTGAGAAAAAGAATTATGCCACTTGCAATAGGCTCTTTTGCCCAAGTCTTCTGTAGATGGAAACACGTGTCCTTCTCTTATTCTGATCAGATTTCCTTGTAAGAGCATATGAAAAATCTTATCGCACTTGCTAACATCAAAAGTGTACTTAATCTCTTCTCTCCTAGTAGGTGTAGGTTTTAAAGCAGAGCATGCAAAGGGTTTCGACTTGGGCGCCTGAACCCACTCGGCTACGCATATATCGACATCATCGTCACTAGCCGAGTCATCATCATATGCTATGATATTGACCGCAGGTTTTTCTTTGTTTTTGCTCTTATTATCCTTAAACCGACCATACTGTTTAACTTCCTTAGCATGGTTCTCCTGCGCCATAGCTCTCTGCAAGACTTGATTGATGTTTGAAAACTCTTGACCTTCTAGCCTATCCCTTATATGAGCAAGCAAACCCGAAAAAGCAAGGTCGGCTAGATCCTTTTCGGCTATAGTCAGGCTGAAACACCGGTTTTTGACTTCTCTGAATCTCTTGATGCAATCATAAACCTGTTCATTATATTTCTGTTTAACCATCGTCAGATCTGAGAGTCTGATTTCGGTTTCGCCGCTGTAGAAATACTCATGAAACTTCTGCTCCAATTGGGCCCATGTTGTAATAGATTTGGGAGCAAGCGACGTAAACCACGTGAAAGCCGTACTAGACAATGATAGAGGAAATAGCTTCACTCTGTAAATATCCGACGTGCTGACTTCACTACACTATGCCAAGAATTGTCCTATGTGCTCAAAAGTGGACCTACCATCCTCCCCTGTGAACTTAACAAAATCTGGAACTCTAAACCCACGGGATATGGCGTTGAGTCAAAGCACTCAGGGTACGGCTTTTGATAAGCATGTGCTCTGCCCTTAGGTTCTAAGCCGAATTCTCTGAGTGCCCCAGTGAGTTGATCTCTAAAATTTGTACTAGCTAGTGGCGCTGGTGTAACATGAGCATACGAGGTCGGCTCTGGTAACACAGGTTGGACTTGCTGTGGATCAAAATACGAATCTGGTACCAGCCCGTGAGGAACTCCGGTACTGCGAGGCGGCAAAGGTGGCATGTTATATGCTACTATCTGGTAATATGGTTGTGGCACGTTTGTACTAAGGCTAAGACTTTGGTTATCGTTGGTTAGACCCTGGGGAACCGAAGTCGGGATAGCAGATGCAGCAATTGCAAGAGTAATCTCCACCAGTTGATTAAATCTATTAGTGTCCGGACACATTGGCCACTTATCCCGATGTTTGTCATTGACCCGTAACACCATCGACCTAACCTGGCGTTGTAGACTATTCTCCAGATCTTTAGTGAGTTGCTCCTTAAAATCATCAAATCGGCTAGCCACTACTTGGGTGAGTGTTTGTGCCGTATTATCCATATCAGAGCCATACTTACTAGCTATCGACATGTCAATCAGATGAGCAATATCTTCAGAACAAGTCGGTTTACTTACCTCGGTTTTGAGCGCAGAAGAAGGATTCAGCACGACTACCTTTTTGATGACACCGTTTCTCATCTTCTGGTAGCCGGCCAATTTTTGTCGGAGTTTCTCCGCCCGCTCTTCTTCCAGCTGCCGCTCGACTTCTCGCTGCTCATCCTCAGATAGATCGTCGAGCATGACGGTGATGATGTTGTCGGGATCGACGATGCTTCCGTCTTTAGAGTCGGTGTTCATCGTGTAGCTCTTTTCTTCTTTCCCCAGCGGAGTCGCCAATTGTGTTCGCACGAAATTCAATCCGTGAAACACCTAGATAACTGTCATACTTTCACGACGATGATCGACTGCTTTTCGAGCAAAGCAGCAAAGGTTGGATAACTATCGTACTTTCGTGTACGACGAACGATTGCTTTCCGAGCAAAGCAACAAAGATCTTCTTGCTTTTGTGAAGAAGAAACGACTGCTTTTCGGTGCAAAACAGCAAAGATCTAAGCTAAGAAAAGGTAAAAGGTAAAGGTAATAGATTGATATGTGGCGATTGTGTTGATAATCGGCCGTCACCCTTTACATATTTATAGGGCGGCTGGTCTTTCCGTAGGAGATCGGGACTCCTGATCCTAACTGAATACAGATACGTAACTTTCCTTTCCTAATGGATCCTGATCCTGATGTACATGTGACTTTCCTTTCTCTCTAAGCAGCTTGACCATCGTGATCAGGACTCCTTGTGTACGAGATCTCCTTTCCATATAAACCGAGTACCTTTCCGAATCCATGACCACACGGTGACCTCTGCGAGTACCCTGGTACTCGTGGACACGAGCTATTTGGCTCCCGAGAGTCCTCTGCAAGCGTCCTGGTACTCGGGGAAGCTACTTGGATCTCGGGAGCTTCTGCGAGTACTTCGGCACTCGGGGACGAGTTACTCGGTACTCGGGAAACTCTGCGAGCACTTCGTCACTCAGGAACAAAGCGAACTGCTCGGGAACGTTGCGAGTACTCGGTGTTCAGGGGCAAAGTGAACTGCTCGAGACTCGTGAGCTTCTGTGGGCACTTCGGTACTCGGGGACAGACTCGGGTACGCTGTAGGCTCCCCGTGCACGTTGGAAAGAACTCGGCTTGGTCCACCCAGTGTATTGATTGACTTAGTCATGCCCGACCACTTTGGAAGTATCACGGGCTATTACGCTCGTGGGATCTGGGAACGCCGTGGCCACCTGATTTGTACTGAGATCGTCAACCCTGCATTAAGAGTAAACACTAATTCCAAACAGTTTGTTAATCAATTATCTCAACCCTCAGTGCTTGAATTAATTTGGCTCAACTGAATAAACCTTCTAGCCAAATTATGTCATTAACATGAATCTTGTTGGTCCCCAACAAGGTTGGGTCCTAAGAAGTTATCCACAATAGGCTTGGTAACCCAAATGGCCCTTTTCTTTTTCAAACCACTTTGAGTACCAATATATTTGGCAAACACATTGACATACTTATACTTCCTAAGTGAATGATGATTGTTGACTATGGGAGGCTTAGGGAAGGTACCTTTGGGACACGATGAGGACAAAGTCTTCTTTGCTTGATTGTCAACTTTCTTCAATCTAACTTATGGATTTAATCTTCGATGCTTTGGCTCAACATATGAATCCATGGATCCTAACCCCCAACACACTCTATCACAAAGCAAATGGGTTAGTCCATAAAACATTATTGACGACAATATACCGCAGTCATTTGAGCCACTCAAAAGACTTAGCCTTCATGCCTATCGTCAATCTTCTTGAGTCCAACTCATGAACTTCCTCTTGTTCTTCACTTAGCTCACTCCATGAGCTTCACACACTTCGATCATCTTTGAGTTCACTCCTTGGACCACAATCTTGATCATCCGATATCTTCTTCTCTCTAGCTTCTTCTAGATCACACGAGTATCACCTACAGCTCATTGATCTCGATGCAACTCTTTTGACCTCATGGCATTCTTCAATGAGTCCATGCTGTATTAACCATTGCATCACCTATGGAACATCTTTAAACAATTCAATTGTTAGTCCATAGGTATTGTCATTTGTCGACGATCGGTGAATCGGTGATCTTATGGTATTCGTGGAACGGTGATACTGGGGGGTAGGGACCTCTAGGGCCCAAGGCCAGGAGATCTGACAACAGGGGACATCCCTTTTTTATACAGGTTCGGGCCTCCCTCAGGATAATAACCCTACGTCATGTTCGTATATATTGATAGAGAAACGTCTTTACAATGGGGGTGTATTTTAGTGGCTACCCTAAGCCTAGTCGTAGACTAATTTAACTAATCCCGCGGGACTCGACTCCTTCGAGGCAGCGGGCCTTCTAGGGCTTCACCTCCTGGGACTTGGCTCAACTCGCTGTGCGACTAGAAAAGACTTGTCCTCCCCTATGGGATTGCTGATCCTTATATAGGGGGTCCCAGATTCGTACTGGACATGGACTTACGCCCGAGTAGGACTCCGGCTTCCTTGAACGTCGAGATTGACTTCCTAGTTTAAGGGATATCTTCCCTCTTTTGAGGGGTTACCTTGCGGTCTGGGGATCCTTACTAAATACGCAGTACCCTTCTGGAAACCCAGGGAATCATATGTGGATACCTTCTGATATACAGGATATCGTACTATATATCATCAAGCCCCCCATCAGTACGTGAAGTGAGGCCATGACTGTTCTGTAAAAAATCTGCCCTTCGGGGGGAGCAACTCTGAGTAGGCGAACCGGGTGATCCTTGTCGACAACTCTCCCGAGTAGGCTTAATCCCTACCGAGTAGTCGTAGCTGTAGCGGACCCCGGGATCACATATGGTTAGAGGAACGGATCGTCGCCAATGACCGAGAAGCTACCCAACATACCATACGCGCAATACGTCATATGTATCTATCACCGTTGGGTAACCCGACACCGGACCCACATACCATACGCACCATACATCGTATGTATCTATCACCGTGGGTCAAGCCGGCCGGAAGCGACAAAGCTTCCCAAAGCCACATATGATACCAGAAATCCTGTGAAGGCTTAGAACCGTTCTCACGTCCACTAGGAAAAACAGAGTCGGAAGAGCCCGGTGGTTCTACCCACACCCTAACCTAGCTTGGAAGCTAGTGGGTCACCCGAAGGCCCGGTAGAAACACACCCACACCCTGCCTGACTGGAACACATCACAGCCAGCGGGTCGCTCACCGATAACTGCCTGACTCAGTGAATAGTAAGAACAGAGGTAATCCTTCACGGCATACCCAAGTGCTTCATCCATACACGCATTGCACATGGGCAGCCCTCAATACAACAAGTATATCATTGCAAAACTCTACATGAGAGGGATTACAGATAATACATGTCCTCCATACAAAGGGGACATCATAGTTACGATTTTACATGACTAAAGAGTCATTTTCAGCAGACATCAATTCAAAAACAGCAGCGGAAGGACTTATAAAATATGGAGATGGCCATTATAATCATCTCCTAACACCCCCACATAAACAACCTTTTGACCAAGTTGGGCAATCCCTGCAAATTAAACATCCAAATCGAAATAACCGGAGTCGTAATATGCTACGATACCTGAACAACCTGTAGGAATGTAATTCCTGAGTAAGTACTTTCGTACTCGCAAGATGCAATTGCTTATTCCAAGTTAAACTTAAGCATACTAGACAATTAAATGACAGTAGAAGGATTACAAACCAATTTCAGCAGGAATAAACTAAAGACTACCATCTCTAGCATCTAGTTCATGCATAGCAAAAGAAATAACCACATTCTCAAGCTTCAACTTGAATTTCCATCAGATTAAACAGTAATCCCAGATCTGAAGCTACACCAATAGCATCACATCACAAGCATCAAATAGTTACCACCAAGTAACCATCACCAAAATTTGCCTTGAAATTGAGCTACTACTCAACTTGTGACTCCAATCACAGCAAATTATCACAATCAAATTCCTTTTATTCCCTCTAAGACCTGCTAGCCATTAGAGGGATTCCGAAACAACTATCCCGGATCAAGTTTAGTCGAGGGAGGTAACGACTATCACCTGCACCTCGAACGGAGGTACGTCGATACGGTCGAGGGTAATAGTTGGCCGACCATTACCCTTCTCTAACTCGCATCGAATATACCTTCGCTGGCTCAAGGATTGACCACTATGGTAAGATCATGCGAGCGACTACCCGTCAAGTCTTCCACGGGTCCGATCCCGTCTCTCACAACTCCCCAGAGGGTTCAAGTTTTCATTAGGGTGATTTAAATGGCACATCCATGCCAAACACCCACATGAGCGACCTACTCATGCTAGTAACCAAATATCACAGCCAACAATTGGAAGTATTCGAACTACACGACATAAATTGAACAAGCACGCATAAGAGTAACTGGAATTAATTCAACAAGCGTGCAAGCTTACCTGGTTGTTCTGGATCGAAAGCTGGTTGAGGAACAACTCCAGAATTACCCTTGTTGCCTGTTTCTGTTGAAATACCGCCCAAAAGATCGGAAAAACAGCAAGGCATAAATGAAACCAGGAAGAAAAGGAATGACAAAAATGTATGCAATGCATCCTAAGGTATAGGAGTTACTATTATGAAGCTAACGCAATTCGCATCGTTCAATTTGGACAATTAGAACGTAAGGTATGAATATTTGAGGTGTATGTGTTATTAATAGGATCATTTAACATTTTCTTCATTTAAGGGTTGCATAGCAGGAATGCATATAAGAATAATACCATGCTGAAAATAAAAGATGAAGTATGAATGGTGGTATGAGTTGGGTTCCAATCGGGGCTAAGAAGTTTTAAGCATGCATAGTTGAATGTGTGGCTTAGAGGGGATATATTTGAATTTCAGGATGTTGCATCAGAGGACTCTACCTCGTTCCACCTTATGTCTCACAAGATAATTTCACAAAAAGGAGTTACCTTCCTTGGGGACTATAGTTCAAGTTATAGGGTTTTGAAGGTGTTTACAGTTAAACTTGAGAGTGATTTGTAACTTTTAAAATTATCTATAGTTGTGGCATGTGAGAACATGGTGTCGTGATTATATTCTGGCCGCTAGGCGACTTGTGACACTAAGCATTTTAAGTTTGACTGCTAAGCTAGATTCTCTAGTATGCATGTATTTGGAGGTCGTTTACATTTTCTAGAGTTCTATAATTTTAATCAAACTTAGCATTTCCTGTCTTCTTGGTAGAGGAAACAATTTTACATTAACTTAGAATGTCTCTACTGCTCATGGCATACTTTGTTAACTAAACTAAACAGTGGTCAATTTGACTAAATCTTAATAAGGAAGATGATTAATCTTTATTGCCGATTATTAGAACGGTGCCTTAAGAATGCTTGAAAACATCAACTACTAATTAACTACTCACTTGCTAACTGGTCACGAGTATACTTCGGGGTTTGAGTCCATTGATCAGCTACATGGTAGCTCACGATTTGATTTGTGTATTTATCAAATGAAGTACCCGCTGGTTAGTGAATAATTGGAACATTTCAAAATACTCAGAATTAGCTAATTGAGCTAACTACCAGATATTAATGCAAACTAGAGCATTAATCAGTTCATTGATTTAGTAGGTATTGCCGTTATCAAGGTTTTGTCAATTTGCATTTTCGACAGAGACCGTATGCAACTAAGGTATTAACTAGAGTGGTTAATATACCAAGCGACAATATTAATCAGCAAATATTGATCTGGACTTAAATCGAGCATGGCACTCAGTGGGGTATAAAATCGGCTGGTGACTGCTACAGTTAGCTTGACAGGAGTAAGGTGATTACCAGAACATTAGTGCTTAACTATGTATTAACAGGGATCAATGTCTAAATGTGATAGATAGCAGATGAATCAACCAGTTGTTAGTTACTTTTAATCTTGTAATTATTAGTGTAATTAGTCGCGTTAGCTATAGGAATGAGGCTTAAGGTCTGAATCAATCGGATATATCCTTCAACAAGGTTACTAGTTGGGCTGGTTGTAGTTGATTTACATGGATAATGTAGTATCTGATAACCTGATATAGATGTACATGTATGAGGACAGAGCAGAATCAAGCTTGGGCAGCATTACTTTTGATAAACTAAAAGGAGTATACCCAATTGTTGAACTGAGCTTTAGATCTATCGACTAAGGTCAATTGCAGTATTTGTTCTTTCAGTTTGATGAGTTAAGACTTACATATAGATGCAGCCAAAGCAATCTCACTTCTTTAATAAAAGGTCAAGTGCAACATCTATATCAGATAGCTAAACCAAAGGGAAGGAATCAGAATTATATTAATATCGATTACCTGAAACAACTAAATCCAGTAACCACTACTAATTGTCATCGACTGTGAATAAACCACTCACTTGCTAATAGGTTAAACCTAACTACTATGCATCATCTCAACAAATGTTTATGAAAGCAGCAACACAACCAGCTGATTCTAATTAGTTCACTAAGCTAATCATAATGATGTTAGTACAGTCAATGTGTTACTTATAATAACTAAGCAGCAGCTGGTTTTGATTAGATATCAGTATACAAGGAACACCTGCATTACCTGGTAGAAATACTTAGTCGTGCTCATGAGTCCTAACCGACGATTATAAAACTTAGCACTAATCGGCTGCAGTGTTAATTAGGTATTCCGTTAAGACTAACCACCGTTATTAGCGATTGCTGTAAATAATTTAACACAGATCATTAGGAGGTTAATGCGTTGATTGACTAACCACTACTCAGATTAATCATCAACTACCAACGGATTGCGGTCAGTCGTTTAGCTCGTTCGGTGGCGAGCTCGTGAGGACGGTAAGGAGCAAAAGAGGAAGGGATTGGAGGTGGAGCTCACCCTCGGCGATGCATAGGGATTGGCGGCGGAGGTCGGAGGAGCAAGCCCCGGTGGTGCGCGGCAAGGGCAAGCGGCGAGCGGGGAAGAGCTGCAGGGGCACGCGGTTGAATATGGTGGTGATGCTGAGGGGCTTCACAACGGCGGCAGCGGAATCGGTGTCGCCAACGGCGTGAATGCCCTAGGCGGCGGTGAGTTGGGGATGCCGGTGATGGCGACCTGGTGAGGGCGGCGCTCGAGGCTTGGGCGTGCGGACCTGGCGCAGGAACAACTGCGATGGCGCGCGGCGGGGAACGGGATTGGGGCTAGCGGCGGAGCGGCGCTGATGGTGGGAGAGGAGAGACCGGCGGGGCTTGGCTACCGCGGCAGGGAAGGCGAGGCGCGGCAGGACCCCCGGCTGCCGCGGCAGGCGCGCGAGGGCGGTTAGGGCGGCGCGGCAGCTGTGCGGCTTGGGCTAGGGCGGGCCGAGGCGCTTGGGGAGGACAAAGGGGAGGCCGGAGAGAAGACCGGCCGGCGGCAGGAGCAAGGAGGAGGAGACGCGACGGAGAAGAGGCGACAGGCCTTGGAGAGATCGGTTTGGGGCAGAAAAGAATTGGGGTGGTGGCTTGCTGATGCTATGCGACGTGGAGCAAGGGAGCTGCCTAGGTGGGCTCCACGGGCAGGTAAGATTTCTTTGCTATTTTAGTGTTAGATTAGGAAAGAAGATTGGTTCTTGAATTAAGGGACCAAAACTAGTTTTTTTTTCCAATTGATTCACCGATAAAACTTCCTGAATTTCATAAATTTCGTGAGGCTCCTGGACCATTGCTCTGCTTACAACTGCTAGAGCCAAACCAATACTTATAGCGTTAGCATTTTTCTCAACTAAAATAGGGGTAGGGTTAATTAGGGGTTAATTCTAGTCATACAACAATCGAAGTGGAACTACAAGTATTCTAAACAGTTTCAACTATCTTGTACAACAAACCACCTCTGAGTTCGGCAAGGTTAGATATCTCCAATTACGAGTTTGTACCAGGTTTGAAGAAAGAAAAGTTCATAAAATCCGAGAAGAGGGTCATTAGAGAATTACCTATTAGGGTACATATATTAACTCCGATTGTTCGAAAGATTTGCCATAAATTTCCTTTGAAGTATTTTAAGTCCATGGAATTGTTAAAATGGGGTTTTTGGCGAAGTTAAATTCAAGTTCTGTATTCAATTAAATGTTGATTTCTATGTCGTAACCCTAGGGTCTTTAATCGGCGTCATTTTCGAATGGGCTATATGCATGCATAAGAGGATAATAAATTACTCTCATTTACGATAATCTGCATTGACCTCGTGACTTAACATTTGGGTCATTACAGTGACAGATATATCGGAGCAATTCTCTGGAAAACCCAAAGTTCTTTCCGAGCCGATCTGATCCGTTGATCACGGACACGCGTCTCGCCTAGCGGATTTCTGGAAAACCGAACCATCGTGGCGGAAATTTTACATGGCAGAAAGTTCTTTCCTCTTCTTTCTTTTTTTTCTGCGCCGCTATGCGGCTGACGTGAGCCGTAACACGGCGCGCTTGTCGGGGTCGTGGGTTTGTCAGGCCCTCTTTTTCCCGTGCAATGCCTATTATGCGGAAAAAGCAACTGCCCGCATTAAATGCGATGGAACGGATCATGCCGTTAACCGCGCTCGGTCAGGCAAAGATTGAAAATCCCTTAAGGAACCAAGAGTCGGGGTTTTTGCCCGCATTACTCTCTGTCCCTTAGCATTCTTGCCCTCCTCATCTTCTTCCTCGTGCCCCTTGCCAAAACCTCCTGCTTCCATCGTCTCCGATCAGTCGGAAGGAATGGGCAAGAAAGCGCCACAAGGAAGTCCCCCGAGCCCAAGAAGTCGTCGGGGGATGCTTTGGGGGAGCCAATTTCCGCCATCCCCGAATTCGAAGCCTCGGTGATGGATTCCTCCACCCTCAAAAGACTCATGGCAGAGGAGGCGATCTTCCCGAAGGTGTTCGTGCCTGTCCGGGAGGCCGTGAAGGAGACGGTCCCCAGTCCGGATACGGATTGGGTCGTCGTCTTCGCAGACTTCTTCAGGTGCGGATTCCAATTCCCACCATCACACTTCTTCCTCCTCGTGCTCCAGTTCTATAGGATTGAGTTGATTCACCTCAACCCGAACTCGGTCCTGATGCTAGCGGTCTTCTCACATTTGTGCGAAGCGTACCTCGGCATCCGACCGAGCCTGGAGCTGTGGAGGTTCTTCTACAACCTCCGTCGGATGAAGGTCAATGGCGGAGGAATCGTCAGCGGCACTGGGTTCCGACTCCGGGAGGGGAAGAAGGATGCCTACATTCCCTCCTCCTGGAAGTCGTCGTGGTCGGGCTGGCACTCGAGGTGGTTCTACTGCCAGCCCCCACCTCTTTCCGGGATCAACTACCGAGGCCTGGCTCCTCTCCCGGCGAAGTGTTGGGCAGAAACCCCGAAGGAGACAAAGCGGCTCAGGGCTCTTGTCGGCGACATCGCCAATCTCGCCGCCAAGGGCTTGTCGATCGGCGTGGGATGTCGCAGAAGATTTCCTTCGGCGGTGACTCAGCCCTCTTCGATCGAGGATCCAGCCTGCCTGGATGGTCCCGGAGGGGCAAGACCAGTCAAAGGACTTTGACACTAGTAGGTATTTTTTCTCCTTCCTGCATCATGCTAGTCGGTGTGACTTCCAACTTGTTTTTGATCATTTTAGATTGCGTAGATCTGTCCCCCGAGGAGCTTCAGAATAGGTTGAGCAACCTATTCGAGCAATCTCCCCCAGGCGGGCGGACCGGGGTGCCGTTGCCTATCCTGAGACTCAGCCCTGACAATCAAAAAGAAATTCTCTCGGTAAGTCAGAAGTCCTTTGCCTTGTCTGGCGTTTTGTTGATCACTCGTACAGTAATACTAATCACCTTCGAGTTCGTCTCTACAGCGAATAGGCCGCGGAGGCCCTGACTTGGAGGCCGAATGTGCTGGCGCCTCCGTTCAGGATGAGGATGTTGAAATCCTAGGGGAGACCGGGCCAACCTCCAAAGAGGGAGGTGGAGGTCCATCCAAGGCCGTGGCGGCAAGGGAGGACACCCGGGTAGAGCCCCCTACCCGGAATTCTCCTCCTCCACCAGATCCCCAGCCTCAGGTTAGAACTCTTTGCCCGGCTAGCTTTTCTCCGTGCGTTCCGCGAGTAGGTTAACAGGAGTAGCTTGTTGGGCAGCATGAAGCAGGCGACCTTCCTCCACGAGAACCGACCCCTCCTCCCTCGACTACTCGTAGGGAAGAGGTGGCAACGGCGAAGGGAAAGGCGCCGCTGGCCTCCTCTGAGAAGCGAGGCCCTGATGCTTCGTCCAAGGGATTCCTTCCCGATGCAAAGCGTACAAGGTTGGCCCTCTCCGGAGTTCCTTTCGCTTCTTGTTTTGATGATGAACTAACTTGGAAGTTCCTCCGGTTAGGATTACCATCGTTCCCGCCGACGTCCCGGCGGGAGAGACCACCGAGGAACGTCCCCCGCCACCAAGACCAGCGCCGGCATCGGTTGAGCAGGTGGAGCCTTCTGCTCCGGAGCCCTTGGTGCCGGAGAGCGTCGGCCTGACGTCTTTGCTACAGGTAAATAGAAATGTCAGCGATAAAATGTGTACTGTAATCGATACTGACCTTACTGTTTTTAGATCGCTATCTCCGGGATTCCCCCGCTCGAGAAGGCTCAAACCGAGCTAGAGGCTACCCAAGCGGCAAACGAGGAGCTGAAGAAACTCCTTGAGGAGTCAGGGAGCTAGCGCACGGAGAAGGAGGAGCTGCAGAAGCGCCTCCGGGAAGCCGAGAAGAAGAGGGAGATGGCCGAGGCTGAGCTCCGGGTGTCGAAGGCCCGCTTGTCGGAAGCGAAGTCTTCCCTGCAAAGGAGCAACGCCTATGCGGGAAAACTGGAGGAGGATCTCGAGCGCAGCGGTTGATACGCTCGAGAAGGCACTCATTGAAGTTGGAGTTGCCATCCTAGGAGCTCATAGCATCGGTCTCTCGGTTGAAGCCTCTTCTCGAGAAGCTTCTTGAAGATGAGCTTCAGCAGGGCGTGCGGGACGCCCTGGCTTTTGCCCTGGCTCTTCTCCGGTGTCAGCACCTAGACTTGTCGCTGAAGGCCCTAGCCGCCGACCTGCCCGCCGGTAGGGAGGAGGAGCTTCTTGACGCTGTGCAGAGTGCGGCGGATGCCTTCCATGATCGGGTCCAGGCGTCTAGTCTAGCTAAGTAGAATAGGAACTTGTACCAGACAATTGTCAGTAACTGTGTGATTAATCTTGTGTGTTTTTTGTTTTCTAAAAACTTGAGTTCTTTTCAAGGCATTTTTCTACTCTGCGAAATGCTTGTCGTATGCACGGTTTGTTGTGGACTTGATTGAACTCGTTGCTTCTTCCCCCTGACTTAGGATCTTCAAGTTGTACCGTTTTTACCACGAACTGAGGTTGACCAGGCCTTAGGTTTAGTCGGATGGAGGGCTCCGGGGCTCCTCGTCATCAGTAAACACGTTAAGGGGTCTCCGTCCAGTTTTTCCCGGTCGTGGCGACAACTTGTGTTCCGTTCATTTGCCGGGGTACTGGGCGTAAGCTAGTAAGCTCCACATTTTTGCCCTGCTAACGGCCACATTACGTTCTACCCGTGATGCCTCCTGTTCAAAGTAATCGGGGGCGTGAATGAGCGTATGGGTTTCGTTGGTCTAGTCATATTCGCACCTTCTTTCCCTTCCTTTACTTGAAGTCGAGGAACGTTACTACGGAACCGGGAGCTTAATCGACCAGGCCTTAGGTCTAGTCAGGTGGGGGGCTCAGTGGCTTCCCCTGTCACCTGTAGACACGTTAAGGGGTTTTCCTTGCGTCCCTGACGGTTGTAGTGCGGAACCTTTCCCCTTCACGCAGGCCGAGAAAGGTCAGTGCTCGTATGCGTATACCAATTTGCCATATACTCATCTAGCCCCCGACTGTCTTATTCAAGGGGCATCTCGGATAGGTAGTCCGAAAAAATTATATATTGAACTAGAAACTTGGTATATTTAGAAACTGTGTCTTTTACAAGCTACTGTAAGAAAGGCATTCTAAGAAACTAAAAAAAATAAGCCGTCCCCCCCCTCCTTCAGCTTGTCGCCGGTTGGCCCAGAGACTCGCGTCCTTTCTGTCATGACCTGCTGACGAAACTTTGTTGAGTGCGCATGCTGGGTGGCGGCGCCCGGAGCGTCTTATCATCGACTTGTTCATAGCTTGACGATCTTCAGGGTTGGAGCTGGTGCAACTGTGGAATTTGCTGATGAGGGGGGTGATGGCCATGCAATCTTACCGAAGGTACTAGCGCGGGGGACTCTCTAAGGGACATGACCTTTTGGCAGCTGGTGCGAGCGACCTAGATCAGGCGGCTTTTCCTGCGGAACGGTGGTCCTACTGAGGAAAATGCCCTGCTTTCCGCCAGTCCCGATCTAATCGTGGAAATTTTTCTCCGACTTGGAGGGGGTACATTCTGAAGTTGTCGCTCGCAGTGGCGGCGGTGGTCTTGATGATGTGGAGGCGCGTGCCATTACATTGGTGTCCCGACTAGAGAGTTGGTGTTGTTCTGCGAGGTCGAGGCTGCGCTTGTCGCAGAGGAGTGCTTCTTTGGAGGAACTCTTTCATGAGGACGCCTTTCGGGCTGGGCATTTTTATGCACTGATAGGCATAGTGCGTTGCTGCCATGAACTTGGCCAGAGTCGGGCGTCCCAGGATAGCATTGTATGTTGTTTCAAAATCGACGATGTCGAACAGGATCTTCTCTGTTTGGAAGTTCTCTAGTGTACCAAAGGTAACCGGGAGCGTGACTTACCCGATCGGCGTGGCCGATGAGCCCGGGATGATGCCATGAAACGCCTGCGCCACCGTCTGGACAGACGACCGTGGTACTTGCATTGCGTCGAGGGCGTTGGCGAATAGGATATTGAGGGAGCTCCCTCCATCTACCAGCACGCGGCCTACTCGGTAGTTGTTGATTGTTGGTTTGACAACAATTGGATATCGTCCCGGCCGGGCACAGTTCTTAGGGCAGTCTGTCTGGTCGAAAGAGATCGTGACCTCGAACCACTTGACCGCCCGAGGGACCCGCGGTACACTCGCGAGGACTTCTTGAGCAATCGCCTTGTATTGCCTCTTTGACTCATAAGAGGTTGAGCCCCCCGAATATGTGCTCGATTGCTCTGACGTGCCCCTGGAAAGGCTCAGGGGTGGAGTCATCGTCGTCGAAAGTCGTGTCCTGACTGTTGTTAGCGACCTGAGGATCCTCCTCGCGGAACTTCTCTCTTTCTTCCCTAAGGTATTTCTTGAAGATGCGGCACTGACGTAGGTCATGCGAGTCGGTCTGGTGAAAGTCGCACCATGGCTTGGATGGCTTGTCGGAGGAATTGGTAGGCTTGTCTTTGGGGCGTGGTCGCCAGGTGCGCTTCTCGGAGATGTCGGCCATTACCTCGTCGGCTTTGGCCCTTTTCTCCTTGTTCCCTCCGGAGGACTTCTTCTTGCGTTTAGTCTTTCTCGAATTGTCCCTTGCTCGGAGGGGTGAATTGGTCGGCCCGCCTCGTTGCTGCTTGATGTATCGCAGGGTCTCCTCCGCACAAGCGGCCTTTTCGGCCAGATCCATGAGCTGTCTCGTGGTCTTTGGCGGTCGCATGATCAAGTCGTGCGTACACATCTCGTTTCTGCTGCCCCGAGTGAAGGCGCGGATGACATCCGAGTCAGTTATCTCTGGAATAGTGTTGCAGACTGCACTAAACCTCTTGGTGAACTCTCGGAAGGTCTCGTCTGGTCGTTGGACAGCTAGGAATAGATCATCGACACGACCAGGGTCTTGGGAAGGTACCTTAGAAGTTCCCGAGGAGCATGTCGCAGAGCTGTCCCCACGAACGGATCGTTCCTGGGGGTAAATTCGTCAACCAAGTCCTAGCGGCTCCCCTGAGAGCATTACGAAGGTAGTTGGCCATAACCTTCTTGTCCCCGCCTGCGGCCTCGATTGCGGTGGTGTAGATCTGCAGGAATTCCACGGGATTCGTGGTGCCATCATATGATTCTAGCGACCCAGGCTTGAAACGAGAAGGTCAGCGCACCTGCTGGAGCTCCTGGGATAGCGCTTGGCATCCACTGAAGGCTCCCCGATAAGGTGCATTCTAGCCGCTGTTCGAGGTCGAAGTTCGGCCGCGAACGTTGGCGTGTTGTGTGTGATTCCTCCGAGAGAGCTGTTGCTCTTGCTGGCGCCTTTGGTGTCGGCGCCTGTTGAGCTGGTCTCGGAGGTCAGCAGGTGCCTCCTCCTGAGGAGACCTGTTCCTGGGGTGTCGTCCTTCTCGGTCACGCTCTTCTAGTGGAGAAGAGGTTCTTACTCGAGTGGAGCTGCGTGTCACCGACTGGGCTCGAGAAGACTCGGCTTGGTCTTGGGCCTCTTGGAGGTCAGCCCCCAGCCGTTGTAGCCATTGCATACCCGCGGGTGTTGATAAATCCGCTGCCGGTAGCCGTGACAGCAGATTGCGCACCTCCGCGAGTCTTCGATCGGTTCGGGACACGTATTCCCTCGTTCCTGGGGGGTTCTTTCTGCAACGGCAGGCAAGTCCCCGTTCCTGGGGGGAGTGGCCATCGTGTTGCGTCGTTCCGAGCCCCCAGGCAGATCTTGGTCCTCAAGATCTTCGCGACCATCGTCGATCGCGAGAACCACTCGAGGTCCTTGGTTAGATGATGTGTACTCACACTCCATCGCGTTGTCCCCATCGGACGCGGCGTGGGTAGGGTCGTGATCGTCCTGACGATCAGAATTCGCAGGTGAAATTCCGACCATTGGACTGGTCGTTCCTGCCGAGAGGTTGTCGTTCAGCACCAACTTCCCGTCGAAGGCCCTGGCGCACTCGGCCCTGAAGCGATCTGCTTCGTGATCCGAGTACTCTCTAGGGGCATATTCTCCAAAATCCACGCGATCCATGACCGGGTATGGGTCCATGGGGCTAAAGTTGTCGTAGAAGCCCCGGTCTGGGTACCCAACACGGCACGTGGGGGCGATCGAACTTCTTCTCGCGTCTGCTTCCTCCTCTTCGGGTCGGACCGACGAGGGCTATGCAGTTGGTGAAAAGAACTGATCGTGATTAGTTGCACATCCTGCCGACTTTGATTCTTCCTGGACGGCTTGATCCGGAGAGGTCCTCACGGTCGGCGCCATCTGTCGACGATTGGTGAATCGGCGATCTTACGGTATTCGTGGAACGGTGATACTGGGGGGTAGGGACCTCTAGGGCCCAAGGCCAGGAGATCTGACAACAGGGGACAGCCTTTTTTATATAGGTTTGAGCCTCCCTCAGGATAATAACCCTACGTCCTGTTCGTATATATTGATGGAAAAAACGTCTTTACAATGGGGATGTATGTTAGTGGCTACCCTAGGCCTAGTCGTAGACTAATCTAACTAATCCCGCGGGACTCGACTCCTTCGAGGCAGCGGGTCTTCTAGGGCTTCACCTCCTGGGACTTGGCTCAACTCGCTGTGCGACTAGAAAAGACTTGTCCTTCCCTATGGGATTGCTGATCCTTATATAGGAGGTCCCCATAGTTGTACTGGACATGGACTTACGCCCGAGTAGGACTCCGGCTTCCTTGAACGTCGGGATTGACTTCCTAGTTTAAGAGATATCTTCCCTCTTTCGAGGGGTTACCTTGCGGATCCTTACTAAATACGCAGTACCCTTCTGGAAACCCAGGGAATCGTATGCGGATACCTTCTGATATACAGGATATCGTACTATACATCATCATCATTAATTACCAAAACCACACTTGGGGGCTAGATAAACCTACAGGGTGCTTCGCCGCCCTCTTCTTATCCCCCCCGGACCGGCGCTCTTTCTTTCCCTCCCTCACGCTCTCTCCTTCTCTCTCGGACACTGCCGCCTCTCTCACCCCCACTCCCCGCCGCTGGCCGCCGAGCTTCTCGCCGCCCCGGCCGTCTCTTCGCCGCTTGTCTCCGTTCTCGCCGCCTCGGTCCAGAGCCGGAGCTCATCGCCCCAAGCTCCCCCGTCCTGCCACCCGATCGCCCCCATCACCGCCGGCTCCGCCCCGCCTCATCGTTCCACCGCCGCTTCGGTGCCACCCGACTCGAGCCCTGCTTCGCCTCGTCGCTCCATCTCGCCGTCGGTAAGCCCCACTCGCCGCCTCGCCACCTCCCCGTCGGCCGCGGCTCACCACCGGTCGGCCGACCGGGGCACTCAGTCCGACCGGACCCAACCGAGCCCCGACCGGTCGGTTAGGGCCTTAATGGCCATAAAATAAGCCGTTAATACTAATTAACTACACCGTTAATTGCTAACTATATTTAATACAAAATTAATGCTATTAATTATTGTTAGGACCTATTTAATACTAATCTTTGACCATTAATGCTAATCCGATACAATAATGACCGTAATTAATGGCTAAACAGTGTAATAAATGAACTCATTAATTATGTCTCTATGACATGTGGGACCCACCCGATGAACTTAATAAAAAGAATTAAAGAAAATAATTAATTTATGACAAGTGGGCCCCACTTGTCATTGACCCAAGTCAACTTTAGTCAAAGTTCACCATGGGGCCCACCTGTCAGTCTCTGAGGTTAAAAATGAATTGAGTAATAAAAAAAATTAATATGACTTCCTTTGATCCATTTCAGACATCTTCACATGCTGAGAAGCAATAACATGCCTTAACCTGAAATGGACTTGATTAGGTGATCAGCAAATATAGCTTCTGCACGTATTTCATGCCAGAAATATTTGATATGCGAATCTACAAAGTGAACAATTTGCGTTCTCCTTTAGATATTGCAAAATCGCCTGTAAGCATAAAAGGGTCCTTTCAAGAGACACCCACCAGGCCACCAGTCGATCGGTACAGGTTAATGTCTCAGAAACCGGCCAGGTGCCGAGAGCAGAAAAAGAAACTAGTTTAAAGGAGGTGCCCACATTCAAATTTGATTTTTTTTAATGCACTATTTATCATGTCTACTGTCTTACATATATTTTTTCACGAAAATTAGGAAATTTCGACAAAACCTCAAATTTTTTCTGCTGGTGAGCGAGAAAATTTCTTTTGATCTAGTCTACGACATTTTTTGGGTAGAGTGCTCTCAAAATACCCACATTGCATTTGACTAAGTCGTAAAACCATATACCCCAAATAAATAAGAACCACAGCAAGACAATGAGTCAAAAGGAGTAACCAACTTTGTGCCAAAATGCTGAGCAGAGTACAGCAAAACAAATCAACAATGAGAAACTGTGGAAGTTGTAACATCCCCAAAGTTTAACCATGTTTGTGCATCATGAGCATGAGCTATTTGAGGAATTTTGAAAAGCTGAGAAAATTTAAATTGAATTCTGTTTGAAAAAGGGAAATTTTTCTAAACAGAAAACCAAAACTGTAAAAATAAAAACATATTTCTAATCCCCCCGGGATGGGCCTCTTCTTGGCCCATCCCTCTTCCCACCTGGGCCTCTCCTCCCGGCCCGCCTTTTTCTCCCCCTACCCCGCATGGGCCCCCTCTTCCTCCGACTCATTTCTTCCCGCCCTGTCCCGCGTGGCCTGCTCCCTCCCCATCCTCATCTTCTCCCCGCCGCCTCCCTCTCTCCCCGCCACCTCCTGCTCGGGGCTGCCACCGAGCTGCTCACGTGGCGAGCTCCCAAGCCACCCGCCGCCTAAGGGGTGCTTCGCCGCCCTCTTCTTATCTCCCCCCGGACCGGCGCTCTTTGTTTCCCTCCCCCACGTTCTCTCCTTCTTTCTCGGACACCGCCGCCTCTCTCACCCCCGCTCCCTGCCGCTGCCCGCCGAGCTTCTCGCCGCCCCCATCACCACCGGCTCCACCCCGCCTCGTCGTTCCGCCGCCGTTTTGGTGCCACCCGACTCGAGCCCCGCTTCGCCCCGTCGCTCCACCTCGCCGCTGGTAAGCCCCGCTCACTGCCGCTCGCCGCCTCGCCACCTCCCCGCCGGCCACAGATCACCACCGGTCAGGCTGACCGGGGCACTCGGTCCGACCGGACCCAACCGAGCCCCGATCAGTCGGTTAGGGCCTTAATGGCCATAAAATCAGTCGTTAAGACCAATTAATTACACCGTTAATTGCTAACTATATTTAATACAGTAATTAGTGCTATTAATTACTATTAGGACCTATTTAATACTAATCTTTGACCATTAATGCTAATCCGACACAATAATGATCATATTTAATTGCTAAACAGTGTAATAAATGAACTCATTAATTATGTCTCTACGACATGTGGGACCCACCCGACGGATTTAATAAAAAGAATTAAAGAAAATAATAAATTTATGACAAGTGGGCCCCACTTGTCATTGACCCAAGTCAACTTTGGTCAAAGTTGACCATGGGGCCCACCTGTCAGTCTCTGAGGTTAAAAATGAATTGAGTAATAAAAATAATTATTATTTAATAATATTATTTTTATTTACTAAGAAAAATACAAAAATGGTATTTAAATTGATTAAATCTTAGAAAATTTATAGAAAATTCATTTTTAATCAGAAAAAATGCAAATAATATATCAAAATATTCAGAAAAATGAGATCTATTCAAATATGTCATGTTCATGCATGTTTGCATGTTTGCATGCTAGAAAAAATATAAATAGCTAAAAACTCAAATTAGTATTTTTTCGATTAGCCAGAAGTCGTCGGATCGCGATATCTTGAGTGTCCGGACTTCGATTAAATTGATTCCACTTGGATTAGTCTTTATTTTGCATCCTCTATGCCATGACATGCATTTCACCCCATGCCGATGTTCAGCATATTGATATTTACAATTATGCCATTTTTCCGTTGTTCTCGTTCTTTTCCGATATAGCCGGAGGGTCCCGAAGAGGACAATCTCGATCACGAGCAGAGTGTAGTTGCCAAGTAACAAGGCAAGCAGCCCCTTTGAACATTTTGTAGACACCTATTACTTTTGAAGTATTATTATTTTTAATCCATTATCGCATGCGTTCAAATTCTACTTTTCGCTAAGTATTAGCTCTATTCCGTTGCACAAACTTACTCTATCACTCAATAACTACCACCAACCCTCCCCCAACCTTTTTAGAGTAGTATAGCAGAGGTCTTGATATTGCTTACTATACTAATGATGCTTAGACATGCTTAGACATGTAAAAGTCGTAATTCCTTGGATGGCTGACAAACCAACATCATTCGATTGGGTTACGTGGTACGTGGGTATTCACCGGGATACAACTAATAACTAGCTTAATCATTATTGGGGTTAGACGAGAGACCATGGCTGGGAGCATAGTGGGTTGTCTCGTTTTCCCACAAGGACCAGTTACCGGTGTCCCTTTGAAACGATATTTGCATACTTATACACGGGTAGATTATGGGACCACCCACGACTAAATAATTTGCCTAGACTTAGTGTATGAACCGCATAGTTTGCTGTTTCTGGTTGACGGGTGTGTGAAAAATGATGTGGTGTGGTATTGTACTATAGGTGTAAGTGTTACACATGGTTCGAGTCCGGGGATGTATCACCTGCTACAACTTATGGGACCTTGTCGCATTATCGGCCGGACTGATGTACATGGATTGGCCTGTAAGGGTGGCTCATACCTAGGTTGAAAGCATTGTAACGGTCGTGTTCGATCACCCTCTGCTAGCACACCTCGTGAAGTGTGTCATTGGCCTAGCACTAAGAGACGATCGATACGTGTAGGTAAAGATATACACCCCTGCAGGGTTTGAACTATTCGAATAGCCGTGTCCACGGTTATGGACAGCTTGGTAAGATTTTGCATCGAATTAGACAATTACAACAATAAATCTAAAACTTGTCAACTCTAAGGCTAAGGTGTTAGTGATTACTCCAGGGTGGTCGAGGAAGAATCAGGGTACCTAAGGTGTGGTGATCTGCAGTAAGGAATGATCATGAAGGGTTCGACTCATCTCCCTTAAAAAGTATTCTAGTAGTCGATTTTCATCTACTTAACTAATATTGTTGAAAGTAAATTGGCTTTCCGCAAAATAGTCCACAATTACCATGTTATTGATACCTGTTGCATCTACTATTAATTTCCCCCTGTAAGTCTTGCTGAGTACAATTTTTGTACTCACTCTGCAATCGTTAACATTTTCCTTGCAGAGGAAACCATCCCTTCTAAGGGTGGTTTCTACGTAGAGATCGACGCCAACGACGTCTAGTCGCTGAAGATCCCAGGCAGTGGTCCTGCCCAGGGTTTGGCAGCTCATTTTGTTCTGCTGCCACTTTTGGCCTAACCTATTTGGCTTCTTAGCCGCAATTACTCTTCCGTTGTGTAGTTGAATTTGGATCTTCGGATCCCATGTGTGAAAATGTTGTTAAGTTTCAAGAACTTATAATATCGCATTTTCAGTCGTAGATTTGCTGTTGTAATACTTGTTTGTTCTCACCTGCCTCATGTGCCCTGCGTGTATATTATTGAAGCACATGATGCGGGTAGAGTTCCAGAGTCTATATCATAGAGTTATTAAGTTTAATCACCCCTGTAAAGTGACTCTTCTACTGAGAGCTTGGGAACTATATCATCCTATTCCAGCCGAGCATTAATTTGCCGGGACGAGTCTGGGATTGATGTTCCGGCTCAGTGAGAAAAGAGTGAGGAGACCATATCACCCTACTTAATCTGTGCATTAGTTTGCCGGAGAAAGTTCCGGGTTGACGTCTCGGGCTATTCGAAGCCATATCACTCCACTCCTCTTGGAATTGATACCCAAGGGTTGAGGTCGGGGTCGACGTTTCGACTTAGCGGGTGATATCATCTAAGGCTCTCTGTTATGGATTTTGGGTCCCGACATATATCTTTTTTGAAAGTAAAAATGTAGGAGAGGCTCCAACAGTATATAATTATATTAATAAAAGATATATTTACAACAGGCTGTACAAGGGAGGGGAGGAGGGGAGGGAGAGATTAGGGTGAATCACCCAAAGGAGATAGTCAATATAGAAAGCGGGCAAATTCATTTTCCCACTTATCTCTATAAAGATCAGAGTTGGTAGTGATCCGTTTATCCCCACCGGAACTATCTCTTAAGTTGTCAAATTACCATAGTTGATATCCATTCTATGTGGTAGACATATATAACAATCTTTTGTTGATTAGGTTGATGCATATTTTGAGATAATTGTTTTCACGCATAAAGTGAGGGAGTACCATGGCACAAGCATTTAAACTAATGCAATTAGAAAAAAATATAGCAAAGCACAAGCAATTGGCTAGTAGGGTATATAATCTTGCATCATTAGCATTAGCATTAGCATGGCACACACGTTCTGCCTCATGCCATCGATTGAGTTTTCTCGTGCCTTGATACTATTGCAGCTGCAGACTTCTGCACATGACGTACCAGAAGCTACCCAGCAAAGATTGACAGCAGGATTGTTACAGCGGCAATACGCAGGTAACAGCCTTCTTTGTATTAAGGAATTAAAGAAAGATAGATGGATTCTGATACCAAACCCATTCGCACAGCCAACCAAATGACTCACCAGCAGAATAGTTGTAAGTCATCACAAGAACAATCCATGTTCTTGTACAGGACAGACTCATAGTCGAGATTCGGTTTTTATCCATGGAGCAAAGCCACAAACTGTGGAATCTAGAACAAATGTTCCTGCACAGAGCAGACTCAGTATCATGTTTCTGAGACCTTAAATAGGTAAATTGCAGAAAGATAGATAAATGATGCTGCTGTCTCTACGATCAGGTGATAACATTTTTCTTAACGAAATGCATCGGGGCTATTAATTGTTGCTTGCAAGCCGTGTGCCTCTAATATAGCAACCCAAGAATTATTTGACGTCTTGAGGTACTTTGCCCCTTAGAAATCAGCCCAAGGCTCGCAAATGGCCAGATATCAAAGCCTGCCTTCAGAAATAGCTGATAAAATGGGCAATTATAAAGGTCGACCAAAACAATGGTCATGAAAATCAAGGTATAATTGTGACTGACTAAAATAAAGTTAATGGAAGAAACAAGTACCATTCAAAATAGTTTGCCTGGAATTGATTTACAGAAAGTATCGAGAATATGCTCTGGATGTGCGCTAACGTATGTAGCTTGCCCGATATAAGCTGGTAATACAGCTGTGAACACAAAGGCGAAGCTAAGATGAAATGTAAGACAAGGTGATTGCTATCATCATATGATGGTAATCATGAACTAAGGCGCAAAGTTTTTTTTTCTGGACGAAAAAAGGTGCAAAAAATTAGCCAGCATTTCGGGTTAGTTACTAACCTTTAGACATCATCTTGATGTAAAAAAAAATAAAATTAATATGACTTCCTTTGATCCATTTCAGACATCTTCACAAGCTGAGAAGCAATAACATGAAATGGACTTGATCAGGTGATCAGCAAATATAGCTTCTGCGCGTATTTCATGCCAGAAATATTTGATATGCAAATCTACAAAGTGAACAATTTGCGTTCTCCTTTAAGCAAAATCGCCTGTAAGCATAAAAGGGTGCTTTCAAGAGACACCCACCAGGCCACCAGTCGACCGGTACAGGTTAATGTCTCAGAAACCGGCCAGGTGCCAAGATCTGAAAAAAAAACTAGTTTAAAGGAGGTGCCTACATTCAAATTTGATTTTTTTTAAAATGCGCTATTTATCATGTCTACTGTCTTACATATATTTTTTCATGAAAATTGGGAAATTTCGACAAAACCTCGAATTTTTTCTGCTGGTGAGTGAGAAAATTTCTTTTGATCTAGTCTACGACATTTTTTGGGTAGAGTGCTCTCAAAATACTGACATTTCATTTGACTAAGTCGTAAAACCATATACCCCAGATAAATAAGAACCACAGCAAGACAATGGGTCAAAAGGAGTAACCAACTTTGTGCCAAAATGCTGAGCAGAGTACAGCAAAACAAATCAACAATGAGAAACTGTGGAAGTTATATCTTTTTTGAAAATAAAAATGTAGGCGAGGCTCCAACAGTATATAATTATATTAATAAAAGATATATTTACAACAGGCTGTACAAGGGAGGGGAGGAGGGGAGGGAGAGATTAGGGTGAATCACCCAAAGGAGATAGTCAATATAGAAAGCGGGACCTAGGGACCTCATTGAACCTAATACTATGAACCAGAAGATCATGATGAAAACTATTGAACCAAACCCTATAAGCGCAACACCATTAAAGATGAATTCGTTCCTCTGCTTCCAGATGTGCCAGGCAGCCACAATGAAGACCTCCATGAAGTGTGATGAGTAGTTATACCCCTGACGCCAACCAATCTACCAGCGATAGGAAGATCATGGTTCCCGGAAAAGCCAATTCTATTCGAGCAACGCTGACTGAAAGCGCAGCTGAAGAAGAGATGATTGCTGGTCTCAGGAAGCCCCTAGCTGCAGAGAACACAAGAGACATTGTTGGTCCAGGAACAATGATGTTTTGCTCATCATGTCCAGAGTGTTCAATCTGTCCTGGTCATAGACTTTAAGCTTAAGAATGCATTTAGATTTGGGAAATAAAACTTGTAGTATTTCTGAAAGAATAATTTCCATTCACCCATTTATATATCCAAATGTCATTGTCGTCGGTGAGATGAATGCCAGCTAGCATAAGAGCCCTCAGTTGTTGTAATTCCTCAAAAGCTTCTTCAGACAGCGGCAGGTTGAAGAGACGAAAAAAATCTACTGTTCTTCTCATATCCCTGAACAAGATGTCAGTGGTATTGGCAAAGGAAAATAACCTAGGGAATTGTTGAGATAGCGGTGTTCTATTCCAATTATCCATCCAAAAGGCTATAGAGTTGTCATTATTTGCATGGCAGGTCGCAATGGCCTTGTATTTTTCCGTAAACTTCATAATGTCACACCACCAAAAAGAGTCCTTGGCAACGGCATTAGGCTCCGAGGACATGTAGTAGGAATCCAAATCAAATTCACCCAGGGAGCGTCATACCGGTTGAAAAACGTATGTAAATGCTTGAGAAGCAAGGCTTCATTGAAGATTATGAGGTCCTGAACTCCTAATCCCCCTTTAGATCTGGGCTTACAGACCTTGTCCCAGGTAGCAAGATATTTGCATCTACCAGTGATCCATTTTCTGCCAGAGGCAAGAGCGTCGCCTCCTGTCGATTATTTCTCAGACTCCAATAGGAAGAAGCAGGACACACATCAATACGTGGGCATAGCGTTGAGGACCGATAGAACCACCTGAATTCTTCAACCAAAAGAGAGCAGGGAAGAGCAGAAGGCTAACCATTGATGAGGGGTGTGAAATCTTGGAGTTTTGACCACGTCAGACCAAGAGGAAGGCCAAGGTAAGTGAAACGGAAGGAGCCAAGCTTGTAGCCAAGCACTCCACAAGGTGAGTAGCTTTGTCATTCGGGACATTGATGGGAACCAAGCATGATTTTCTAAAGTTGACGCGGAGACCGGTAGATTGAGCAAAGCTTTCAAGAAGGCCTTTGAGACAGAGGAGCTGTTTTTGCTTAAAGCTTGCATGATCAGGTGTGTCATCTGGGGAAGTCAGTCCTTGAAGAAGGGATTGGAAGGTTGAAGAGACCTCTCTCGTGAGCTTTGTTAATGACGGACCGAAGAAGATCTGCAACCAAGACAAACAAAAGGGGGGAGAGGGGATCATCCTGGCGAATACCCCGCTTACAATGAAAGAATTTCCCAGGCACCCTATTGAGAAGCACTACCAAACTACCACTACTAAGAATGCTGTTAATCCAACCAAGACATCTATCATCAAAGCTCTTATGTTTGAGAATGTCCAGGGTAGTGGCGTGTTCAATCATATAGATGAGTAGCAAGCATCTTAGTTATGAGCTTAAGACATGAGTTTAAAAGAGAGATGAACTTGAAATCATTGACTGTCTCTAGATCTAAGACCTTAGGGATCAAGGTGACTAAGGATGAGTTTAGGCATAGGTTGGTCCAACATTGTTGGAAGTATACGCAGATTGCCGCCTTACGTCAAGAGATTAGGATCTTGGGTACAGTGACTAGTACATGACATTCAACATACTAATAATATCAAACCCTATTATTGTACTAGTCACTGCACCCGTCACAAAAAAAATTGTGATAGTTAAGGAGTCCGGTGGTGAGACTGCCCTCGAATCTTGCGCACGCCATTGAATATAGATGACCCCAAGAAATGAAACATACCATGGAAAAGCAAATGTTGGAGAACAAGAACATCCACAGCCGCGCCGCGGGTGGGGAGGGGTGGGGGCAAGAAGACGGCCGGGAGGAATCCAGAACACAATTTAAAGTAGCTTCAAGCAACACATTGGTGTAAGAAATGAGGAGAAAGGCGAGCACCAAGAAGGATGTGCTCCCAGACCCGGTGAGCAAGCGCGTCTGCAAGCACAGCAGCTTCGGTTTCAGAGCGTCATTGGCTCAGGGCGAGGCTGCCAGTCAGGCTGGCCACCACGCTATCCATGGCCTCATGGCCAACAAAGTCGCCGGCAATGTGTTTGCATAGGCGGTGCATGCCACTACTGCCAAACCCATCAAGCGACGCCGCCGGTGAACTTGGTTAGCTCAAGCCAGACATGATGCCCACCACCGGGATGGCTACATCGACCTTCGCCGTGCTAAAACAGCTCCACCATCTGCCTCACTCATTGGTGATGACAGACTAGTAGTGATTAAGGTGGGGGAGTTCAACATCTTTTGAGATGGTGCCACCTCGAAGATTGTGGAAGCCGTTGAACTATGACCTCTCCAGAAGAAGCACCAGCCCACTCCGAGAATCTACTCCATGAATGCTCCCAAAGGTGTGAAGTTCCAAAACTACTGCCTTCAGTCTTTTTATGCTTCAGTAACCTCATCAGGGATACCTCGGTCCATTCGATTATGGGTGGTTTTAATGAAGGGGGCTGTGAAGTCTAACGCTGATCTAGCATGGTCCTTATCTGTCCTTGTCGGCGTAGAGACGCCTCTAGCGGTGGTCCGGAGGGACCCCCTTTGGAGTTCGGCCCAGGGGAGTAGTGAGTTTCTTACGAGCCTCGGTGTGGATTAGAGTTTAGCGAGTAAACCCGGTGGCTAAGGATGTAATGACGCAAGGATTTACCCAGGTTCAGGCCGCCCCGGAAGGCGTAATGCCCTACGTCCTGCTTGTTTTTGTATATATGTGCGTATATGGCAAGTATGATGAGTTACAAAGGTGCGCACTGTTCTTCTTCTTGCTCTAGCCCAGAGGAAGAACGGTGCTTCTTCGGTACGGAGTAACCTTAGAGAGATTTAACCTAAGGAAAATCGAACTAGGAAAAAAGCCCCCCCTTGCATGGACCAGGCTCTCCCCTTATATACTTGGGGGAATACCACATAGGTCGGCAAAGGAAAATGAGTTGGACTGATACTGTGGGCGACGTGGGTGCAACTGGAAGCGCCCACACCTCTATTTAATGCGAACCGCATACTTTCGGCCGGGACATCGCTTCACTGTATGTCGGAACAGGGGTTCTGACATCTTTACCTTCGGCGGGCCCCGTGGATGAAGACTTATTGGCCTCTTCTGACTGGGTCGGTAGAATACCCACTCGCGGGTCCCATGGGTCAGCCTCTCAACCCGCGCAATGAGTTGCGCAGCGGCGTCCCCCATGGGGTAGAAAGGGTGACAGTGACAGGGCGTGCGGGGCGGCGCGCTTGGTTGGTCAAAGAATCTGTCAGCCCGGGCCCACCCTTCAGAGAGAGAGAGAGGGATAGCTAACAGAGCTTATCACCTGCACCAGTGGGACCCGGTCTGACCGTCATCATCCCTCATAGGGCTTGGGGTTCCTCATCGAGATGACAGGCATTAAATGCCTCCGCCAGAGCGGAAGCTTACTGGAGAAGCTGGGTGCTGGCCGACGCAAATGGGCGAGGGTCCCGCCAGAGGACACGTCGTCCCCCGAGCACTCGGTCCCGAGCATCTTCCTTCGCTAGGAGAGGGCGCCAGCTGTCTTCCGGATGCCCCCGAGCAATCCCGAGCGCTCGGGGAGCACTCGCAGGGGGGCCGCTCGGGGCGCCTTGAAGGGGGAGCCCGAGGGAGAGCGCTCGGGAAGGGACCCCGAGCGCGCCCTTCGCCCTCTGGGACGCCGAGCGCTCGGGGACGGACCCCGAGTGCTCGCTCAGCGCGTGGGCCGTGGACTCCCGGAGGCCCAAGACCCCTTCTGGTTTGCGGACGCGGCCTCTGGAGGAGACCCCTTATTCCTTAGGAATGGCCACGGGTTCCGCACGGCGACCCGGGTGGGACCCAAGGCCCCAGCGACCGGAGCGCCACGTGTCACCATCTGCGGCATTTGGTTGGCCTCCGCCGGCGGTTAGGGGTACCTTGGGCCCCATTCCGCTGACAGTCCTGTTTGGCAATCACAAAAACTCATAGCACATTACACGCATTAGCCACAAAATATTTGTGTTTCTGTGTGCTAGCATTAGCGTGGCTAACCTCGTCCTGTTACACCGAGATTTCCATCACTTGCAATGCTCCTTTCACTCCATCTCCTCTGCCAGAGCAGCTCATGCCATGGCTGAAGGGTGTGATCCAGAGCTGGAGAAGCTTCTGACAAGTATTCAAATTCTTTACCGTTGAGGAATCGATCACAGCCCAGCCGACCATTGAACCTCTCCTCCTCTATTCTGGGCCCTAGGCCGAGATCCTCTTTAGATTTGAGTATCCCTGCCCTCCCTCTCCAGATCGATTTCCCCCCTTTTTCCCGGGATGCTCGTCTGATTGTTCTGCCCATAGACTTTGTCTCTTTCCATCTTTACAATCATATTCTGATTCTCTCTACTCCGCCTGCAACCCTCTCCGACCAACGTCTAGGCTTCTCCACTTTGCCTTGGGACAATGTGATAATCTATCTCCTCACTCGGGTGGCATAAGATTTGAATGCAACACTTGTTCTGTGCTCAATCGGAATTCTGACAAGGATCTCTCCTGCATCTGCGTCTTCCCAACACAATATGCTCCTCCTAGCTAGACACTGCTTGGCTAGTAGACCCCATATCTCTAAGGAGGGAGAGAACATGGGCTAATCAATAGACGACATACCTTCCCTTGACGCTTCGGAACATCCCTCAGAGTATCTTATTGCTCTAATCATGAGCTCTCAGATACGCTTTGCGATCCGCTGCACACCGGGTATGCCTCGTTGCATGAGCACCCGCCTGAGTTGGCCAATCAGCACCCTTTCTTTACGGCGCTTCCCACAACCTTGCATGGCAGCATGCATGCTCACGTCCCTTCCTCTTCTCCGCATACTCAGATCAACACATATCCAAAGAAATCTTATCTCCAAGCCCTAATATCTTCACCTTCTACTCCTTGTATGCATCAACGTATATACCCAAACATTTCATCTATAGCTCCTCATTCCCGCAAGAACATTTCACTTGATGGTCACTGCTTTCGGTGCCTGAGCACATCACACATCCGAGTGGACTGTCGGGATCCTATTAGATGCAGAAAGTGTATGGCCACTCTTCCTCCTCTTGCTGCTACTATCTCTCCTCCATTAATCTCTCCCGTCCTCCTGTAGGAATGTCTTCATCCCACGTCATTTTGGACACAAACATGGAGGAGGGAGAAATTCCATATTAGTGGGTGAGCTCTGTCAAACCAAACAAGCCAGCTACATCTGACTCTGTATCATTCTCTGGGTCTAATCCCCACATAACCTTAGGACTCCTTGCTGGTCATGTACCAATGCCAACAACCTCCTTCATTCAAGCGCTCCTTGCTGAGGGAGTTGACTTCACTCAACCTTAGGACTTGGATGATCTCTTCCCCAACAGACCGGACTCCTTTGATGTCTATCTTCAACCAGTTGAGGTAGATCATCTCAACAATGTCAGTTTTGCTTTTATATCCCCGTCTGCCCCAAATCCTGCACCAATCATCCGCCAAGCAAGAAACTCCATCCATCTAGAATCCTTCTTCCGCATAGTTCCATCTTCCCAAGGCTCAGCATTAGTTATCTTCTGCTCTCCAGCTTTATGCAATAATGCAGTCCATGTTGGTGGTATACATCATTTTTGGGAAGGAGAAAACTACACTATCCACATCCTACCACATAAAATCATTGAGAATAGGTTTCTCTATGGCCCAGGTTTCTTAGCTTCTATTAGCATCTTCGATTTCCCTCTCGAACGTTGGTCGTCTCAGTTAATCGATGAAGCAATTCGCCCATTCGGTGTTGTAGCAGCAATGGATCCCGTATGTCTATTAGGAGCTGATTTCTCTGCTATATCCCTTATTGCACATGTTGAAAGCATTGATAAAATTCCTCGTCTGCTTGTTGTCAAGACTGGAGGTGTAGGTACTATAACTCGTGTTGTTGTCAATGGGTTCATCGACCTTTCACTTCCACCAGCCATTACACATCCTTCCTCTGCCATACACACCTCATCACCATCCAATCTCAGCTTTTCGATCAACTCAACCTCTCAAGACTCTCCATCTGTTCAGTCGTTCCCAAACCCTAGTTTTTCTCCAAACACCACTCTTCTCGGCCTAGGCGGGGCTCCCCTTACTGACACTCCTATGTAGGTGCAGTTCACTTCGCTGGACTTCTTGCACCTATCATCATCTCAGAGCATCACACCACCTAGCATGCTCCCAGCACCGGTCATTTTCCCCTCTTTGGAACACGATGGGGAGATTCCCTCTTCGCCGAGGCTTGCACCTGCACTTCGCGAGCGCACTTCCATGTCTCCCATCCTGCAATCGGGACAAATGGTGGCTCTTGAGGACATATTCCCACCACTGATGCCACTAGTCGAAAGCTCCGCTATTCACTGAAGAGCCTAGACGCACAGCAAGCGACTCCAGGAACGTCACCACGGACACTACATTAACATGACTGCCAAGGCTTTCCAAAGAAAGGCTTGGGCTCTAGACTTTGATACGTTAGTTCATGCTACAACGAACAAGACCAAACACAAGGGCCAACACTCGGGACCGAAAGAATCACCTCCTCCTACCTTACCAGCTTCCATGATTCTGGATTTTGTAAGAAACTGCTGCCTCCCACCTGATGTGGCGTACCCGGTTTTAAGGCCGGATACTCCCTTGTGTTTACTGTACCGGTCCCTAGATCAGTAGCCGGTACACACAAGTTAACCTGTGTATCATTGTTATACACACATTTAACATAATTCAACATGTAAAAGGACCATCAAGGTCGTTATTCTTATACCTGTAGCCAACGGCTAAAATCTTGCAGCGGAAATTAATCGGTGATGTGGCCCATCGATATGCCATACCCGACAGGCAATTGACTGGGGTATCGCCCTAGCTTTCGCGATCGTAATCGTATCATCAGAATTGGCGTCTCTTTCGTCTGGCCAAATCAACAAGCCAGGTGAGTACGTTGAATGTACTCGCAAGCTTCCCACAGGAGGAGTATAATAGATGTATTCCATGCAAGGCGAGTTCAAGAAGAGGTTCTACCCTAAGTTGAATGTTGAGCGGAAAAGTAAGTTTTCATTTGAAATATGATGTAGTAGATTCAAAAGCATTTATGTAAAACAAGCCCATCTCTGACGGGTGTGCAACTAGTGCCAAAGATGTCATTCTGACAATAAACACTACTAGATTTTTGCTGATCTATGATGAATCATATTCATCACAAAAAAAGGGAAATCCATCATTAAGCATCTTCTACGACGAATTAATGATGAAAATTCACTCGTCATGGAAGTCGCGTCATAGATGTACCTTTGTGACGAAATGACAATTTTTGTCATAGAACAGGACACATCCGTGACAAAACAACCTTCGTCATGGAACGGATACATTTCTATGACATCAATTATCATCATGCAAGTCGCTCAAGAACGTCACTATTTTCATCATAAAACAAGTTTTCGACCTAGCTGTTCTTGATGTGGCAGCCTACGTGGCCTTTGTTGTGACGTGGACGCCACGTCACCAACTGGCGTGACTGTGCTGCCACGTTGTGTCCATGTCATCATCCAAGTGGCATCCGACGTGTCATCGTACAACCCGATCCAATTCATTGGCCCAAAATGTTTAGGCCGGCCTAGCCCAGCTTTTTGGCCCATTAATATCCAGGCCTTTTTATTTTTCGGCCCATTTAATTTGGCCCAATTTTTTGATCCAGCATTTTTACAAGCTGGATTTTAATGGGCCCAGGTTAGATATTAATGGGCCCATTTTAATGCACTCAACACACGACATTACGAGCCTAGATTTTTAATCCAGCCATCTCAATACCACAATCAAAACACAACATTTACACACAGAATTTGAAAACCATATTTCACATAAGAGTTCATGTTCAAGATACTGCACTTACATCACAGCATTAGTACGGAATATACATCACCACCAGTTCCATAACAAATAACTCAACAATTTACCAGCACAAAGCATCAATTCGTGACTAAAGTTCCAAAACAAACACCTGAACAGTTAACCACCAGCACGAAAATTTCTTACTCAGGAACGGAACCCTAAAAAATGATGAAAAATGCCACCAGGTCCAGAAGTCATGAGAGCAAAAAAGATGTCCAGCTTTTCGATCTTTGCGTTGTAAGCTTTGGCATGTCTTAAACTTCTAGCACTGCAAAAATATTACAAAGTAGGAGTTATACGGTCTTTAGAGTCAACAATTTTATATAAAAGCAGTAGTTGACCAATTTAAAGTTGAAATTATACAGTCTTTGGACTTAATCAATGTCTTCACATTGCTATACATACAAAAGCGTGTTAAACAGCTAGTGATCCTATGACTACAGCATCACATATATAAACACAACTAATTAATTAATATTTGTCAAAATAATGTAGACTGATCATTGCATTGTTAGATATGAAATCCTCCAAACCTAACAACCTAATATTTGTCAAAAAAATGTAGACAGATAATTAATTAATACTTGCTTGGGCATCATTGGCTAGCTGTTAAACGAAGCAAATTATAGCACATGTATAATGCATTATTGACACATAACAGCTATATAAGCATTTGAACAGAAGAAATGGAACAATTGAATGCACTCACATGGAATGGAAATCTATTAGCATCATTCATTGCTAAACAATTCATCTCCTAAATTTCTCTAGTATGCTGCTAAACACATACTCAAGCTAACAAGATCCGCAGCTCAAACAAAAATGAAAGCTAAGCAATAACAACTCTCAGGATCCCAGGCTAATTAAACATCGCATAAATAGCAGAAAACACGAGCAATCTCATGATTCCTTAACCCCATGTAGGGAAAAGATATGTCTTTTTTTTTGCACGGAGGGAAAAGATATGTCTTGTGCCACAATAACCAAAAGATCCTAATTCCTTAAATGTTACTACCAGATCAATCATTTATTGAACTCAAATTAAGAATTTCTCAAGCAAGAAAACAGAACTGAAATTAATCGCATAAGAGCACCAAAAGCTCTAGATTTCCAAATCTGACATGCTATTAGACCCAATCCAACCACGAACCGATCCATGGACCTAATTAAGCATCAATGTATCTCCTCATCTCCTTCTGCACAGAGCAATCTGCAGGAGCAGTAGAGGGCATTAGAACACGGAATTGAGTTGATGACAACATGTATGCTAAGCAATAGGCACAATGGCACAATGCCTAATACTCTTTACTTATGGTATTTTGCAGAAAAGAATCCAGGCTGCCTCTGAACAAGCATTTTGCTGAAAACCTTAGTATCAGGGTACCAGGCACTTGTTTTAATTCTGAGTAGTTCCTAATAAACTGACATAATCTGGATCGGTTCAATGGATAAAAATGGGAAGTAAATAGATTCTTCAATTGTGCAGCAGGCTTTATTTACAGTTAAGCTTGTTTATTGCTCCTAGCTGGGTACAGTTTCAAAATTAAAATCACATATGGAGAATTTTCTTAACTGAGTTTTACTTGTTATTACCAGCAAAGTTGTTGAATGAAACGATTACAGGCTTGCAACTGACGAAATAACAGCCATATGCAGCAAAAGGAACACATCTAGAGCAGGTGGACAAGATTAATTGATTCTTGTAATCAGCATACTGTGATGGCTACAAGAATTGCTTGTAAAAGAATGGCTCCGAACATAATTCATCTGCAACCCAAAGTAATTTCCCCTCTAACAAGGAACGAGAACGTTATTGGCTATTGAATTCTGTTTACCGGGCAGCTACATACCTAACAATTCGATCATAATTCCTGTGCAACCCAAAGTAATCACCTCATCTCGGCTCTTCGATTCGGCAGTCTAAACATAAAAGAATGATTCGGATCTGGTACAGACGACCAGAGCACCTGTAATTTAGACAACACACCCTGCAACGATTCAACGAGGCGGGGAGGAGATTGATGCATATATCGATTGCATACTGAACTCCTCCACCCAACAAACCACCTCTGCTCCTCCAAGAACACCACGGAGCCCAACAGAAATCATGATCCGCAAGCAAAATCAACAATCACTTCAGCAAAATCAACCAAAACCACAAGAAGATCCGTCGCAGCCGAGAGTCCTCAAACCAGATCTACAGTTTGTGAAGGGATTCCATACCTCAAATCGGGCACCAATGAGAAGAAAGGAGGCTGCTCCACACGGATCTGGGGTGAGGGGATCTGCTCCAGGAGGAAGATCAGTTGCTGGACACGGGTCGCACCGGTGGCAGATCTTGCCGTCGCTCGAAGTGGAGGGCGCTCCGTTGCTGGATCCAGTGTGGCGAGAGGAGGCAGTGCTGTTGGAATCACACTGCCGATGAGCTTCGGCTACCCCTGCTGGAGGGGAGCGGCCGAGCAGGGGAAGGCCGGAGGATAGCCGTGGCAGGAGCCAAGGGCGGGGTGCAGCGAGCGGTAGGTGGCGTGAGCTGGGGGAGGGGAGCGGCGGCAGCCGGCAGGAGCCAGGGGATGGGTGCGGCGAGCGGTGGCTTGAGCCAGGAGAGGAGATCGTTGATTTTACTGACATGGGGAGGGAGGGGAGGAGGTAACCTAGGGAGCGAGGGTGTCGGTAGGAGGTGACGGTGGGCGGCGCGGTACAACAAGGTGTCGCTAGACTTGAGGAAGCACGCAACGATGATGGGGAGGCCGGAGCAAGAGACCGCAGGGCGGAGGAAGCACGGGGTGGATATGGCGGGCGATCAGAGCCAGCCCGCTACGCGGTCGCCACCGGTGTGCTGGTGGATGCGAGAGCGGGGATTAGGGTTTGGTGGAGGAGGCAAGAGTGGCGATTTGGTGGCAGAAGTGGCAAAGAGTGCGGGTGCGGACTGTGGTTCCAACGCGATATGGTGCTGGCAAAATTGGGGAAGTATCGGCGCTAGAATTTTACAGTACCAAAATTTTGGGCGTGAGAATTTTCAGTGGACGCGGGAGGTATGGCGCGATACTGAAAATTTGGGTAAAAGATGCGGCGGAGACCTGGATGGCCCACTTGTCAGTGCGTTGGGTTTGGATAGATCAAAATTTCATCGGGAACAAAAAATTGGCTGGCCCACATATCAGTCCTCCTAAACTTAGAAAAATTATCACAAGTCCTCCTAAACAAAAAAAACTTATCTAAATGCAGAAAAATCATCACAAGTCCTCCTAAACTTAGAAATGATGATCCAGATAATTGATGTCTAGTCAACTCAATTTTTTCCATGGCGCTTGTATAGCCTCGACAAGAACAGTGTTGTTGCCCGACGTCATGTTAGGTGGTCGATCACGCGGCATGGAAAAAGTTGAGTTGACTACAAATTTTGTACGTACCTATGTATGCATCATGCCTCCCCAACACCACCCACATCCACTACTACAAAACATCTTATACTAGACGCGTCATCACAAATGGTTAGTGTAACATCTCGTTTTTCCTAAACCGGAAAATTAGGGTTTACAAAAACTTTTGTGCTAATAATAACACTTAAGCCAGACTAATAAAAATCATGACCCTCAAAACCTTGAAAATGGCTTTAATCTAAAACCTCACTCTTTCCCTCTACATCATCACCGTCAAGGTACGATGATATTCCATTCTATCGCTCCCGATCAATAATCCAACAAACCTCCTTTCTTTCTCTCCTTACCTCCAAACCCTGGGATGTCCAACCCTCGACCCTCAACTTTCTCTTTTCAACTCTCTCCATCCATCTTAAGTATATATGTATACAAGACATATATGCCTGAGCTGTTCCCGTCTAAACCCTAACACGCCATCTTATATACATATATACATTGGAAATCTCCTCCCAAATAAGTGGCACATATATGAACCCTTATACAACAAAAGACACTTCACCAAAAATAAGATATACATATGAACCCTAATAATGATCGTGAACCCTAATCTTCCCCTCTCGGCATTTCTGTCGCCACAACCCTAAAGTCAACTCATGGGCATATGATATCACCTCATGAACATATATATGTATATATGAAGAGACATGATAACTTGTATCAACTCTCTCCATCCATCTTATCCGTGCGTTTGCTACTTTTGCAGGAATCACATGGCGGCAGCTTGATGGGACACTTTGGGAGGGATAAGACCTACATGATGCTGTCCAACCACTACTACTGGGCGAAAATGTGATGAGATGTGGAGAGATTCGTCCAACGATGCATTACATGCCGCAAAGCTAAGTCAAAACTAAACCCTCACCGTCTTTATACTCCACTCCTATTCGTAGTGCACCTTGGGAGGATATTAGCATGGACTTTGTGTTAGGATTGCCTAGGACCAAAACGGGGAGGGATTCCATATTTGTGGTTGTTGATAGGTTCTCAAAAATGGCTCATTTCATTCCATGCCACAAGACCGACGATGCTTCACATGTTGCTACATTGTTTTTCAGGGAAATTGTGAGGCTTCACGGCGTCCCCAAGACCATTGTCTCCGACTGCGACGTCAAATTCCTAAGTTACTTTTGGAAGACGTTGTGGGCCAAATTGGGCGTCAAGCTCCTTTTCTCCACCACATGCCACCCTCAAACGGATGGGCAAACCGAGGTCGTCAACCGCACCCTCTCAACACTCCTTCGGGTCATGATCAAAAAGAACTTGCGGGAGTGCGAAGACTGCATTCCCCTTGTGGAGTTCACCTACAACCGTGCGGCACATTCTACCACAAGCTTAAGTCCATTCGAAGTGGTGTATGGCTTCAACCCCTCTACACCACTCGATCTCCTTCCACTACCGCTACACGAACGAGTCAACATGGATGCCTCCAAGCGAGCCGTTTTTCTCAAGAAGCTCCATGAGACGACAAGGGCCACAATCGAGCAACAATTGCTTCGTCACGCCAATAAAGTCAACCAAGGCAAGAAGAAGATGGTGTTTGACCCCGGTGATCTTGTGTGGATTCACCTCGGCAAGGAACGATTTCCGGAAGAACGTAACTCCAAGCTCAAGCCACGCGGAGATGGTCCCTTCCAAGTGCTTCAAACGCATCGGCGACAACGCCTACAAGATTGATCTTCCACCGGACAAGTACTCGGTGAGCAACATCTTCAACATCGCGGACCTTTCACCCTTCCATGGCTACAATGACTTGGAGTCGAGGTCGACTCCTTTTCAAGAAGGGGGGAATGATGCGGACATCTCCAGCACCAAGGGTGAAGATACCACGGCTCATTCCAATTCACCAAGTCCACCTCCAAAATCTCATGGTCCAATGACAAGAGCTCGAGCTAGGGCTATCCAACATGAGGTGTTTCTATCCTTGACTCCTTCCCACTTGATCTGAGCTCGAATGGCATATTACCTGATGCTTCAACTCTTTGCTTGCTTAGGTGTGAAGGAACAACCAAGCGGAGCAACGCCAAGGGGAGGAAGGACTTGGGATGCTGCCTGGGAAGCATGTCCGGACATTCGGACAAGGAGACCCGGACACTCCGGCCGTACCAATCCGGAGACACCGAGGTTCCACAACACACTCGGACATTCCGGGCAAGCTCGGAGTCTCCGGACGTCCTCCTCCAGGAATGTGCTCCTCTCGGGAGGGTATCCGGACATTCCGGCCTCAAGCCTGGACACTCCGGATGGGTGGCCGAGAACATCTCCCTCCAGCTCCTCGTCCAGACACTCTGGAACCTAGTCCCGGAGACTCCGGATGACCCCTGCCTGGAGTGCCAACTCCGACCCTCCAGACGTCCACTGATCAAGACGTCCGGACATTCCGGAAAACTTACCCCGGAATGTCCGGGCCCTACGGCCGGACATTCTGGATAAGGTACCCCGGAATGTCCGGGCGCACTGTTTGCGCACAGTAACGAGCCGAGGCCCATTGAATGAGGTGGCTTAGCCTCCAAGGGTTATGGGATCTGGACTATAAATACCCGTACCCAAACCCTAATCAAGATTAGACCTGTTGTTAAGACTTAAGTAGAGCTTTGCTCCTAATCTAGGGTTTCATCCCTCTAGATTTGGAGTTCCACCCTAGGCCTTTCTTCCCTTTGGATTGAACGGATCGGCGTGTGCCTCTGAGTGGTAAACGTGGCATTCAATTGAGAGGTTTGTTGAATTGGTTCCTAGTCTCCAAAGGCTTTCCCATTGGGGTTTGTTGTCGGGGTGGGTTTCCAATTAGGCTTGCCTAGTTATCCTTATCCAAATCGTGAAGATCGGGAGCCCTCCGTATCAACTTGGTATCAGAGCTCTAGGTTGCCGCGATTTGGATTTGTGTCCCCTCTTTTCCCTAACCCCAATTGCTAGCTTTATTTTGGTTTTTCTTGCCTATTTTGAAAATTCCACAAAAATAGCCATATTTGAGATCTAGATGTAATTCAGAGTCTTGGGTGAGTTTTGGTTGGTTTTGATCCATTAGATCTTTGCTATATTTGTTGATCTAATCTTCCTTTGTGTTGCCTTGGCCTATTACTCGTTTTTTCCCCTCCGTTTTGTGGTTTTTGGAGCCGCCCCTGTTTCAGATCTGAAAAACTCCCAGCACACCCAGAGTATCCGGCCTACCCCGGAGTCTCCGGCCTACCCCGGAGTCTTCGGCCTACAGCAGCAGGAAGTCACTACTCTCGGGACGTACCCCGGAGTATCCGGGAAATGTACCCCGGAATCTCCGGGCCCACCCAGAGTATCTGGGTAATCTACCCCAGAATCTCCGGACAGAGCAATTGCAGACTACATCGAGCAAGGTATAGCCATCTATCTTGCTCTCTCCCTTTGTGAGCCAACATCCTCCTTTTGCGACGACTTTGACACTATCAAGACTAGCTCTTCGATGATTGCTAGGGTTTTGCGCACTTGTTCTATCTAGTTTAACTCTTCCCAAGCAATCAACAACGTTAGTCTTGTAAGATCTTGGCACAAAAAAGAGGAAAGAAAGAAAGAGAAAGAAAACAAGCCAATGCCAATGATCCTTTGTAGGCAAACGCAAGCTTGAAGGAAAATCCGATCAGGAAGGCCTATCTGTAAAGAACTTGTTTGATGAAATGCTAAGTGTGAACTTGGCTCCACACGACTTCCTTTGAATTTTTGCTGAGTGTGGACTTGGCTCCACACCACTTTCCCTTTTTTTTATGCGTCCAGCTCTTGCCCGAGCAGTCCGACCCTTGGGGGGCGGCCCCGAGGACTCCAGCCCCCGAGAGCTGGATGCTTCAAACTTCTTCTTGAGCAGGCCGCACCTTGGGACCCCGAGGACCCCATGTCCCCGAGAAGCAGACGCCGAGCGTGGACCGCCATGCTGAAGTAATCTCTGGTGCTCGGGGCTACGCGGCTCCGAGCCTTGACGCTCCTCGGGACCCCGAGGACCCCGGATCCCCGAGAGGCGGATGACGAGAGCGGACCTCCGCACTGAGAGCAATCTCCAGTGCTCGGGGCTGCGCACCCTCAGGCCTTGATGCTCCTGCAAGTTCGTCCGAGCACTCAGGCTCAGGACGGTTTTACAAGTAGCTTAGACATCAGGGGGCGTTTTATCGCGCCGATTTTCCCACTTAGCTTTCAGCGGGTTTCTCTCTTGTGTGGCGAGGTTCTCGTGTAGCATGGATCCCTTGCGCCACTAACCCATCTATTGGGGAGCCCCAGAGCACATGTGC